>KZ506055.1:394212-410585 GCA_002844005.1 Limosa lapponica baueri
TTTTTTGACTTGCAGTTCTACTTCATCAACGCATCTACAGATCACTGTGTTCTGTATTTTGCTATGACACCGGATCTGTGGGTAGAGGTACTGTAGACCCTTGAAGCATGCATCCCCCTAACTACTATTGCAGTTTTTGGGATGCAGCTCTCCGAGATTTTAGCTTCATGACTACAAGTGATTTTTATCATCCAAAGGGAAGATGGGGATAATAAAAATTCCCTAAACAATTGATCTGCCCAGGGTTATACAAGGAGGAGAGGTTAAAGAATATCAGCATTTTCCTCGAACCTTGGAAATGAATACTAAAGATCGCTATTAAGATCCTTAAACATGAGAATAATGCTTAGGCTCCATTGCAAATATTTTACGGGAAACTGCCCTTTTTGAATAAGCCCTAACGCGATCCAGGAGGAGTACAGCAGTTTAATGAAGAGATAGAAGAGTAACAATAGCAATAAGCCAAAGAAATAGGCTTAGTTGTCTGTATAAGATTTGCAGACGAGTGCTTCATACCCATAATCATGTGCAGGCAGACAGGTATTCAGATCCCCCAAAAGTTGGACTTGTCCAGTGGTGATAGGGCTGGGTAATTTACTCCAAATGCCTCAAACTTCATTGCTCCCAAGATTTAAAGTGACCTCTTCAGAGACTAGGCAGTGATGAAACATCAAATCAAACAAACTTTCCCTGTCTCACAACTTAAGATGTCAATGAGACTATACAGGCACTATGTGATTACTTTTTGGTGTGCTAGTACTTTCACTTCTTTCTCAGTATTTAATTATCAAATACCCAAATGAACTCCTCAGGATAAAGCTACAACTCAAAAATTATTCACTGAAAAGAGCTGTTGAATAATATTTGATACACACACACATTTGTAGATAACCCCCAATCAGTAAAATTCATTGACTAAATTATATGTGGTTAATTATTCACCCATCTCTCACCACAACTTTCCCCCTCCTCCTTTTGACAAATTCCTAAAATGATCAAAATGCTGATCACAGCCCAACAGTTTATACAGCCTCTTGCCTTTATGTCTCCCTTCCAGTCTCTTCCCTCCGGTCCTTTTGTAAGCAAACCCTTCTGGTTCAGTAATTTGGCAAACCAGTGAAATTTTTCCTTGCAATTATATAACTGCTGCAAGGCACTCCAGTCAGCAGGAATGCCATCCAGGAGATTCACAGCCATAAAAATGCATTAACAACCCCTGCTCCCTACCACAGGACTTTTATTGGGTATGCAGTCCGTAGTTCTGAACACTTTGATTTATTGGAGTGAGAAGCAATGTGAAAACACTGTCAGGCTTCTGGAGCCACTGAGGTATTAGACTGCTCCATTCATGTACCTCATGCTCATGAAAAGCACAGGAATCTGGTAGGCTATAAATTAGAAGATCCCGGAGGTGTGAGATGGGAGGAGGAATCATGAGGGTAAACTTAGCTTGTGATTAGGTTTAAATCCTGAGAAACATTAAACAAATTCTGGCTGTTTCATGACTTACTTACACCTTCTTTTTCTCACTGTTCCTTTATTTATAATTTTCCAGCAGAAGTGCAGACCCACACTCCCCCTGCTCCTGGCTTCTAGCCAGTTGGGCCAGCAGGATCTGCCTGCTCTGTTGAGCTCTTTCGGTCATGTCTTCTTTGGAAACCACTTATTAAGGTCTTTGACTGGATGCATTTTTAATTCTGCTGTGAAGGCCGTACTTAACAGAAGATGCTGCCTTGGCTAACAAGGCCTTCCACCCAGCCATGGCCCTGTACCACTCTCTTTTCTTCCCTTCACAGCTACCATAATCTCACTTTTTGAGGAATCTCTTTTAGACAAGGGAAATGAGCTTTCTTTTCCCACCCAGTCTGCACAGTGCCTGGTTTATACTATTAATATAACAGTCCTCTAACTATTAAAGGGTAAACTGCAGCTATAAAATTCAGGCTGCACAAATTTCTAAATCTGAATTAGCTTTCAGTCACAAGTGCCAAATTGTATCAGATCCCATGGTCAAAGGATTTGTAGACCATTTTCAATCCTGAACCAGCCCCATCACTTGACATCTGCTACCTTGTTTCTGGACTACAAGATTCTGTATGATATTATACATTCTCCTTAACTCTAACCCTGTTTGCAGGTCATTTTCCTCTGTGTTGATTCATTGAAATTAGCCTGAGAAGAGCCAGCCCTCATTTTTGCTCATATCGTGCACACAAACATTGAACTACTGAAATTCTCTGCTTTCCCATCCCCATCCTTGCAGACTTCACAACCAGGTGTGAGATTTCCTTTTAGATTACCAGAATTCAATGGTGAATCCAGCTGGTCCTCTCATGGTAGCACTGAAAGCTAATGGTACCAGAGAAGGAAAACCAACGTCAGAGTTTAGAGCCAGGATGCTCTGCTACAACTGCTTACATAAGCTTATACAGCAAAGTAGGTTTAAGGAAAAAAAAATATCCGTATCAGTAAAATATCTTTTTACCTCATTTCCTTCTGACTTGTTTTAGAGGTTTCTCCAGCAAATGTTATTAACTCTTTAATCCTGGTTCTTTCCAGTTTCAGAATATTATTACAGCATTTTTTTCTTACTGTAATTTTTTACACAAATATCACCATTCATACCTTCAGCTCCTCAGACAAAATGGACCTTTTCAACAGACTACATTGGACTAGATGTCCTTACTGCACAGTCATCCTTTTAAGGTATTTCCTAGGGCTCACTCCCGGCTTGATGAAGGAAGAGAAGGCAGGTGAACCTTAGGAAGGCCAATTGACTGCATCCCTTAACTAGTCATTTTGCAGCTAATCTTATGTAAGGCAGCTCTTTTACACATGGTAAATAGGCTTCCTTTTTCTTCTCACATCTTGTTTCTAATGCTTTCAATGTATCTTAAGTTGACAAGCAACCAGGCTTCTGTCCTTGGATACCAGCCCGGTTCTCCTTGACTTCACCAGCATGCATGGACTATCAGAGGAAAAAATTCAGCTCAGTATAGTATTTACACTACGTGCTAGTCATTAAAACAGCCACCAGCTCCTGTTTCATAAGCAAAGATATAAATTCCAGGTCATTACATAAACAGAATTTATAGTGCATTTGCAGAAGCCATTAACTCAGCTACAGCCCTCTGCTCGCCCGTCAGAGGAGGAACTGGGACAACATCTGAAACAGCAACACCCTACTCTCCTCTCATGCCAAGGTGCTGGTACAAACCAGAAGAAACATTGCACATCCCACTCACTGCCTGGTCCCCAGTGAGAACTCGACCTAAATTCTGTGGCAGACCAGGAAAACCAATTTGAGATCTTGCAGCTGATCCAGCTAACATGAAAAAGTGAGAGAGTGCCTTGAGCAAGACTGTGCTACAACACAGAGTCATTTCCAGGACTGTCTCAGATGTCCTGTGCCTCATTTCTTCATCTGTAAAATAGGGTTAATACTTTTCCCTCACACATAGGTGATAATGAGATGATAGATGCTCAAAGATCAAGTATAGTCCACAAAACCATAACAAGTTTAATTCGGTACAAACTGGTAGCAACTTTAAAGTTTCAAAGGCAATTCAATTCATAGTTTTTTTAGCGCTGTTTCAAAACATGATTGTCTACTCTGCTACTGCAGTTTGATTTGCAAATCCACAGCTGTCAAACAGAAGTCATTAGGGGAAGGGGGGAGAAGATGGAGTTTTTGTAAGAGATGATCAGGAGCAAATCAATTCATGTTGGCTATGAATTTTGCATCAGTAGGTTTCAGTGCAAATCCAATTGTAGTAAACAGTCTATATTCCCCCTCTAGCTATTGTTTTGAGCTATCTTCAGATGCATACTGACCTCCCTGAATTGCTTTATAGGCCGTTCACTTTGCAGAGGTTTTCTTTGCAGCTGATACCCCCAAGGCTGGTGTCTTCAGGCTAAAAGCTGACACTGTGTAGAGCTCATATATATCAGCTCAGTGGAACTGTGCTGATTGATAGCTGAGAGTCTGATTTGTAATTAAAGAGTAGAAAAGCTGGCTTCTGAAAAATAGTGAAGGTGGAGTCCGCTATGAACTCGATGTCTCTGTAGTTTCAGACAACAGCCTTTAAAGTTTTCTGTGCAGGGGAACAGCCTGTAAGAGGTACCTCCTTCCATCACCTAACCAGTCACAACACATTGCCTACACAGTTGAGCCAACATGGGTGATCCTATAAATGAAAATCAGTAAAATATTCCAAGCTGAAATTAATTCTAGATCATTTATCTAATCCAGCTACAGCACAGCTCCAGAGACAATTTCATGAGCATAGCCAAGGGAACAGGAGCGTGTGAACATCTCTAAGACTATGGAGACTGTCTTTGGGGGAAAAAAAACCAAACACTTTCAGTGGCTTTCCCAGCAACCAGTCCTCACTGATATCATCCTCACCTGCTACCACCAAAAAGCAATTGAAGAGAGCCCTTAGCCTAGTAGTAAGGAGAAAAAAAAGAAAAAAAAAAAAAGGCATAATAGAGGCCTTCTTCATGACAGTCACTCGTCAGGGCTGCATGTCCATTGTTAATAGCCAATAAAAAAATTTCTTCCAGAAATTCTTTATGCCATTTCCACTGTCCCTTGTCCTGCTGGTTGGTGGCATGCTGAAGACCTCTTCTTGCCAGAGCTTTAAATAATGCACAGGCACACAACTCACTCCAACTTGGATTTGACACTTTTCCTGAAGATTAAATGGGTTACTCATAGAGACAGACAACTCACTAACTTCAAAGCTCCCTGTCTTAGCTAACAAGAAACAAATTGCTTCCCCAGTGACTCCTCTCAAGGGAGTAACACAGAATAAACCTGTGATATTTGCATTAATTCATCTTTAAACATAAAGTGTAATAGATTTCGTTTCTTTAAGATATTTTCACATTATTTAAATGGACTTGTTTTAAAAGGCAGTAACATGTTTGCTTTGGGGATATTTTGCATTTATATTTACCTTTGGCTGGCAGTTCATTTTATGGGAAGATCTGTTGGAACTAAAGCAGTAGAGGATTACAAAGATTTTAGAAAGGCTTTACATCTGAGGCTATTTTAATCCCAATTTTCAGTAATGCTACTTTTCTCAGTTTAGTGACATTTAAGGATATTGGAAATCTTTCAGTGACAGAGCACAGCAGTGATCTTGGCTGCCTGAGGAAAGTGGGGCTTTACTGCACTTGTCCTGATACCTGCTGCCTATAGAGCAGTTCTGATCAGCAGATATCACAGCACTTTGCAGAGGCGCTTGATTGCATCCACCTGTTTTTGCAGTGGGGGAAACAGAAACGAAGCAGTGAAGGCAACAGTATTGTTTGAAGGCCAGCAGAAGGGTTAATTTTTTTTCTTGTTTGCTCACAACAAACACCACAGATTACAAGGTTTTTGCTCGCTCTATCCTCTCAAGTTATGTCAAAGTACCTCGAGACCATTATTAGGATATTCCTGAGCTACCTAGTCATGTTTTAGGATTTACTGTCCAGTTACCTACACTTCTCTCTGCTGCCAGGGGAACTCTGCAGCAGAGCAGGTATAAAAGGGGGCCAGGTATCATCCCAGTGCACAGTCAGCATCTATTAGTTTAATCTGACAATAAATGTGGACTTTAGTAAAATGCTGTCAATGGTAGGACCTGAGGCATGATTCAATTCTGGACAGAAGAGTGTATGTATGTGCAAATCTGTAAGACTGTGTAGGCTCAGACATCCATCAAAGTGAAGAAAAACCTTTCTGGGACTCAGCCGCCAGCTCCTCTTTGGGCCAAAGAACTTCCAGTCTCCAGGCACTCTCACAGGATTGCTGTCCTGAGAAAACAGAGCTGTTGTGCTGTTTTCATTGCTGACCTAACCCACAGCAGCAACACCCAGTGTCACACAGTGTCAGCGATGACACCCCATTGCCTGAACAGCTGCATCACTACTAGCATTTGTTTTATCTTCTGATTAGCTGCAAGAAATTAGCTATCACACAGAAATCAGATTGGGTCACATTGCATTGTTTGGGAAAAGTATTTGTGCAAAGATTCCCTTAAAGCAGACATGAGGTTCTGTATTTTTTTAATAAAGCTCACAACTGAATATTATGAAGTGCTGGGGGAGGAGGGAGGGAGGGGGAAGGCAATCAACACCTTGATCACTAGGTAAATGCTTTTGAGTTCTTTATTTGCTTTAAGATTTACTGTTTAGCCACTCCAATTCCTATCATGCGCAACTGTTTCCTATATTAACAGGAGAAGAGTGATTTGTGGGCAGTGAATGGGAAACAGGACATCAATTTAACGGGGCCATTTGGGGTTAGCACAAAATGACAGAACAGCAGGAAGCAGTTAAAAGCTTCCCCCTCAGCAATCAAAGCCCTGCAATTTTGAGTCTTTTCCTCCAATCAAGTAGTGTATTGATGAGAAACCAGTTCTGATAATGACCTTTGAAAGACCTCATTCTGGCCTTCTGGAGTAATTCATTTCTCTAACTATGGTGTCCTAACAGGAGCTCAGCAAAAGCATGTCCTCTACACGATCACTTGAGCAGCATGACAAATGGCAGAAACCAAGGACGGGAGATTTCTGTTCCCTTAACTTGGCTGACATTTTTTTCCTTTGAAGGGTCCTGATCTTGGCCTGACTATGCAGGTATTGCTTTTTCTATGCATATCTTTCTCTCTCCTACCTGTCTGTCCCAGCTCATTGAAATTATGGATAGACTATCTTTACTAATTCATCAGTCCTGCTGTAACCTACTTCCTTCCTGTGTTGCATATTTTTAGGTTTCATTCTGTAAGCCTGCCTCCCAGATCAAGTCTTGCTCATTTTTCATTCCAAGCTTTAGTTCAATTAATTTTCTTTTCAGCACTGACAAAAAAAAGTGAACTCTCCTTTTTCTTGCAAAGGCAGATATGGAGTGCTGAATGCCAGCTTTCCTAAGTGGGAAACGGTAGGTGTTTGCTCTCAGCCCTGCTAACGTTGGGAGTCATATTTCATTACACGAAAATACACCCTCAACACCAGTGACAACAAGCCTGCCAGTGCAGACTGCATTGTTGGAAAGGAAGGAACGAATCAGAGCAACAGTATCTTTCAGCTGATTTTACTGACCATTCCACAACTTGCCTTTATCACTCCAGTGTTCAGTTTTAAGCCTCTGCCTTTCCCCAGTACCCCAGAGCTAGTGATGCCCATGATCATTGTGACTGCTCTGTTTCGGAGTTCTGCTTGTAAAACGGTAGGAACTCCAAATTTTAAATATCTCATGTTGCACTTCAATGATCTTTAAAGCTCCTAATACCAGCTCAGAAATGCCATGAAATGCTGACCCAGTATGAACTCACTCTGTCAGTTCATCTTTGTTCAAAACATCATCAGGCTTTATGCCATATCTGGGATCATTCCCTCCTCTCCTCCCAGCTGGCAGAAAGGTGACACAGAAATCAGTTGCAAAGACTGTCCCGTGTGCCCCAACTAATTTACCAGAAAGGCACCATGTTTACCCCATGCCTGATTCACATCAAATTGGTATAAGTATTTGATAAGTGAATACAGCACCCTGCTACTGCCATCATTGGAAACACGGTGGGGGTGCAGGGAAAGTTTCCTCTCCCAGCTGTGTCTTGGGACTCCTGCTCTTTACCATCTTATTACAAGCCAACAAAGACTCTACGTAGAGGGGCAAAGGAGAGTGCTTGATAGGACAATTATAGGTTATACTTGAAAATTATTCTCCTAAGCAGGGTCAGCCAGCCTGCTCATGCCCTGGCACCGAGGAGGAAAAACAGCTTATGTAGCATATATTGTAAAGAAACTGCTATATGAAGCATGGAGGACAAAGAAAAAACTTGTATGGGCTGTATTCTAAGGCAGCAAATCAATGTTTTTCTTTGTAGGATCTAGGAAAATCTCAAGCATAAGCAACTTTAAAAAAAATCATTTAAATAGTTGTCACGACTGTATTCTTACCTTATGTCTTTTGATTTGGCTCCCATGATGCCTGAACAGTTCTCCTGAAGCCAGTTTACTGTCTATTGTCTGTGCCTGATGAGAGCTCTTATTTCTGATTAGATACTTTTCCAGATCTCTGATCTCCCTCAGCATCACTTCTCCCTAAGCACTAATGGTGTCTGATCCAAGTACCACTACTAGCGTGCCCTGGTGGGTAAGAAGAAAAGCAACACATCACACCTTAGCTTAAGACTGCAACCAAAAGGCAATATCCTCACATCTGGAACTGCCTTTATATTGTGCTACCCTCACACGCTAAAAGTTCTGCAGGATTTAGTATTTCTAAGCTAAATACATTATGTTGGTTCTTTTATCTATAAAAAGTCCCACTACAGAAACAAGCCAGACATGCCAAGCTACTGCTCTCTATGAATTTATTTTATTGCATCACAACTTTCCAAGAACAAGGCACTAGAGAAGAAAGCAGACTTTTCCATGTATGCTTTTAAAGTAGACTTGAGTCCTGTCCCCTATCGCTTCCCCTGAGCACACTGGGACTGCTGGCTTCATAAAGACAGAAGCATGAATTAGCCTTTGCAGAATCACAATTCTTCCACTCTAGAAAAAAGTGAATTAATGCTCATTTTCCCTTTTAACCACAACCAGCAATTGGCTGGAGAAAGTGAGACTAGGGAACACTGAAATACATACGTACACACAAATACACAAGAGTTAGCATGTCCTGCCATGCTAGGTCAGGATTCAGCACATGCAGGAGAGCAGCTGACCAAAGTGCTGGGATGTCTCACCCTCAGCCAGTCCTTTCCACCAGGTGCTCCCAGTCCCCTCAGTCTCAGCACACAGGGAATTGCTGGGCTTCAATCACATGGAAGCCTCTGGCAAAGAGCAGGAATAGAGCAGGAAGAGACCCTTCCCAGGGTAACAAGGAAATGCAATTTCAGTAGTGAAAAATCACAATCACATGCCATTCAACAGCCCAGCTGTAACCTTCCATCACAGAGAGCATTATGATACAAGATCCCAGTTCTTCAGCTCATGAGATCAGCTTAGTCACTACAGCCCTGCAGCTGGAAGCTTCCACTGCTGCCTTCGTGCAGTGGCCCCCCACTGCATTTTATGCCTTCCAATTCTATGTGGCTGCTGAATTGTTAGACATAATGTTCAGCACGTGGCTGCTGTCAGCATAAGGCAACACAAGGTGTTTCCCCCTCAGGGAAATGGAAACCCTCCCTCTGTACTTAACCACAGCATCACCACTGAAGATATCTCCCCATGCAAGCCCCAAGTAGGGGCTTGCATGGGGAGATATCTTGTTGTTAGGCTAAAACCAGCCATGGCTATTTTTGAAATGATGATGCTCCCCAAACAGCACTTAACGTAACAGTGAAGCTTTAAAATGAGATACAGAAAATTGCATTTGCTAGTATCTGTTCATATGTAAACCCCATTGGAGCAGGATGGAGGATCCCTGAAGGCCAGCTACGTTATCTTTGTCTATAGAAAACAATTATAAAGCTAATTTTAAAATGCTACAATTAAAGGCTTAATATAAATGCATTTCTGATGCTATCAACAAGCTCAGCAGACTTCGAGAAGCTCTTTCAAAATACCAGTGCCTTCAAGCAAAATAGCTGGTTTTGTTTTTCCTTCATGCTGAACAGGCTATGGGCAATTTACACACACTTTCTAGTTTTAAAAATACTTCATCCACACTATGCATCTTATGTGCTATGAATTCCACACAGAGATTGTGAAAATCTGCGTAAAGCTTCATACAGATTTACTATTGTGCCTATAGGTTCATGGCTGAAGATAAAGCATACTAGTAGAAAAGCTCAGGGGCAGGCATATAAAATCAGATGAGCAGGAGTTTTGCAAGATTTAATAGAAAGGTTTCTACCTATATTTTAGATAATCAGATTACAGTGGGATTTTAAAATTAATTTCCCTTTTTTTGGGCAGTTTTATGTTGTGTTTTGGGAATAATCACACAAATTGAACATTGCAAATGAAAATCATGGGTTTATTGAGGTCACTAGGGCAACTCCAACTGATTTCAATTGGGACAGGACCTCACTTTATGGCGAAGTGCTGGGGAGAAAATAAATTTAGACTTCTGGAAACAGAGTAGCATGCCAAAAAATGTTTTTTTTAATTTTATTTTGAACATGGTCACTCGGCCATGTGAGAAAGCAGCTCCTTTCATTGCCTTCAGGAAATCAGCAGGTAATCCTGCTCCCACTGATTGCTTGCAAGCATGGCAGAACAGGCTGGCTTAAAAGCCGCTGCTTTTCACAGTGGCCAAACACTGCTGATGAGCTGAAGTCCTCATCTGACCCCTGTGCCAGGATCTCAGCTTCCACTGAGTGCTGAGCTTGGGAGGTCCATAAAGACCCTCCTGTTTACAGCAGTCCCAGTCAGCTTCTTTAAGGAGGCCCAGGCTTGTCCAGGGCTGTAGGATAAGCAGTTTTGCCTATCAGAGGCCAAGAAATCTTGGGTTCCTACTCCTGAAAGCTGAGCACTCACAAGGAGCACGTTTTAGATGGGACCTGGCTTTTGTGAGAGGCGGTGGCTGTCAGCTCCTAACGAGTTTCCAACTAAGCAGGAACAGAGTCCTTCTCTACCAAGCAGGATTTTACATGCGAGACAAATAATGGCATTCAGCTCTTGGAGTCTTCTTCCTCCCAAACCTAGAAACATCCTCACTGTTTTCCTTCCACTTCAAACTCCTTTTTTTCTGGTGTGAATACACACATGCTTCTCTGCATCTCTAAGAAGAGATCTCTCGCAAGAGATCGACACATCTCTACTTAACTTCAATTTCCAAAGCAAGTGTCCTAGCACTTTCAGCCAGAAACAGAGCAGAATGTCACTCTGGATGAGCTAGGCCATCCTTCATTCATCTTGTCTATTTAGTTCTTTCTTGTTTATCAGAGAAACTGAGGCCACTAGCAACACCTATCTCCTCCAACATACCTAGCTAGACTGCTGCTGCCAATGTGGTTCTTCCTGCACCAAATCACGCTGACATCTACCACACATGTAAGAGCTGG
This sequence comes from Limosa lapponica baueri, assembly GCA_002844005.1. Taxonomy (NCBI): domain Eukaryota; kingdom Metazoa; phylum Chordata; class Aves; order Charadriiformes; family Scolopacidae; genus Limosa; species Limosa lapponica. The sequence continues at coordinate 405,218 of KZ506055.1, forward strand.
TATCACTAGCACAGAACAAAGCATAGCACAGGTCCTGTTTGAAGCCAGTTCCCAAACTACTGAGAAGCACTGGACACATAAGAGAATCTGGATCAAGAACATAGCAGTGTGGTACCAAGTATTGCAGTAAGAATTTTAGGAAAACAACTTACCAAAAGTGACAAGTTTGATGCCTGTAAACATGCTTTAATCAGAATACTGGATCAAGTCTGAAGGTACTGTTTTCACTAGGGAAGATTTCCTCAATTAAATTTCCATGTCTCTGCATCACACTGTGGAACATTTCTTATTATCACCTAGTAATATCTGAAAGCTCTTGGAGATGGACAACACAGAAGTGGGGCTTCAGCTTCACTGACCATAAAAGTATTTAAAATGAAGTTTCAAATTTCCTGGAAAAAAGTAAGGAAATAGCCAGAATTCTGAATAATATTATATAATTAACTTTTCAGCAGAGAATGGCCTCTTGGCACTAACCGTGTCTTTTATTGTGATATATCAGAGACTGAAAACCATGACCTTTCCCGTGCCAACTGCCTTCTAGAATAAACATGAAACCCTCCCCCTTTTATCTCCACATATTTAATAATATTAATAGAACATTAAAATATTAATACTGGTAGACAAGGTCTTTCATAAAGCACATAAATGAATTCATTCACTCCAGCTCATTAGCTTAATAGTCAACCTTTTTACAATGTAGCTGATTAACATTTTCATTGTTCTTCCTTGTTTTTTCCTTAGACTTTTACTTCTTTGGGGATCAAAAGATCTCTGAATACATAAGCTCAACAAATATCAGTGCACAACTGTACAACAATAGAAATAGCTAAAAGAGAAAACTAAGCAAAGGCTTTCAAAGCTCATGCTTCAAAGATACTGCAGGAAACAACCATTTAAGAACCATTTTTATTTGTATGTTTAACGTGATTATACACATTCATGAGTCCAACAAGATCTGCACTGTGACATTAAAGATACAGTACAATAACATTCAACATGAGGTACTTCATATTTATATATATCTGTCCTTTATAAATAATGCTGTAAGCCTGCTAAGGTCAAACACTGCTCCAGCATGAATGGGTGCTGGGACCTGATGTTAGCTGAGTTTATCACAACAAATTAAAAAAAAAAATATCCCAGAACAGGTCAGTGCAATAAGTATGTAGAAATTAAAATGTTTACTTAAATACTACTTTAGATATGCAGAAAGTATATTACATTATACTCTCTTATCACAGATTCCTCTCACCAGGGGGAATCAAGTAGCAAAGATGGCCAGGTACAGTTTAAGACAGAATCTACAGAAGAATCTCTATCGAGATTCTATGCCTACATTCCAGGTTGATATGGCTGATGCTTGCAAAATGTCAGTGTATTCATGCTGGGATGCAACTGCTAAACCAACCATTTAGACACCTACTAAGTGCCCTCATGAGTGACTGGTACTGGTTACCTTCTTATATACCAGTACCTGTTAGCATCAAGCAGTGCTCAGAATCAAGTTGCATTGTAAGCATTGAAAGGTGTTTTGGGGTGCTTATGTTTATTCATCCCTATTGAAAAACTTTACATGCACCAGCTCCTAAAACCTAGAATGGACTCAGAGGAATTAAGCTAGAGGTTGCTTTCATCCTACTTCGTCAAAAAGATTTCATAAAAGGAGCAAAAAAAAAAAATAAATTAAATAACAGCTCGTTTTCTACATATTACAGCTACACAGTATTCTGATCTCCTAACTTCTGCTCCAGCCAGTGAATGTAGTAGATACCTCACCTTTACGTGTAGATAAGTAAAAAACAAAATGTAAATTAAAAGTGAGAACCCATGCCTAGTTATACCAGTGCAGTATTCTCTGATTTGTCCCACCAGCTGAGGCACCTGATTTTTTTCCAAACAACTCGGAACACACCTTGCTACTGCAAGCAACTTGTCAATCTGATCATCACTCAGAGTAATTACGTCTACATCAATTGCTTGCTGTAAGAAAACTTAATCAGCTAATTAGCGTCTTTCTCTGCTTTTAAACGTATTTAAATAAATGGAACTGCTGCTCAGATGTTGTCTAAAAGTAGATGACCGTTACCTCATCACAATCTTAAGAGTCCCTTTTGCAGTCTCTTCAGCAACTCTTCCTCCAGTCCATACAATTATACTCTTGTCTATTTTATGCTGCAGATCTAAATATAATTAACTGGAGGCTTTTTTAAAATCTCTCTGGGAGTTTTCCACGGAGCATTCTGTTTAGATGTCACTAACAGTCTGGATTATGTACATCTGTTGCAAAAAAAACAAAACATTTTTCTATATATTTTGAGGGTATTTACATTTCAGAAAGAATGTTGCTTACACACACACACAGAGTCATAGGTATGTATGTATATAAAACATTAAACACTAAGATGGGTGAAAAGCATAGATCTTACAGGGCAGTTTTTTACCTGACTCTCCTTTCATTACCTAGAGAGAAGATCTGGGATTTGGCCATAAAGTGTTTGACGTCTACGCTCCAGTTTTCCTTACTTCAGACAGTATTTTGGACATTGCAAAGATGTATTGGCACTTTACGATGGCTAGGGGCCAGGATCCCAACCGTCAAGAAACACTTAGAGTAATAGTATTAAACTGGTAAGAAATCATATGAGAAAAACATTTTTATTACAAAACTGACAAGTGAATTTAGGGTTATGCTGGATTAATGTGTTGATATACTATAACATTAATCTTCAGCATGTCTAAAGAATCATTTGGTCCTCTCAATTTGTTAAAACATACACAACAAATAGAACCCACTTCAGAGATGAAATAAGAATGAGATGTTGTACAATAGGTACTGTGCCTCTGAGAAGCAACTGTCCCAATGCAACAGTGAAGGATTTTCTTATATTTAAATAGTACCTGTATTTCTTACTGGTTTCCTTCCCTGATAAAGGAGTCATGATCCCTAAGACTTTTCCAAAAACAATACAAACGTATGACAGGAAGCTTGAAAAAACAATAATAAAAAAAAAAAATCAGACAAGGAAAGTTCTGCACCACATAATCCTCTGACGTGTAACCGTAAGCAGTTGCAAGAGATCCAACACTAACCATTAGAGAAGACTTCCTCCTCCTCACTGTTATCTGATGATATATACTAAGTGCAATACGATCACAGTTGGGAATCTTCTTGTCTTTGTCTAAATTTCCACTGAGCAACTACGGTAATAAAAACAAGAAATCTCATACTACAGAAAAAAGTCCAAGTCAGGATTGGTACATTCTTTTGTTCCTCTATAATCTGCCTCTACCATGTTTAGGAGTAAGAAAAACCCCCCACCTAAAACAAATAAAAAATTATCCTGCATCGGATGCTAGATATTAATTCCCATTTATTTAGCAAGGGTTCAAAGAAAAGCCATTTAAATAGCAAACGAACTTCAATGTAGCAAAAATTAGGTCATGGGAGTAGAGTTTCAAAAGCTGCATGTACAATTTCAACATGTGCAAGTACTTCCTTGCCTTCAAGGTGGGATTTATAGGAAATGAACTCTGAGGGTAACTTGCCAAGCCCACACCCCCCTCCACTGTAAACATGTCCATGCACTGTGGACACAGTCAGCCTGCTGTGTAGCTTCCTGAAAGCTGTCTGCTTCTCTCCATCTTCCTCTGTAGCCATCCCAAATAGTTGGCTGCAGGAGAATCTGACAGGATGAAGGTTTAAACCTATGCTTTCTCTACTTATAACTGAAGCACTTCTTTCAGCTCCCATGATCAAAAGCAGCTTAGTTTACTAGAATCTCTTGAGTCTGAAGAGCAGAAAGGAGAGCTATAAAACAAGGCTCCTCAATTTCTACCCCTACCTCCCCAAATAATTACAAGCAGAAAGCAGGAAACGAAGAAAGAGAAAATGGATCAATGAATACAGCATTTAGTGAGATAAAAGAGGAGGACATCCTCTGGTGATTCACAGGTGCATCAAAGAAAGTCAGCATCACCTGCAAACAGGCACCCCTCTTACAAAGCCTTTAAAACTTGTTTGTTCCTAAGAGCTTCCAGTTTAAATATTACACTTAAACTTTATCACCAACAATGCTACAAGTATAGCAAGCCAGTAACTTGCCCACAGCGTTTAGTTACATATTACCTGTACTGATCACATATCTGCAGATAAAAAGCTAAGTGTCAGTAGGCCTGAACCAGACAGGTTCTTCATAGCAAAATGCTTCGTCTTCACACACTTTCATTCAAGCATAAAATATCAGTTCAGGAATTTGCCCTCCCTGCACCCCAGTGCCATTTGTACTGTCCGAAGAGCACTGAAACTGAACAGTCACCTTCCCACACTGAACTTCTGTCATTCCTTCTTGTCCAAAATAGCTGAGTTCGTTACCATCCAGAATCACGCTAGCTGTGTAAAACGTGTCAGGCTCAATCTGCACTGGGTATTCGAACCACACGGGAAAAGTGTTACTAGAACCATCTGAGAAATATTTACTCAAGTTCTGGCCTAGGATAACTCCTTGTCGCTTGAGTTCAATCTTGGCACTGTACTCTGCTGATCCACAGCTGGAGCCATACAGCCCAAAGCCAGCAATAAACACTCTCTTATCAACAGCAAACTGGATGCTGTCACACCGGCCTCTGTAGCGCCACTGGTTGCTGCGGTAAGCGCAGGACTGGAAACGGTGACACCGCTGAGGAACGAGGCCTTTCCGGGGCTTGCTTACAAACTGTAACTCTGGCTTTTTGGCAGCAGTATACCAGAGGAAGATATCATTGGTTTCATTGAGAGTCAGAATCCCAGACTGAGCAGCGCCATTTGCAAAGTCGTCGAGTGCCATAGTAGGGATGCGTATCAAGTACAGGGCCTTTCCGAGGACTTTGCGCTTGTTCTCTATGGTAGCCATTAGCTCTTGTCGCTGACACTCCACTTCAGCCCAGTTCAGAGCTGCTTCGAAAACAACAATTTCTTTGGCATTCAGAGTCTCCCTTCGGAGAATGCTTTCAAGTGTCTGAAAATCAATGTCACAGAATCCCTCAGACTTCAATGCTAGCTCAGCTTGGGCATCAATCACTTCCCAACAGCGCTGGGTCAGGTCAGGTTCCTCGAATAAGCAGCTTTGGGAAAGCAGCACACAGGCATTCTTTGCACTTAGACTTGTCTCTAGAAAGTTGACACAGGCCCGAGCAAGATGAGGGACGATATACTTCTTGGCAGCATAAAGAGTGGCCAGTACGGTATCTGCAGCCAAATCAATTTCATCGCAATATATGTATCTGGAATAAAACACATGCATGTAACACTGCTGCTTAACACAAAAACACAATTTGTCAACATCTGAAAATTATAAACAAAGAATATTTAAATGACTCCACATTAAAA
>KZ506055.1:411760-422383 GCA_002844005.1 Limosa lapponica baueri
ATCTATATATCGCTGGTTACAGACTTGGCTCCTTTACTATCCAAAAAAATTTCAATGTATCAATTCTTTCCTTTTTATGATTCTCCTCATTGCTCTCCAACTCTTTTCTCCTTTCTATTACTTCTCTTTGCCTGCTAGTACAGCAGAGAATGATGACATCTGTTTTAAACTGAAATAGTACAAAAGTTGCTAGTTTAATATTCATGAAAGCGAAGAACTAATATCACTGATTTACAACAGACACAGCACAGATCAGCTGTCAGCAATATTCCACACTTCTCACTCTGCCAATGCACCAACTCTGGTCTGCAATTACTGATATTCCCATTTCACCCTGTTCTTAAACAGAGGATTCTGCTAGACCACAGGGTTTGATGTTTTACTAACCCATTTATCCTGGGATAAGATGAGACCGTGTTCTATCTTGAACAGTCAAGATTATGATAAGATATAATACATTAAAGACACCAATTCAGTGTGTCAGCTAGACTATGAATTTAACCCCAATTTTAAAACTGTAGAGAACAGCCAAAGCAATTTTATACTGGGAGAATAATTAGTATCTACCAGTTGTGGTATTATTTCCTGTGTTACATCTGGCAATACCTTGTTTGATGTTCGTTGGCAGAATGCCCACTATATAGTAAAAGACAAAAAAACATTTATGCTATAAGAATTCACTGTTCAGGAGAAAAAAAACCCCAAAAAACAAGCAACAAAAATAAGCCCCAAACCCACAAAACCAAACTCAATTTATTTTCTAACAAAAATGATGGTGCATCCCTCCTGACCGTGGAAAGGAGCAGATGAAGCAGAGGGCTGCTTTGGAATAGGTAAAAAGTCTTTTCCTTCTGTAGCAACAGTATCATGAGCCTTCTGCCACCCACTGCTCAAAGCAGTTACAAGGAACACTCATGGGGATGATTTCCCAAGGGGAGAGGAGTGAAGGGGACTGTGGCTCCCCTCTGAGCTCCACCCAGTGAAGCACACGCACCGAATCCTGCAACGAGGGAATGCTGCACTGCTGAGCGACATCCCTTCCCTGCACTGTCACGGCTGCAGACACCCCTGGCGTTCACAGACACAGGAGCACTCTGCAGGTTCAGGCGCACTGTATCAGTAGAAGTTAGTACTGGCAAGCGTAGCTCAACATCCACACAGACCACAAACTTTTTGTAGTCTTTTGGTTTTTATTAAATAAAAGCTGAGAAGGTGAAGAGTTTCATGGTTCTGGCCATTCTCTCAAAGATAGTTTTCAAAATTGCCATGGGCTAAATAATATGTCAAGACCTAGAGCCCACTAGTGATACTTTTTTCCAGGTCTGCTCTCTGAACACATTTCTTAATGATAAATTAAGAAAGCATTCAGGTTTTTTATGGCAAATCATGCCTAGCCAGAGTGAAATAGATTTGAACTATTTTTGAAATAGTTCAAAAAGGAAGGGGGGCTGGGTGAATCCAAGTATCTTGTATTTGTGCTTGTAAAATTCCGCATGAAAGTAAAACACAAGTCTGAGCTCTGCAGAAAACACCTGCAAAACTAAAAAGGCCCAAAGCAGGGATCCATAACACACCTACCTACATAATGTCATATCTTAACTTTGTATTCCAGGTCTAGAGAACATCTGTGTGACTTCAGCTTTTCCTGACAGCTATTGATATTTGCACAGAACATTTCTGATGTTCGTGATAACCTATAAAAACCTCTATGTAACAAACTCTGTTTGAAACTTTAGACGTCCACCCACAGTGCCACTGAAATGTAAAAGAAAAAAAGAAGCCATTCTGTAATCACAAGCTAGTCAAAACAATCTACGAAATACAATACATTGCCAGCTAGTGATTACACCATTACATGCAAGAAAATCTGCAGCGTATTAAAAGGATCACTATCAGATACTAATGTATATTCTTTATCAGAAGGCAATGGCAGTTACTAAAGCTGAAGGGGAAAAAAACCCTTAAAGCCATAGCATTTCTGTGATAGGGTATTTCTCTTTAATAATCAGAGTTTAATAGATACATTCAAGGACAATTCAGCAGGGAAGCTGCTTCATTATGCTCATTTAGGAAGACAGTATTTCTTATGCAGGTTGCAAGATGAAAAATAATGATCATGTAAACTGACATTTTTCCCCCCTTAGAATAAAATAATGTTATTAATGTAAACAGCCTTGTTATCACTCTCCAAATGCATCAATATGATAGATGAGGAGAAATTTAATTTTGAGAGGCTATATTCAATAACTTTGGGTCATTTTTCTAAGATAAGACCTGCACATAGCAAGTTTGTAAAAGAGCTGGAATGATGTCAATATACAAACCCAGCAATTCTGGGTTTGGGGATTTTTTGTGTGTGTTTAACTTTTCACTACACTTGTAATGTAGAACAGGGGTTTTTTTTGTTACAGCTGACAATTCTTTTTAGTAACTCCATTCCTCTGTGTAACCTGTAGTGACAAATCAGATCAATAGGCATTACAGTATACAACGTGCCCAAAGATCCCTTGTCAAAGTTATTATTTATAACTGCCTACATTAGACTAATATATGCATGCCTGGAATTAGAGGCGAAAAGCGAAACAACCTAAAAGTTTAAAATACTTGAAACACAAAAAGAGGAATATTTTAAGCAACTGCTTTCTGTTTATATGCAAGTCTAATACTTTAACTATGACATTACCAGTTTATGTATACATCATAAAAGAAAACATATCCAGCAGATAAATGATGCTTACTTCAGCATTGCGAGAAAAGCAGCAGGCTCAACATCTGGTATACGGATTTCATCTTTGTCCTCAGCAAGCTCTCCGTAAAACATCGCATGGAATACAGAGCTCCCAACAGCCAGGACATACTGTTGAGAAAGGGAAATCTTATTTCATGCTTTAAACTGAAAGCACTGCCAACAAAAACAATGTGGGAGAGCCACTCTGAGCACACTAGGCTTCACTGACAGACTCTACAGACACACTTTGGTAAGAAATGAAGTCAAAGCTAAGAACAGAATTACACATTTTCCCTGCATTTTACTCACAGGGGCATATATGCATTAGCTACCGGAAAACACTCATATCCAGTACAGAAGTTAACTATTTCTAGAAAATCCCAAGAGTAATATTAATCAGCAGCACAAAGCAGTATTCCTAACTTTACAATGACTGCCTTAGCAAAAGTGTAATGTTTAACAGAAAACAGAAAGAAAAGCAAGGGGACGGACAATTCCACTGCATGTAGCCTCTTAAAATAAAGAATTAGGCCTGTCCCAGAAGAGCTGAGTCTCCCACGCTATGTCCTGGTGTAACCGTGGGAGCTCTCTCTGGCTATCCCCGCCCAAGCTGATAATGCAGCTGTAGCTTACTTTGTGTCCTGGCAGCCGCTGGGTCCCACCTGGTGGCCCGACCACAAAATGAACATCTGCCATCAAGTCATTGTTGAACATCACTGCATTTCTACAAACAGAGGCAGCGAGTTAACTTACGGAGCCCAGTAATTCTGTACTTACCCCAGACCCAAGAAATTCAATTTCTTAACACCTTAAAGTTGCATGTTAGTAAAGAGAAGCAGGTCACACTTTGTTTTAAGCTACTTTACACATCATCACACAAATATACCAAAGAAAAAAAAGTAAGCAGAAATGGGGGGTAGGGGTGTGTGCAATAAAAAAAAAACACAACCCCCCCAAACTTATAAGAACTTTTCAAAAAGTGGAAATCAATGCCATGAGCACGTATCACTGAAAATCCCCACTAAAGTCTAAAAGCAAATCTTTATGGGTATGCTGCAGCTTCCAGCAACATTTTTATTTACTCAAGACAAACAGCTGCACCGTCTGGAAAAGAGATATTAAAATATTTTCCATTACCAAAATACTTGTTTCACACACACGGAAAAAAAGAGAACTGTGTTTTCTTCAGCAAATAAATAAATAACTACATGTATGTATTACAAACATTTTGCTACTTTTCACTATCCTGTTCAAACAGCAAAAATAAACTGCCCTGAACTTACCTCTCTCTGATGGTTGGATAAAGTCCTTGCCAATTAGGTGCTGGAATAGTGTTGTTGTTATTGAGATTTTGCTGGTGGTACTGCTGAACAGCAGTTGTATTAGTGTTGGTTGGTTTCTTTCGGGGAAAAATATCAGCAGCCATCTTCTTCTTCTTTTTCGTCTTCAAGGTAATGATTTCATAGCAAACTGGAGGCAATTTGCTGCTGCTACTGCTGCTGCTATTTCCCTTCTTAGAGCTCTTCTTGGACCTGTTCTTGACCGTCTCTGGAAGCATCAAGAAGAAGGTGAGACATTTCATGTTCTTTCCTTTCTCATCTACCATGAGTATACCTGTCTGTAAAGCTAGATTGCCCAACTAGCCAGGAACATTAAGAAATGCACGTGGAAGTGGTTAAACAGAGAGCAGCAGAACTGAGAGTTTGCTTCTTTTCTAGCAAGACAAGGTGACCTTTCCAGTGCACCGAGTAAGAAACTGGCTTTAAGTTTGATCCAGTACTTGAATTGTTAAATACATCCCCATCATTCCTGCCAGTTTTATTTCTTTCCAGATCTCCTGATGAGGATTTGCCTGAAAGCGCTATACTCTGCCAAGAGGGTACACGCGTGGCTGTAGCACCGGCTTTCTGAAGGGGGCTAGCAAGACGCGCGCTGTAGCACTGCTGGTCTGCTCGGCGAGCTGAACTTGTGCGTTGAAGGGATCGGAACAGAGTAGGTATTGCAGCGCTGCAGATGGAGTCACCCAGCGTTCAGAGCCAATAGCTGAAGTCACCGATAACGATTGGACCCAGCCACACAGTGACACCTATTGTAACGTATGCCGCTCTGACATTAAAGTGACAGCAGTTGCACTCCTCATTTCATATCTAGGGCTAAGTGATAAAGTAATAAATGGTATGCACAGTTGTGTAAGTGCATGACTGGCCAGAAGCATGTGTCTTTTAGCTCTCTTTGATGCTGCTTAAATTTTCACAGCAACAAAAAGTTGAAATCAGGTAGAAAGACGTATTTGAGTCTAAATATTTCTATGGGAGCTATTTCCACATGCAGTCGATACTAGCATGACTTCATATGTCTCCAGTATTCCCACAAATCCCTACCATAACAGATGTTCAGCAAAAGCATGCTATAGATAGCAGAACCAAATTAAAGCAATCAACTAGCAGCAGCAAAGACAGCGATGCAGTTAAACAATCCCTTTCAGTGCAGCTTCTATTCCAGTGTAACGTGAATAGAGATGAGGTCACAGCTTTAGCTTTAACTCCTTACGTTTCTAGATAATATAATAGCCTTTGACAGGGGTCCCGAAACACTAAGCAGTGCTAATTAAGCCAGCTTACACCAGACATGGCTGCACCACATCAGAAGAAAACTTCTGGATGTGCAATCAGATCAAAGCAAATCAGAGTGAATACATTTAATCAATATTTCACAGCATTAAATGAAAAAGTCTAATGATTCAGAGAATCTCAGGCAGAAATCACTTCAGATGCATCCACACTCCAATTTTATTCACAAATACTTTCTGAAACAAACAGGATATAAGCTATGCCAACCAAACCACTTAAATAGGAAAGGCGACTAATTTTTAGTTATTAGTTTACTTGAACTTAAATTTAGATCAGATTTCCTTAATAGCAGGTCAAGTATACAAAAACCCAAGCAAGCATAGCCACTTAAAAACAAAAGCAGGAAAATAAAAAATATTAGCTAATAGGTGTCATTTTACACCTTAAAATATTGGGGGGGATAACTAAAATAGGATTTCATAATTATTTTCAACTTTTAAAGAAAAAAATCCTCTTTGCTTTCAAAGCAAATTTAGCCACTTTTACCCTTAATTAGTTTTGCTGGACAAGAGTACAACAGTGAAATTAAAGTGATCAAAGGTTGGTGGAGAAATGGCTGACCTTACTGAAATCCCTGACAGAAATCTGCCGCTGACTTACACTGAAGCACAGAAATGTTACTTGGACTATTTATTTAAATACCATCACAACTGCTTGAATCACAGCTACATGCAATCTCCGAATGTCTTTAAACCCAAAAATCTAAAACCCAAGTGCAGGTATTTTAAAGATTATCAGGTATCCTTGGGACACACTCCGTATTAAGCACTGACTAAACAACCTGGCAGTTGACGATCTAAAGACTTTGCTGCTGGGGCTTGAAATGATACCATTTCCAGACACGCATCTGTCTGAAATCATTGCTCATGGAAGGGGAAAACAGAAGGATATGCCTCCATGCCTTAGTTGCTACATTTCACAACCCAACATCTTAGTGCAAAATCACCTTCCCCAGCAATTTAAAAGATGGTAGATTATGCCTGGTGTGGTGGAAAATCAGGTATGTTCCTAAATACACCAAGAATCAGGTTATGCAATTTCCAAAGAAGTATTTTCTAGCAAGCTTTTCTTTCTTTTCTCTCCAGTTTCCTCTTACAGATTGATTTGGAAAGGAAAATAACAATCTAAGCTATATTGAACTGTAGAGGTAAAAGAAGGGGTAAAGGAGAAGAAAACTGATCCCACAAATGGGATGTTTATAACTCCTTACAGCTGAGAGTTTATAACAGGAACACAGGAGGTATTTTCAGCACAAAATTTGAGTTTGTTGACTTTGCATAAGCATTTTTTCCCCTCCTTATGTAGATTTCCAGCCCTTCTAGTTACAAGAATAACCCTTTTGCCACTGCATGGGAAATACATATCAGAAGGAAGAAGTTTTTAAAAAAGCCTTAAAGATAACAGAAAAACCATGCACTCTTCAGAAAATCTGGTTCTTAGCATTGCAGTTGGCAGAAGGCAAAAGATAGCAGGAGTTAGGAGATTCATATAGGATATTTGGTTTTCATTCCATAAATCCATTTTATAGACTACCAAAGTATATAAAAAATCAAGGTCCTCACACATTTTTTCAAATCACTTGACCACTACAAACCCAAAGATTATACATGCACCAGATAAGGTCGCTGGGAGCCTATAGAAGAGATAGAGAATGACAGACAGACTGACCATTCCACTCAGTCTGGAAAAGACAGATCTTTGTAAAAGTGAACCTGCAGGAGTCAACCATACCTTTCACACAACACATGTATAGCATGTTGTACTTCCCTGGGGACGGAAAAGTGGGAGAAGCTGCAGCTGAATTATGTTCTGCCTGAATCCAGAATCCAGATCCCCAGCAGACAAGGCAGGATAAAAATCCACCTCAGTACTTAAAAGGCTAACTGCCATCTTCATCTGTCCTTAAGCCACCCACCAAAATCTGGTCTGCTGTAACTGAAAAATAGTGCTAATTCCACAAAAGGCTCCAAAGGTTTCTATGAAAAAATACAAACCTGTTACAGGCTTTATACAACCTTCAACTGCACTTCATCAGCTCAGAAACTGTCTCCTACACCAATTATCAGGTGCAATGTGAAATGGGGAAAAAAAACCCCCAAAGATTTAGTGCTAGTTGTATTCACTATTCTTTCCATTTTGGCAGCAACTTCCATCTATTTTCCTACAACATAGTTTTGTTCTTTTACTGTTAATGAATTTACAAATCAGTATGTTAGAAGTCAGTAAAAGCAAGCTATGAACTATTCCCTCTTGAAAGGCCAGTCAAAATCCCAAGTTCAAATCAGTCTGTCTCCAGCAAGAGGACCAAGGAAATTGACCCTCTTTCACCCAAAGATCTATCAATTTCTGAAAGCCTATTATGATGTGTTTCTAACCTTCTTCAGCAGTTCTTATTTTTCTTTATTGATTACATATTAACAGAACCAAACCTGATATACACAACTTAGAAAAAGGGAAACATAGTTCTTCAAAGACACATAAATCTTTATATTATAAGCAAAGTAGTCAAACCAGAAATGCTTTAATTTAAAGGGTGTAGGAAATTCCACACTTAAATCTTAACACTGGCCTAACGAAAATCAAAAATGCCAGAGGTGAAGAATTAAGCAAAGGACTACATTCCAAGGCTGAGATACTATGCATCAAGTTACATGCCTATTTCAAATTATTAGCAGCAAGTTACAAGTCCTTGGAAATCAGCTCCTGACTAAATATTGTGAACAACTGAAGCATCAATTTTGCTGTCCAAATCCAAATGTGTGCAATATACCCGCAATCCCAGTTTCATTTATCCTTTAAAACCATAATATAACTTGACACCATTGCGACAGTTGGCACAGGAGTCACATTATAGCACAAACTTTGGTACAACTTTAAATAGTATGGTGCTACTATAATTATGCCTTTCTAAAGGTAAATTCCAATTGAGAAAGCATTTAATTTCCAGGGCTGATGGGAGTACTCTTCCACATATTACATCAGTTCCTCCTACCATAACAGCAAGTACAGCAAAGTTTTTCTATTTTTTCCCCCTTCTTCTTACAAATTGTGTTTTTCTATATCTCTCATTTACAGGTCCATTCTTCATGTAGCAATGTGAACCGGACAGTTCTATGAAAAAATAAGCTTTCATTAAAATTCCTAATAGTCTGTTACAACCAGATCACGAATAAAGGAATGGATTCCAAGTGGGCAATGAGAAAATGCATATATTTCTTTTTTGTAAAGTTGGCAAGTCTCTCCCTTGGCAGTTATTACGCCTATGCATTATTAACGTTCTTTGTTTAAATTCTGGATTTTCCCTTACAAAGAAACAAATTTCAGACAATACATCTGGATTAACCAAAATAAACACACAATGCTACTGTTTAACAAATCCACCTGTCCAGTGCTAATTTTCATTGAATTTAAGTTGACTTTAAATGCTCATTTAAAAATGGAATGTAAAAGTTCAAAAAAACAAATAAACAAAAAAAATCCCCAAGCAGCAAACCCAACCTACACAGCTGAGGAGCCTAGTTCTGTTTACCTATCTAAGAATTATTCAGTGACCTGGAAGAATCCTTCCCAGTCACCACTCCAACCCTTCTGTTTGCAAAAATGGTCATTTGGAAAGGAGATCTGATAGCTCTACTCTTGATTTCCTCAAATAAAAAAATGCATTACAGTTGACAAAATCTTCCAGCCTCCTCTCTCACAAGTTTCTGATTGGCAGCACTGAAAGTAACTAAGATTGCATCCACTTCTGTCTGTTGCGTGGAAGAGCTGGCCCTGAAGCCTTATTCAGTAAGGTCTTCTATGGAAAAAAAGATGACTAAAAGCATTTCTTTCCCAGAATTGCCAAGACCTGGGAAAGAGTAAAATAGCATCAGTGTGGAACTGAATCTTGAACCAACACTAGAAGCTTTAAAACAAAGTCAAATATAGCTGACCTGTATTTTGCTATAGCTCTTATGCTACACCAGCAACATACTTGTTGGCAACCGTTCTTCTTAACTCTGCTTATCATTTAGTTTTGAAGTATGAGAATTTAAATATTTTGCATTATATTATCCACTGGGATAGTTTTTACTTTTTTTTTTTTTTCTAAATGCCTGTAATGCTTTAAAGAAAACAAAAGCAGAAAGACCTGAGCAGCCCAGTCAACAGGTAAATACAAACTTACATAAAATAGAAGCTTAGAGAATGAGTATTCAGATGTCTTTTACTCTTTCATTCTTGCATTATTTGCTAGTATATAGGCTACGGCACTTCTTGCCAGTCTCCCTAGCAAAGCAGCCTTAATTTTTTTAATTTGTTCTTTTTGTATCTGCTATCATCTTTATTGCCCCCTTTTGATTCTTGCACAGCAATATGCTTTTTGAGACAAAGCAATCAATACAAAATATTATATTTAAGAATAACATTTATCCCTATGTTTACTTGCGAATAAACATCCACTTTCCTTCTGCGAGGATTTCAGTTGGCTTGCCATGAACCTGCTCCTACACCAAGTGCAACATCTTGTGCTGTCTTTTTTTTTTTCTGTTACTTTCTTGCTTAGCTGCTTAAAGTTGGCAATTGAACCTCAGTGAGAGCTTCGATAACTTTCTATTTATGCCCCAAACACAATGTAACACAAAAGACTTCTCTGAACTGTTGAGTTTGCTTTTAAAGTTAAAGGTTCTGTTCCCAACTGGGTCAAGATAAAAGCTAGCGTATTAAAGCAAGCAAGAAAAAAATGTTTAAACTTCTTTTATATATTCATTATGATTTCAATACCAGGCTTGCTGCACAAATGACAGTCCATATAAACCACAACTGTATAAAGAAAGGCTTATGTTTAAACAGTTAACAATGTATTTGATCCTGTTACAGTGAATTATCAGACAAACATTCTCTTCTGTGCATATGGGCAGAAATAATGTGAAATGCTTCATTACAATACAAAATATGTGATTTTACCAGTCTGCTGAGACATATTCCCCAATGTCATGGTTTGGGAACTGCAGACAGAAAATATCCCAAAGCAGAATCTGCAATTTATTCTATAAACATTAATTTGCTTCTTGATAGTTCAAAGTGAAAACGAGAATTATAAATCAACTCTGAGATGAGAAAACTTGCAACTACAAAATAAGAAATTCAATACAAGGTTATAGGAAATAAGCTGGTTTTCTACTAATTTAAAAGTGACAAATTATGCATTTCTTCCCCATCACTAGTACCCTAGCTTGTCTGTTTTACTTCATGTTGAGTTTTGCTCTTGACAATCTGTGGGGTCAA
>KZ506056.1:0-16247 GCA_002844005.1 Limosa lapponica baueri
CAACCCCCCTGCCCTGGGCAGGGACACCTCCCACCAGACCAGGTTGCTCAAAGCCCCATCCAGCCTGGCCTTGAACCCCTCCAGGGATGGGGCAATGAAGCACTGACCTGGACCAGGGAGAGAAAATACACAGGAGAAGGAAAGTGCATTTTTGCTGTGACAAATGATGCCCCATAACTGGCTCATGGCCTGGGTTGCTTGACAGCTACCTGGAAGGGGTGCAAGTGGAAAGTGTTTTCATGTACAAGGGGTGCCCACTGACCTTGTTCAGGCCAGACCAAAAGGAATGGGCAGCCAGAGCTTGTAGAGAGGCATGTGAAGGGGCAGGGAAATGCAACAAGGAAGGACAGTCAGCAGTGATGGACCAGGGAGGTGTCTGGGCAGATATTCTTCATGGCTTGAACCCGGTTTGCAGAAGAGATGAAGTGACAGAGCTAGCAGCTCGGTAGCCACCAAACCCAGCCATCTTTCCAGAGAGATGGAAGCAATCGCAGGTGCTTGTGAAAAGCAGCTCTTTTTGAGCTTCCTTAGGGGAGTCTCCATGAGGCACGTGTTGCCCTTGGTGGGTTCGCCTGCCGCAGTTGGCTCCAGCCAGTGTGAGGCCAGTTGTTTCCCATGTCTTCTGGGGAGAGGGCTCCTGAGCAGGGGCTGAGTCCCAGAAAGTATCTGGTGGTTAAACCCAGGCAGAGGTGCTGGTGTGAGGCCCTGCATTTTCTGAAGTGCAGGTTGGTTTTTGAGACTGATGCCTTCGAACGATCTCTGTGTGCTGTGGGAAGGAGCCAGGAAAAGCCTTCAAGCCCTTATGATGATTGCCCAGAAAATAAGATATTGGGAAGTCAAGGTCTTCTATGGCCCAAATGATGAGAGATGGCATTTGGGGGGCTGCAGTATGCGCAGGAGCTTTACCCAACCTCCCCCAGGTTGGGCGAGTCTAATCAGGCACTGGTGGTTTTCTCCAGGGGAAGACGACGACGATGATGAATGTGGGGAGGAGAAGCTGCCCTCCTGCTTCGACTACGTGATGCACTTTCTGACTGTCTTCTGGAAGGTCCTTTTTGCCTTCGTGCCCCCAACAGACTACTGGAATGGCTGGGCTTGCTTCGTTGTTTCCATCCTCATGATTGGCCTCCTGACAGCTTTCATCGGCGACCTGGCATCCCACTTTGGCTGCACCATCGGCTTGAAGGACTCAGTCACTGCGGTCGTGTTTGTTGCACTGGGAACATCGGTGCCAGGTAAGGACAACAGCAGGGTTTGTTGTAAAGGTCCATCTCTGCCTCGTCTGGGTTTGGGTTTGGGCTGGGAAAGCTGGGCACAGCAAGGTCCTCAGCTGTGCTCTGCAGGACCCTCAGAGACAGATTTGAAATGTATGTGGAAGTTGTTTTTCAGTCTCACATGGTCTGGGAGGATCAAACCAGGATGTGGATTCAATCCCTTGGAAATTATTTCAAGGACCTTCCCCTTGCAAAGACTGTGAAGTGTCTATTTCTGTGGACAGCCTCCATGACGTCCACTCTGAAAGTAGGAAATTGGACTTCAATTAAAATGCTGTCTATGTTGGCAGTCCTGCATTTTCTTTCTGAGCATCTGCTCCTTTAACTTTGCCTCCCAGGTGAGTTAGGTGACAGTCCGTGCTCAGGGTGCTCTGCCCAGCACGGATGCCTGTGTATGAGACCAGATTCAGCTTTGGTCATCAAATGGATCGAGGTGAGGTTACTGAGCTAGGGAAGCTCCTCGAAATGAGACTTGTGAAGCCCCTAGAAGGCCCCGACCCCACAAATGTTTGGAGACGTGTCTCAGATCAAATGGTCACCCAGCCTCAGAAGACAGCAGAGACCAAGGACTAACCAGGGAGAAAAAAAAACCATGAGTCTCCATACCTACATCCCACTTTTTCCTCTCAGTGCACGTTGACTCGTTGCAACTCAACCTCCTGTTCTGCTGGCTCAGCAAAGGGCCCCTCTTAGGGATGAACTGGTGCACTGGAGAGGGTGGTCCCAGTGACACAGGTCCTCTGGGAAGTCCCATGTCAGCTTGTGTGAGAGGGCCTGTGCTTTTCACTCACCCTCTTCCATGGGCTGTGCTGGTCAGGCATGGCCTGGTTCCCAGACAAGGGGCTCCAACCCAACCCCACCAACCCTGCCGTGTCGGTCACATCTTCCCTCGCCACCCCCAGACTTCCACTGATCAGCACTTGGGTTCCTGAAGATCTTGAAATTGTCCTAATGCTATCAGAGCCCAACAGAGAAGCTGCAGAACCAAAAGGAAGAACAGATTTGGGCATGGAACAGAAGGAGTGTTTTTTGGACCTCTGGCACTTTTAGGTGTGAAGTTTGTAGGGCTGTCTCACACCCTCGACAGAAAAAATCTTGTTGATAAAAGGTGGCATTTAATAAGTTGTTTTTAGGATATATTTCGTTACTCTTGTTTGAACTAGCAGGTGCTCGCAGACCGTGTCGTGTTAGCTGGGTGCTAGTTGGGCTCCTCCACACCAGGAAGGTGCAGGGTGCTTTCCAGGAGGCAGACAAACGTGCAGTGAAATCAAACATGCATTAAAAGCACGGCTCGAGCCTGTGGAAGCGCACAGAGCTGTTCCCAGGCTCTGGCAGGGGCTGGCAGCGTGCCCCAGGTGTGCCCCATCCCTCCTCCCACAGCGCCACAAAGGTGTCAGGACTGTCCCACGGTCGCGTTACTGCACCACCTCCGAGGCTGAGAACAGGGGAAGTGCCTTTGCCTTCCCCCAGCAGCCAGATGCATTCCCACGGGAGCTGTTTCTTAAAAAAAATATAGCAACCTTTTAATTTCTTTGGTGCAAATGGCCCCTCTCACTGTGCTTCTAAGTGCCTCTGAGATGAAGCTGGGTCTTGGTGCCAGGCTGCACTTCCCTGCCTCACCTTGGAGCCCCGCTGGGAAGGAGCATAAAGGAAAATCCGTAGAACTGAAAAACATGAAATCTGACCTCACCCTTTTCTTTTTCTGAGCCACGCTCTGCTGCCTGTACCCAAGGGGATCGGGGAGTGCAGATGCGTTAAGGATTCAGCGTCTTGCGAGCTGAGAGTGCTCGTCTGGACAAAACCCAGGCGCTGATCCCCCCTCCTGCTCGCCCCCCTGCAGATCCGGAGTGTGTTTGGGTGTAAAATCAGCACATCGCTCTGGTGCAGAGCAGCTGGTCTACTCGACACAAGATCTGCCACGTAAAAGGCCAGCTAAGTTTGGTCACAGCTCTTTTGCCAACAGTACTAAAGCTGGTGGAGCACCTGGGCAAGCATACACTCACCTGCTTGGTTTTTCTCCCTAAGGGGTGAAAGATGACCACTTCTTTACCAAAGAGTCAGGGTCTGCACAAGACACTGGACTTCAGTGAGGCAAAAGGAGAAACATCATTAAAGCAAACACAGAAACACAGTTACAAAACTTCAGGGGACCTGAAAGATAAATACAAACCATTGTGGCTCCCACAAGGCTTTTACAATCTTTTCAGTTCTTTTGCAAGTCAATAAATTAGTGGCTGTGGGAGAAGAGGCCAACACAGAATCACAGAATAGTTTGGGTTGGAAGGGACCTTAAAGATCATCTAATTCCAGCCCCCCTGCCCCGGGCAGGGACACCTCCCACCAGACCAGGTTGCTCCAAGCCCCATCCAGCCTGGCCTTGAACACAGTATAGTACTGGGAAGTGTTGTCTCTTGCTTGAAGCACTGTGGGGCATCTGGGGCCATAGTTGGGGAAGCCCCATATTTCTGGACATTGAGATTTTCCTCCTGGGCATTTCTGGATGCTGATTGTCACCCTGGGTCTGGCCAGATGTGCCCTTCCTTGGGAGTGCCTCACCCACTGTCTTCATTCCCCAGGTGATGCCATTGAGATTTGTCCCCAAGCTGCCTGCCACTGTCCCTCCTTACCCGGCTCTTTCCTGAGGGTTTCTCTCCATCTTCCCTTTGCAGACACGTTTGCCAGCAAAGTAGCAGCGACACAGGACCAGTACGCAGACGCCTCCATCGGGAACGTCACCGGGAGCAATGCTGTGAACGTTTTCCTGGGCATCGGGGTGGCCTGGTCCATCGCAGCCATCTACCATGCGGCGCACGGACAAGCCTTCCAAGTGTCACCCGGCACCCTGGCCTTCTCTGTCACTCTCTTCACCATTTTTGCTTTTATCAGTGTGGGAGTGCTGCTCTACCGGCGGAGACCCGAGATTGGAGGTGAGCTGGGCGGGCCGCGGACTTCCAAGCTGCTCACATCCTCACTCTTTATCCTCCTCTGGCTCTTGTACATATTCTTCTCATCTCTGGAAGCCTACTGCCACATAAAGGGCTTCTAAAGGGACAATCAGAGATAGTAAATATATATATATCTATATGTATCTATATAGAGTGATATATAGGTATAGATATAGATATAACGCTGTGTATAATGAACAGAGAAAGAATTAAAGAGATTTGCCATGTTCACACACCTGCTGACAGAAAGAGGCTTTGGAGCATCCTTTGAACTAGGCAGGACCCCAAAGCCAGCAGGACCCCTGCCCCGGCAGCCGCCCCAGCCCGGAGCCCAGCGGCAGGGCCCTCTCTGCACCTCTGCGAACAGGAGCGGCTGACAGCCCCTGAGCCCTTTCCCATCGCTCTCTCCCAGCCGCCGGCCCCCCCGGGAGGATGGATGCCAAGGCGGCCGGGGCGCATCGGTACGGGGAAGGCCAGGGTAGCTGGTGAGAAGCAGAGCAGTGGGCAAGGGAAAGAGAGGAAAGCCAGGGTCCCGAACTCCGACCACCACCCGCCTGCCTTCGCCACCTGGGAACGTCCCCTCTGGCCCTGTTGGAGAGAAGCGAGAGACCGGACTGAGGACAAGGGGAAATCGGGAGCTTTCTAAGGATAGAACACAAACCGTTTTCGCCATTGATTTGGGGTTGGGTTTTTTTTGTTTGTTTTGGCGTGTGTACAACTAGCCTTTCTCCCCAACATGCCCCTTGTCTTCCCCCCTCCGTGCTTCAGGGCTGTGCAGCCGCAACCTGGTGTCTGGCGTCCCAAGCCGGGGCTGCGCGGAGCGGCAGGAGCTTTTCTCCCTCCTCCTGCGCCCCTCGGGCATGCTGTCGTGGTACTTGTAACATTTGCATGAGTGAATTGAACCCTACCTGTATATAGCATCCTATAGCGATAGTCCTCCAAGCCATGTGGGTTGAGCATTGCAGATACAAGTGTTTTCTTTTCACCAGGTTTTTTATTTATTTTATTTAGTTTGGTTTCGCCATAGGGTTTTGTTTGTCTGTTTGTTGGTTTGTTTGTCTGTTTCCTCTTAGTGTGGGTAAAAGGAGGGAAGGCTGTCCCCGTTCATTGCCCCGCACATGGGTCCACGAGAAGCAATAATAGCCACGCAGAATTAGGTTTCCAGGAGAGGAAAACCCACAGCCCAGAGACTGCAGGCTCCGTCCCCCGACGCGGCCAGGCTCCCCCCGACAGCAGCCAGCCCAGGACATGATGGAGCCGATGTGAAGGCCTGCGCCGTCTGCAGGAGGTTTTACAGGAGGTCCCGGGGAGCCCGAGGGGGACGAGCTGTGTCTGAGCCCGAGGGGGACGAGCCGTGTCTGAGCCCGAGGGGACGCGCACAGCTCAGCCAGCGCTGCGCCTGCCCCTGCCTCTATAGCCAGTGGCTGCCTCCAAGCCCCGTGTCCCACCACGTCCCCAGAGGTCGAGTGACAGCCCCTGTTTCCGAGCATTAAGCCATCAGGATCAGTCCCTGAAGCTGATCCTTTCCCACAGCCATTTGGTTTGGAGGCAGAATAACTCAGCGTTAAGGGCTGAGGGGCCATAGCAACATCTCCCACACCACTGACCGTAACTAGGAAACGTCCCCCGGGGGAAAAAAGCCACGTTGTGCCCTGTCTGGGTCTGGTGCTGGTGGGAAGAGTGAGGCAGGGCAGGGCGACTCAGTGTCACCCCCGCCCCAGCAGTAGGGGCCGGGAGGTGTGGGTGGGGGGCTCCCCTGGGGGCAGCACAGGGGTGACGTTGTGCGCAGGGGTGACACTGTGTTGAGAGATGTCTCCTCACCCCACCACCCTTCACCGGGCTTCCCGGCATCCCAGCCAGGCGAGCGCCCAGCCTGCACGTCCCCTGGTCGGCTCTTCCCCCCCAGCCGAAAGCCACAGCTGAGCCTTGTACCGTAACCGGTGGGCTGGGGTTATTCGTACTCATTTTGAGCAATCTGTGGAAGTTTTTAATTAACCCGATGCAAAATTTTCTCCAGGAGTATGAAGTTGTTGGATATTTTTTTTTTTCTTCTCGAGCCTTTTTTTCACTTTTGATGCATTTTTGGGATTTTCTTTTTGTTTCTTATTGGGGGAAGAATCAAATGCAGGCACAGGTTGTTCAGGTTTATGATTACCTTTATGTACAATTATTTCATTTTCATCTATTTGGCTTCATTGATTTTTCTTTGTGTGTATTTCCCACCATTATAGGCAGTGAGCCCACTAATTGTGATGATCCTTATCAATGGTACACAATGCACAGACAAATAAAGTTTGTAATGATTCCTGATGGATCCAGTAGTGCTCCTGCATATTCTCTATGGACAACCCTTCCCTCCCCTCCCCTTGTCACCCTTTATGTTGTACCTATCTCTACTCATTGGTTTGCTTTCATCGTGTCGCTGACGCTGACCGGGGGCAACGGTGCCCCCGCACGCCCACCCCTGCCCCATCTCACGGCTTTCCTCCTGCTCCATCTCCATCGTGCCTTGGTGTGCTGTGGCACAGCGGGGGTGCGCAGCCCACCCAGCTCTCAGGGGGGGCAGGAAACCGCCCAGGGACAACGCTGCCGTGCAGCCCTTCTGGGGCCATGAGCTGCTCCTGTGCCGGGTCCCCCATCGGTGCTGGCTTGCCCTAGACTCGGGGAGAGCCGTGCTTGCGGTCCCAAGGTACTCAGCAGCCCTTTCTGCTTGTGTCCTCTAGTTCTATAGAACTGCTCCTGCTCTTGCCCCAGCCCCACGGTGACTTGCGCTAGGTTAAGCCACTCGCTGATGGCAAGAGATGCATTAGCAGGACAGGGTCCAAAGCGTATCTGAGACACACCACAAGGTCACTGAGCAAACTGGGGGCTGGGGCTGCTCTGGGCAGCTGCCTGCCTGTGTCCCGGTCCAGGTGCCACAGGCCGTTTCTGACCCGCGTGTCCCAACAGAGCTCAGCCAGCACCGGGGAGGAGAGGAGTCTCCACATGCCCAGGGATGTTGCTCCTCCCTGTGCTTCACCCAGCGCCTGTTGAGCTGCCCCCAAATAAGCCCTCCCCGCAATGCTCCCGAGGCCCCAGGCTGACAGCTGAACCCAAACACCAGCCACAGAGGTGGGTCCCAAGCGAGTGCTGCCGTCCTCTGCCGGGGTCTCCCTGCTCCTCCAGGGGGGCACGCGTGCCCGGGCTCCTGGGCTCCTGCCTGCCTGGAGGGGCCGCGCAGCCGGTCAGACCGGCACCAGCAGCAGCCTCTGGCTTCCCAGCTGCAGGCTCGAAACGTGCCACCGAGTGGGTGGCTGGTTTTGCCGCAGCGTGACCGTGCCCGCGGAGGCCCAGAGGCAGTAAAATTGCCGTCTGCCGCCGCGGGGGACGCGTGGCAGAGCAGGTGACTAATGTGCCCCCGCAGCCAGAGGATGGAACGGGATCCCTGGGCTGCTCCCACAGAGACCTGCCCCTTCCCCACACCCTACGCTGCCTCTGGCAGCCCTGCCGCCGGCCCTGCTCTCCGTGGGGGAGCTCAGCACCCTCCAGGATGAGTGTGGGACGAGGTTCAGTGCTCGCCAAGCCCCAGGCGAGTGCGGCCGGTCACCTCAGCGTGCTTTTCCCAGGCAGTGAATTATGAAAGCAAAGCAGCTCTCCTGACCCAATAATTACATCTGCTGAAAGGCGATGTTGGTGTTTCGCTCTCATCATTTACTTTTCCAGAATGAATTGCAGTCGCTAAAGTCATTAACAAGTTGAACAGGACTTGTGTAGCAGCTCGGTTTAATAGTCAGTAAATAACTGTGCTGCTCGCAGAGCTTTCCAAAGCGAATGATGGAACGTTGCTTGCTTAGGACAAGGCCTAAATCACACAGTAAACACCAGCCTTGTTTATGCACTTGTTCTCTGCCAGCCGCGTGCTTTGCAGCATCTTTAACGAGCTCATGCACGGCGTGCCATGTATTTGCCCGCTTGCTCGTGGAGGAGCCATGGATGACCGGCGAACCTTTTACCTGGCTGCTGCCTTGCTATGCCAAGGAGAAAAGGACCATTCCACCCAGCCCTGGCCACCCATCTGTGTTTGCAAGGGTGTAATGCCCGCTCCTCGGCACCAACCTCATCTTTAAACCAGACCTCCGAAGGCAAAAGCCCGTGCCCAGCCGCACGCTGCTGGGGCAGCCGGAGGAGCACAGCCCCCTGTGCCCATCTGCCCCGGCTCCCCGGTCCCCTGCCTGGTGCCATCTCCTCCTGATCCCTGCCAGCCTCCCCACCCTCCCTTCCCGAGGGAAGGGCATCAAGCATCTCTGCCAGAGCCCCAGGCTCAGGGAGGTTGCCAGAAACAGCACTTCAAACCCTCTGCCGCCATCTACCCGCCCGCTCTCGCCCCCTCTCACCACCCCACTAGCCAAAGGAAAACCCCACGGAAAAGGATGCGGCACAGAGCAAGGGACGTTCAGAGACGGACATCCAAATAACTCAACAGGCCACTGCAAAGCTCTTGGGGGCAAAGGGAAGGAGCACACGGAGCAGTGACAGCCCTGAGCATCTTATCAAAACCATATCCCCAGCTCTCCAGGGGCCAACAGCTGAGGAGGCAAATCCCAGCCACAACCTGAACACAGGGAAAAGGTGCGGAAGAGCCAGGACTCTGCAGGAAGCCACAAATCTGCAGCACCTCAGGGCTGAGCCGAACCGAGCTGCCACCACCTGCCTGCACCTCGGCCAGGGCAGCGTGGGAACTGCTCGCCCAAGAGATGCGAATCCCTTATCTGGAGATGAGAACACAGGCACCCATCTCCGGGCAGCCCGCAGTGCCTCTGGGCAAGGGCAGATCGCAGGAGTCATTTGTGCATCTTTTCCCCCCACTTTCATCGCTTCCTTAAAGGACAAAAGAGAAAAGGGAGGTGTTGGGCCCTTTCTGGTCACAACTCTGGTTGCAGTCTATAAACCCACTGTGCTATTTCTGCTACGGGCAGGGAGGGGAGAACCAGAGCCCGTGTGTTATTGTTACAGCTATTTTTAAATGCTTGGGTAAGAATCAAGTGCAGCAGCATTGGGTGCCACATACATACCTAAGGAGGAGGCTCAGCTGCACTCGCAGAAGGGCAAGAGCTGGGCATACCCAGAAAGTGACAGAGAGGGAGAAAAGAGGGAAAACTAAATGCTGGAGGGTGTTATTCTGGGGAAAAAAAACCCTGCGTTATTTTTCTGTAGGCTTTGGCACCCAGGCCCATCTGGGGAAGCATGTTTGCAGAGCACCAGGAACCTTCCTGGCTTCTCTGTGTGCGACAACCGACCACACACACGCATGCACATGCATAGCACAGCTGCAGAAAAGCTTGTTTATCTTGTAAAAAAAATGGGCTTGCACAGGAAAGCATCCAAAGGCATCTGTATTCTTGCAGAAAGCACCAAGGGACAATAAATACAGTGAGATTCCTCACCTTTTAAGGACTTGAGCCTTCCTCCCTTTGGAACTGGAGGCGCCAAGAGCCTCTCAGCAGCCAGCAACAGCCCTCACGCAGAGGAAGGGATGCTGCGAAGGAAAGGGGCTGTCTGGCCAAGCAGGAGCTGTTATCAGCAAAGATTGCCAGAAGATTGCTGTTACTCACAGGGTTTGCTGTCCATGGCGCATCGCTGAGAGCATCCAAGGGGTCGCAGCAGGGTCTTGCTGTCTCTCTGTCTCTCTGGAGCATCCCGAGAATGGCCAGCCCTGCCCCTGAGCACACACTGCCCCCGGGGTGGCTCGTCACTCTCTCCTGCAGCCCCCGCACCCTCCCTTGGCTCCTTCCCACCCTCCCAAGGGGAGCATCAGCTTGGGGCTCCCCTCCCCAGAAGCGTGAAAGAAGGCACTGGGGTGGGTGCTGTTCCCAGAGCAGGGGCTGCAGAGCACTGCTGGTGGGGTGTCCAGCATCAGAGGGCATGGGGAAGGGAGAAGTGTTCTGGGGTCCCATCCAGACCTGGAAACCCTCTTTTAGGCACTGCCACAGCATATCCCCCTGCCCCAGCCGCCAGGCTACAGACATGCATCTTGACTTCTGTACAGCTACAGCACGGCCTCCAGCTTTTTTTGGCTATCTGTGGGCGCCAACCCCAGGCTTTCTTTTTATCTATTTGATTCAAAATAGCCTTGATTTGTTGTACTGCACTACAACAGCTCTCCACCCCTTCCCGCACACGCACCCCACCCCCAGCAGTGTGCAGTTCCAGGCAGTGGTGGGAAGGAGCATTAGCAAGGCACCAGGAGCATATGCAACCTGAGGATGGGGTCCTCCAGCATCCACCTTGAGCCATCTCAAGGCCCCAGAATGGCCGTCTGCACACAGTGACAGTCCAACTGGGAGCTTGCTCTGTGCTGGTGTCCCCTTTGGAGCCTCTTTGCATGCCCTCTTGCTTCAGGCTCTCTGCGGAGGAGCCTTCTCTGTCCCTCCTTCCCCACAACCGGGGGCTTCCCATGTGCGACAAAGCTTCTCTCTCACCAGACCAAACAGCAATGCTTATTAGCTCAGGTTTGCTTTCTGTATCTCAGGGAAAAGCTTAACCACTCCAAAAGATGTCTTGGACTTGAGCCCCTGCAAGCAAAGGACCACGCAATTTTCCAAGTGTCAGTGTGCCGAGCTATCCTGCTCATCATCCAGGCACCACTGCAGCCACTACCCACAGGCACTGTTTTTATTGTGCTGCTATCCTTCAGTCATGAATTTTTGGAAGATTAAGCATCTCTGCTGAATTTCCACTGTTATCAAGCCCCACAGATGCTCCAGCTCCACTCCCTGCCCCAATCCTGCCTCTACACTTCCTAATTGCTTTAGCTTAAAACTAATTGCTTTAGCTGAGGGTTTAAGGTCCACCTCAACTTCTTTCTTTCAAAATGGAGCCTGTTCTTAGTGCTCTAAATATTCTAAAACTTATCTTATTGCCTACAAAACCTTCCTGCCCCTGCTTAGAATGGGCAGAGTTTAAGTCACGCAAGTTGCAATGGCTTGGGATGCTAATCCACCCTCAGAGCTCCTAAACCCTTGCAGGACACGGAGGACTGTCACAGGGGTCTCTCCCTGCACTCCTGACCTCTCCATTGAGGTTGGATTTATTTCTTCTCTCTTATTTCTAACTCAGAGGCGTCCCTTACAGATGACAGCAGGGTGAGACCTGCGTGGAGTAAAGCCTTGCTCTGTTTTCTTGTGAAAAGTTGCCATGGCACTGTCATCACCAGCAGTGTGTGCCCCTTTGCCCCAGCCCACAGCCCGTGGTGGGCTCCTCGCTTGCAGAAATAGGAGTTGCTGGCAGAGGAGCTTCCTTGCAGAGATCCTTAGAAACACAGAGAACTGCTGCGTGACTGTAAAATTGCTGCACTAGCACAGGATAGATTGGATCCTGGTGGTGCAAATGTGTCCCAAGTTGCTGCCGGGCTTATTTGGGAGCATTAATGAAAGTTTAGCAAACTGGTGGCTTTGTGACTCCCAGGGACGTAGGAGCAGCACAACCGGACTTCTCCTTGCTCGCTGCAATGCGGAGATGGCTCCCTCACCCCTCGCTTCTGGCTACAGCCTGCTGCATTGCCCTGGTCTTGCCTGGCAACAAGAGCTGTGATTAGATGCTCCTCGGCTGAACTCCCCCTGTACAGATGGAAATGAACTGATTCCTGTTGTGTCTTCGTTTGCCCCGTGTTGCTTCCTTCATCTTCCGAGCTCTTGAGAAGACGCGCTCCCACAGCAAGCCGTGCAGGAGACCTGCTTGTCTTGCTCTTAATCAGGAAACATGCACTACTTCCAGCAGCTCTAGAGAGCAGAAGATTGTGATACCTTTTACATTATAGTTGATGTGTTAGCAAGAAAGAAAACGTTATTTATTTTTTCCCTGATGACAACACGACTCCTGACAATGCGTGTGCAGCTTCTTTTTTCCTTAATGTATTAAGCATTGGGAGGGACAGCTCTGTAAATAACCCAGCTTTCAAGACTACCTGTTGAGAACATTGTTCAGTAATCCAGCAAAAAGGTTTTATTTGCAGATGAAGGGGAGAAGTTGGCGAATTCTCCTAAGCTTTCTAGCTCCTGCTGGAAGAAACACATGCGTGCTGGTAAAAGCCACAAAATGCCAAGTTGGGTACAAGACGGCTCTCTGTGCCATGGAGACGTGGCATGAGGCTGTAAAATCAAAACCATGACTTCCTGAAGACCGCTCAGCAGTGATGGGTATCTTTATATCTACTGCTGTCCCTAGGATATCCAGAGAGGTCTCTGGTCCACCTGGTGTTCACATCACTGTAAATCAAGCAAGAAGGAGATGGAGGACACCATGTCCTTCCTTCCCCAGCCCCAACAAAGAAGCCCCCCAGAATATTCCCAGCAAGAAGCAGTCAGAGTGCCAGAGAGCAAAGCTGTTCACAGGATCGCTCACACATCTCACAGGCAGCAGGTTCCCCCCGGGACTCTCTCTGCGCTGCTCTCCGCGTGGCAGAGCCCCCTGCAGCTCAGCATCCTGCAGGCAGAGCCCGAGCAGAGGCCTGGGCTGCCCGTGCCTGTCCATGAGAGCATCAGCCTTGGTTTCAGCCAGAGAGGCCTCTAGGGAGTGATCGTAGTATTCTGAAAAAGAGGGAGATGAGATGGGAATTAGTCAAAAAACAACAGCAGCAGTAATTTAGAACCATTACTAATTTTCCACTGTAATTAAGTGGTCCAGTTATCTCAATGCTTGAGTGACCACTCCAGTTCTCAGAAGCCATTTCCATACACTTGAAACACAGGGAAAGCAACTGCTCCTCTTCCTGGAGTAGAAAACAGGCTGTTGCCGTGAGCTCGGAGAGGCCAGAGAAACGCATCTGTCCCGGCAGAGACATAACTCAAACCAGCAGCTTCTTCCCCTGCCCCGCTCGGGAGTGGAGGGAGACTCGGGCAGGGAGCTGGCACGCTGTCCCGGGGGGGCTGGATGCCCTCCATGGACAAGGCAGCCCACAGCCCCCGGTAACGGCAGGATGCAGGAGAAAAAGCTCAGAATGCCTGGCTGGTCCTGATGAGTGAGGGGAATGGCTGGTGGGTGGGTGCATCCCAGGAGGCACGGGAAGCAGCAGGGGCACGGTGCTGGGGTGCAGGTAGCCAGTCCAGTGGGCACCCCGCACCGGGGCAGTGGCTGGGGACGGTGCTGCCCAGGCAAGGCTGCCCTCTGGTATCTTTGATGTGCTGGAGCACAGCAATGATGGGCTCCAAAAATGATGTCTTACGCTTTCCTGCTCTCCTCTGACAGCGGGCAGTGGGGAGCTCCCCGTTGCCCCCAGGGTGGCACAGGGGAGGCAGGCAGGGAGTAGGCTGCCACCACCCTTCCTGACGTGCCCGAAGCATGGGTCAGCCCAGCCACCTGTCACCATCACCTCCCATGTCCTGTGTCACCCTTCATCCTGTGCGTCCTCCCCCTCACGGCCGCAGGGCACTCTAGGGCAGACAGACGTCTTGTGCAAACCATGACCGAAAGAGAGAGAGAGATCTCCGGCAGCCCAGCGTGCCACCCCACCTGTGGGGACAGGGGTGGGAAGACCCCCATCTGGCCAAATTTTTCCAAAGCAGGGCTGAAAGGAGAGTTTGAAGAACTGGCTTGGCTGGAGACAGAAACCAGAGTATGGGTTGTAAATTCATGCCCCCCTTCCCCCTGCCGCCCGGCTGCGAGAGCCAGCACTGCCCCGCGCTGGTGGGCTGCCCCGGGCTCGGCAGCCGAAGCCTCCTGATCTCTCTGTCTCTCTCGTGGTTCCTCATAAGTTCAATGGCACAATGCAGCTACACTATTTGAAAAGCCATAATATTTGTTGGTACGACTCTTTTATTACCGTCAATTTATATATATTTGTTGATAAAAGAGGTCATCTTGGGAGACACTTGTAGTCTACTGGGAAATAATTATCCGATGCTGTATATTCTGTACATGCTGTATAAACAAAGCGAAATATTTAAATCGAAATGTTCAGTGGACTCGGTGGCACGTGCTGGGAGGGGAGGCTGGGACCAGGCGAGCTCCCTCCTTGGGCCACCCCGGCTCAGGCTCGGGGTCCCCGGCAGAGCCACCGTCCCGCTGGGGTCTCAGCTATCGCCCGGGGCAGGACCTGGCCAGGGTGAGAGGGTGAAGCCTGCAGCTCCCTGGGTGCTTTTTCCCACGGGAAGGCGGAAGGAGGTGCCGGCGGGTGAAAGCGGCCATGCTCTATCTCCCGCCGGGGCGAAGCACAGGGCTGGGCATGGCTGTGTCTGTCAGACCCCCTCAGCGCAGCGAGCCCGGCGTCGCCCACCCACCTCCTTCCTCTCCTGCCCAGGGTGGGAGCCCTTCAGCGGCCACCCAGCGCGACATCTCCAAGCCTTATGGTCAGAGAGGGTTCCCCGCGGGGGGGTGTCCGGCAGCGGCACAGGCTGGTTCTGAGCATCCGGCTCTTCCCACTCCTTTCCGCGCTCGTCCCCTGCGACGGCGCCAGCCGCCCTCCCCAGCACCTTCTACGGCAGCGACGAGCTGTGATCTGCTAACCTGACACACGCTGTTAGAAAACCTGTTTCATATTTTCTGTGGTATTGATCTACAACTTTTGAAATCATTGGAGACAGTTGTGGTAGCCTAAAAATTGTGCTGAGCTCATATATTTTTATATTTGTGGTGTTTTCCTATTAATAGAGAGTAGTGAACTAGTAACCCTATAGCTGAGAGTGAACTATTCAAAATAAATATACGACTGCAGAAAATATTTGTAAAAATAATTTATTTGAAATATTCTGCCAAAGATAGCTCTCTAATGATCTGTAAAATGTCGTTTCTCTCTTTTTGCTCTGAATGTCATTGTGAAAGCACCTTTCTCCCCACTACCTTTTGAATATTTGCTTTTTTTGTATCTTTAAGGGCAAAGAAATACGCCAATGATTTTTTTACCGGAGCAGTAAACAGGGCAGTAGGGAGGCGCGAGACAACTTTATAATGGTCACAAACGGGGCCCAGTAACAGTCACTCTGACGATCCGGTTCCTCCTGTAGTTCCCCTCGCGGATGGATGGGTCTCCAAGCCTGGGAGGGTTCTCTAGCAGGAAGGTCTCGCTGCGGCGGTGGCGGAGTGCCTCACCCAAAGGAGAGAAATGTCTCAACCACCCATTTACAGGCTAAAGGCATTTGGACCCCCTCGCGGGCAACTTCTGCCTCTTCATTATTTATAAGCCCGATACCTTCATTAGCCCTTAACGGGCCCCGCGGCAGGCAGGTAACCCTCGCTCGGGGCTCTGCGGGGCTTCAGCCTGACGAGGTCTGGCCCCTCCAAAGCCGTTCCCGCAACGCACCCGCTGCCCGCAGAAGCCCCGACCCGGCGGCAGAAGTAATCCCGCTGCCCCCCAGATCCGTCCCCTTCTTCCCCGCGTGGGGACGGGGGGACCCAGCTGCCACGGGACATGGTAGAGGCTCAGTCCCCGCAGGGACGCAGCTAAACAGGGGCACGTACGGCCCTTCACCAGGGAGAAGCTGCCCAGATTAGTCTGTTCAGTATTTACAAATTTATTTATTTTTTTAATAGGGAAAAAAATCTTATTTCCCTCCTTCATTTCTTACTCTTGAAAGAACTTTTCAATTCTAGGAAAAGCCTTCATTATCTTCTGTGATCCCCAAGTCTGTTGCAGTGGACACGCATCCTCAGCCATGGCCGTTAGGCTCCACCAAATCAGAGATTTTTTGGCTCAGGTTTTTGTTTTTGCTCAATTTTTTTTTTTTTTTTTGCTTCTGCTTCATAGTTTCTTAAATTTCTTGGTCGTAAAGATCCAGAGGAATTAATTGCTAATAAGGAAATGAAGGGGTCTGCAGCCGTGGGAAGGGCGGGTTTCTGTCCCGCCGAGCCACCAGCGCTCCCAGCCCAGGGTGATGCAGCTGCCGCCTCACAGGGAAACAGGAGCGAGCCAGGGAAGACAACTGTGAGAAGAATTGGGTTTCTGATCACTGTGCATTTTGTTAATTAGTGAATTCAAATAGTTTTATTTTTACCAAAAAACAGATAATCTTTATTCCAGTAAAGACAACTGTTGACTTGATATATATATATATATATA
>KZ506056.1:17867-78920 GCA_002844005.1 Limosa lapponica baueri
GGGGTCTCCTTCTCTGGAGACATTCAAACCCCACCTGGACACGTTCCTGTGGGACCTGCTCTGGGTGGCCCTCCTCTGGCAGGGGGTTGGACTGGATGATCTCCAGAGGTCCCTTCCAACCCCTACTGTCCTGTGATTCTGTGAATCCTGGCTCCTGTGCGCTTTTTCTCATTACACACGGCATCCCAAGGCAATGCCATCTGCCCTCCTGCATGACATCCCGGCCATAAAACTGCATTTTGCCCATCCGTTGTCCCCATGGCTGCGGCACGCTCTGCCGCCGTGCGTGCAAACTGCCCCCCGACAGCCGCTCCCACAGCACCTGCTGAAGCCACACATGGGGTTTTTTCCAGCTTTGGTTTCCAGCCATGGGATGATGTTACTCCACGGCTGGCTAGCAGCAACGTGCTCCCCATCTCCACACCAGCATGCCACCACCAGGCCACAGCCTTCGGAAGACACGCTGCGCTGTTGAAGGGAAAGGTACAAGGTAGGCACAAATCTGTTGTGGTGGCGGCACAAGGAGAAGAGGTGACCCAATAGCTCTGGCGGTGGGGTTCACCAGCTCTGCCATGTCACCTTCTGTCCCCCTCCCCCAGAAACAGCTGCTGCGGCTCTCGGCTGCAGCTCGGTGTGGCCAGGAAACGGCTGGTTGGGAAGCAGAGCCCATCGCCAGCTCGCAGCCGACCGGAGCGTTTCCGGGCATTTTCCCTCCGTGCCTAAAAATGCCAAATAAACCAGCTGTTGAGAGCACGGAGACACTCTTGCCGAGCCAGCCGGGGGCCCCGCAGCTCTACAGGTGCAACGCCATCTCAGCACGAGCAGCAGGAGTGTTCCGGGCACGCAAACCCGCACCGAGGGGCCTCAGTCCCAGCGCAAAAGCCCCGCCGTGCTCTCCCCACTCCTCCCGCTTCCGACTGCCCCCGCGGAACCGCGCCGCGTGGAGCACTGGTCACTCCTCACGTCCAGTAACCACAGAAACACGCGGGCAGGGAAGTGAATTCCTGGAGCAGGACGAGTCGCGGTCCTGGGTTATCGATTCCCTTTCCAGGGCTTTGGATGCTAAAAATTTTCCTGTCCCATCCAGAAACGCACCTCATTTTATTTTTTTTTTTCTTTTCCTTCTTTTAGTTTTGGCAAGCTTCAGGCCTGAAGGCTTCTGCTGGTGAAAGGGAGATGCCTCGGGAAGGGCTGGGGTGGCACAGGGAGGGAGGAGGCTGTCGGAAAGACCAGGCCGTGCAGCGCCCCGGAGAAGGGCACGCAGAGGAACGGGGAAACCAGGTTTGCTACAGGCACCCCCTTTTGTTTGTTTTTTTTTTTTTAAAAGGGGGGTAAAAATGCTAATTTTTGCCTTATCCACTCAGGGGCTCTCAGCGTGACACCAGAAGTGTCTCCCTGCGCCCGTCACTGTTGCTGGCAGGCACCCCCTGGATGGCAGGGGCTGGCCCCGGCTGGCGGGAGAGGAAGAGACCCCACGGCTGCGGGTGGGCTCCTCGCAGGGCCCACCCTGAGGCTGGAGCTCCTCACCGTAACCCCCCGCCATTGGGTTCCCCTCCTTTTAACCCACCACACCACTGGCTCTGCTGGCACAGCTGGCCTCGCACCAGGCCCTGCCGCAGGGGCGTGCGGGGGGACATCCTCGGGGACAGGGATGGGGACAGGGCTTGCCTGCAGCGGACCTGACCTCGCGCAGGGGTAGTCCTGCTCCAAGACAAAACCCAGCCACAGCCCCCCAGTTGCTGCTCCCATCGCTCTTGGCCTAGGGGGGTCACCTTGGGCTCGGAGGCCAAAAAACAGTCGGAAAAGTGAAAAATCCAAATGAAGCCCGAAGGCTGGGGTGGACGAGGAGAGGGGAGCTGGGCTCGTCCCGCCCCAGTGCAGGCCTGGCGTTCCCCTCTGCCCGGTCCCGTGGGGGTCTCACCCGCGGGGCTGGGCGCCGGGATGGTGGCAGCGCTGCCCACCCTGCGTGGGACAGGGGGATCCGGAGGGCCCGGGACCGCCGGGTTCGCCGGTGGAAGGCGCCGGGCAGGGCCGAGGTAAGCCCCCCCCGGTGGCGGGGGGAGCCCGCTCCGGCTCTGCCACCCGGGAGACGCCACCCCGCGCCGCCAGCAGCGCCGCCGAGACCGGGCACAACTCGGTGCAGGTAACAGCGGCGGGTGGGGCTCGCGGGAAGTGCGGCCCCGCCCCCCCCGCGGGGCCCCGCCCCCTGCCGCCATTGGCTGTGGGGCGGGCGGTTTTCCCGCGCGCGCGGCGGCATGGCGGGAGAGCGGGCGGTGGAGCTGGTGCGGGAGCTGCACCGCGCCGCCGGCGGGAGCCTGCCGCCCTTCCGTGTGAGCGGGGCGGGGGGACCGGGACCGGGACCGGGGGGAGCGGGAGGGGCCCCGGCGGCCGCCGCCGCCCTTGCTGACGGTGCCCGGTGTTGCAGGCGGAGGGGCTGCGGCAGGCTCTGGAGGAGATGCGGGCCCTGTACGAGCGCAACCAGGCGGACGTGTGAGTGTCGCGCCCGGTCCCCGCCCGCCCCGCCGCCGCCCCGCAGCTCTGTAACGCGGCTCCTCCTCCAGGTCCGAGGCCAAGTCGGGACGGACGGACCTCATCTTCCTCATCCGCTTTCGGCACTGCTGCCTGCTCCGCAACCAGCGCTGCGTCCTGGCCTACCTGTGAGCGCGGCGGGGGGGGCGGGTTCCCGCGGGAGGCGCGGTAGCGGGGTGGCCGTGGGTGCCTCTCTCTGCGCCGGTGGCGGGGACTGCCGAACGCTGGCACAAAGAGAAGGCCCCGCATCCTCCCGCTCTTTAAAGGCTTTAATTACTGGAAAGGCTAAACGTCGCGTCCTTTGAAGGAGCGCGGGTGAAATGGCCCAAAGGTTTGGCTCTCTGCTTTGAGGGAGGGAGTTGTCGCCCGGGGAGGTTGCCACCAAAGGTGCTGGGTTTGCCCCGTGTTTCTGCCCCCAGGTACGACCGGTTGCTGCGCATCCGAGCGCTGCGGTGGGAGTACGGCAGCGTCCTGCCCAGCACCATCCAGTTCCACATGGCAGCCGAGGAGGTGAGTCAGCCTTGGCCTGAGCTCCTGCCCTATTTCCACTTATTCCTCTTGGTGGATTCAGTAGAGTCAAAATTCCCCTCTTCCCCCACCATAAACATGGCACTTAATGTGCCTTTCTGTAAATACTGATTTATTCATTGTCCGTGGGTGCAATCCCAAATGGATACTGAGTCCAGGTGATGCTTGGCACTTCTAAGGATCAGGTGGCCGTCACTAGGTCAGACTCACAGCCAGCAGAACAAGGGCTTCACATGCTGCTCTCCTTTGAGAGCATCTACAGAGCTGCTGACACGAGCAGCTCGTGTCCTGCCCTGGATCCAGACTGCTCTGCCTCTGGGGCAGTTTCTCCCTTTAGAAGAGCTTGTGTCCACCTTTCACTGGCATGAATGCACTTGGGCACGGTGGTCTGACAGCACAAGTAAACTAGATGTCACTCATCGGGGACCTGTCTTTCAGCATTAGCTGTCCAGCTTTGCCTGAGGGATTGCTGTTAATGTCCGCAGGTGGAGTGGTTCAATCGGTACAAAAAGTCTCTGGCTACCTACATGAGGTCAGTAGGAGGAGAGGAGGGGCTGGACCTTACACAGGACATAAAACCTCCTAAAAGCCTGTACATCGAAGTAAGTGCAAGATCGCTGGTTTCTGCCTGTGAACAAACATTTTGCCTGACCATTGTTTCTGAGAGAATTTCGCTCCCATCTCAGGTCAGGTCACTGAGCAAAGCCTTCAAGAGCATCAAAGCTTCCACAAGCTTCTGTGTTTTACTTTTTACTCTCTGCCTGCCAGCATTTTACTCCCTCCGTCTTCTACTGAGGACTCAAAGTCTGTTTAAAGATGGCATTTCTAGTGTGGGCAAGGGGGTGAGTGCTCTGAATCCCAGTGAGGAGCTTTTGTAGCGTTTTGCTGAAACTTAACCAACTCTCAGATCAACTAGAAACCTCGTTCCCATGAATTGTTAACTAGTTTTCTTTGTTGTTATTTTAAATGGACTGATAGACGAGACTATAAATTGTTTTACACAATTGATGCAACAAAGCAAGAGCATGTGAGAAATCTGCTGCTGCTGAAGTGCTCTGTTCTGATGTTCTCTTTGAAAGAGCGTGTAGTAACAGTCAACCTGCTTCTTAAGACAGCTTCACTGGTAACAGACAGGCATTTTCTGGTGCGTGTGTGGGGAGGTTCTTCTGGAAATTCAGCTGCTTTTCCCCAGACCCTGTCTCTTGTGCTGCTCTTCCTCTGGTCTCTGTGGAGGGCTGGGCTGGGCTGCTTGCTGGTGCTTCTTGCTCCAGGCAAAGGCAGGAAGAGAACATGTCAGGTAGAGCCCACCGACTGTGGGATCGGTCCGGTTCTGCATTTCCAGGTCTGTTCTGTTTTGAGGCTCCAGCAGGCAGGCAGGAATGTGTCCGTACATACGGTTCTTGGACGTGTGTTGTGAGTCAGCAGTGATGCCAAGTGTTCTCTGTGGGAGATCTGGTGATCTGAGAGCTGTATTTCTGCTCTGCAGGTGCGGTGTTTAAGAGACTACGGTGAATTTGAGATCGATGATGGTACCACCATCCTGTTGAAGAAGAATAGCCAGGTACCTGTGAAGAGAGTGTGGTCCGCTCTCTTCCTTCGCTTTCACTCCCATGATACCCCCCTGCTTATCACAGCTTTGCAGCACGTCACCGTTCCTGCACACGTGGCTCCTTGCACACGCTGCAAGCTGTCTGCAGGGCTGCAGTTCAGCTCTGCCTGCTCTGGTGCCACGATGCAGCAGGCATGCGGCACAACAGGCAGAGCTGGATGTGTGCAGCAAGGAGTCCACTCTGCCTGAGTTCTAAGGAAAGTTTGTCTTTTGTTTCCGTGCAGCACTTCTTACCCCGCTGGAAATGCGAGCAGTTAATCAGACAAGGAGTCCTCGAGCACATTTTGTCATAAGCGTGCGGGACAGGAGGGACAACTCTTGCTTGGTGGCCTGCCCATAACAGGGACTGAACTCTGGTGTGTGCAGGACTTCAGACACCTCAGCATTTCTGCAGCAGGCACCCTGCCACTCCTCTTAAAGGCCTTTGGTACCTGACATGAAGATCAGCCCCGAGTTTATAAAGTATGCAGTCCACACTGGCCAGCTCTTCGTGACCGAAGGGTGCCTCCTGGTAATGTGGCGAGCCTGGGAATCCCGCACAGCGGTGGTAGGGGAGGGGGGAAGGGGTGTCATCCAAGCCCTGCGGCTGCAAGCAGGTTTTGTGAGTGCATTTTTGTTTGGAGCAGTTCTTTATTCACACTGTGCATGTGGGACTAAGGGACTGACCATCTGGGCTCCAGAAACCAGGAGAGCTCCATGGCTGCAAAATAAAGAACTGCTTCAGCCTTCTATTTGGTGTTTTTCAAGAGTTAACGTTGCGTTTGCTAAACACTCGGAGGTGGCCTTCTGGTGCAACCCATCCTGACCCTGCAGGGTGATGCTCAACTGGTTATTTAGGTGTCTCGGTAGAGCTGCTCCTCCAAGTGTCAGATAAGGCTGCATGAGCTCCTTTCTAGGATCAGACATGAAGCCTTGTCTCCCATCAGAAGCCTACAGATGTTGTTTCTTAAGGTGCCGAGTTGAATGAGCACTGCAGTCTGGGCAATGGGCCTGGCCGAGGTTTCTCCCAGGGTGCTCGGGCTGTGCCTCTGTCCCTCTATGAAGAGTCTCCTTTCCCAGAACACTGGCCTGCAGGGCATAGGGACTACCTGGAGTAGGGACGGGAGAGGGTGCAGAGGGTTCGAAGGATTCCAGTTAGCAGAAAACCAGAGCGAAGCTGAAGAGCAGCTCTCCCTGTCTGGTTTTCTTAATGGAGCTGCTCACTCTTGAGTAGTGGCTGAGAGACAACGCTTCCAAAAACGTAAGTCATAGGTAAGAGCAGAGGTTTGCCTTGTCCCCATCTCTGACAGGAGCCAAAAAGCAAATACCTTGGGGAAGAACACAGGAACAGGATTGCTGCCCCAGCCAAGGAACCTCCCAGAGCTAGCCCACACCTTCTGTTGGGGCTTCCCTCCTTGCAATAGCCCTGCTTCCCTCATGGCCCTTGTAAGCAGGGCTGCCCCCAAGGCAAAGAGGAGTCTCAGCTGTCATCGCCCAGGACAGAAAAAGTACACCTAGATCAAGGAGGCCTCCTCAGTCACAGCCTCCAGCCATCTCTTGTCACTGTCCCAGGGCCAGGGCACCCCTCTGCCCTGGCAGGCTGGGAATTAAAGGCAGTGGCTGAGTTCTAGCTCACAGCTAATTTATCCCCTTTTGTTCTTGAACCAACAACAGCTTGAGCTATTTTTAAGCCCTCTTCTTTGTATTGACTTTGTCCAGCCTCTGCTGGACCCTGATACAGTTGGGCTTGTCTAGCCTCTCTCATGCAGTAGTCTCTATAGCCCCCAAAATCCTAGGGATCCGTTCTCAGCTAGTGGTAACCGCAGCCCCCACGTAAGAACCTGCACAGAGCAAGGCAGGGGCACAGTGATAACGATGCACCCTCCATGAGGGTAACGCCATGGGCAGAGCAATAAATTTGGCATTTGTTGATATGAATGCTTGGCTTTGTAGCCTTTTAGTCAACTTACTTTGGCAAGGGCGGGACTCGCTGCCAGTGTGTGAAGGCCAATAAGGAACGCAGGATGACAGTTCACTTACCATGTCTCCTGGTCTCCTTTGAAGTGCAGTGCTGAGCAGGGGTCACCAACACTGCCCCAAGCCTTGGAGGCTCAAATTGAAAGAAGGCTCTTCCCTCAGCCTCTCTGTCCTGCCTGCTCATCACAGAGGCGACAATCTGGTAGCAAGTTGGTTTGGTTCCTAGGCTCAAGCTTTAGGAGGGCCGTGGTCTCCTAGAGCCCAAGAGGAGCTGTAGGGAACAAAAGTTCAGCAATGGTTGCGGGAGGCTGCTGAAATACAGAGCAGACTGGAGATGGCAGGAAGTGGTGTAATATTGCAAACATTTTAATGACACAACACGACTTTCCTGATCTGAGTGAGCGAGATACGGTAACCTGCAAGCCCTCCTGCCCTGGCTTTCCAGCCGTAACAGCATGACCCCAACAGCAACCCTCCACAGAGAGGGAGCATCCACACCACCACCAAACACGCGGCTAGAGTGCAGGCAGCTCCTGTGGGATGGCTGCTGTGAGAAAGGCCTGACTTACAACAGCACGCTCTGCCACCGAGACAGGCACCAAAGCTGGTGCTTTCAGTTCAGCTGGATAGCAATTTCCTTAAAGGACTCTGTCTGGTTTCTCCATTTTCTACTTTCTACCCAGGAAAATCCTGGCAAGACCAGGGCGGACAAGGCTGATTTCCCAGCCTAGCCATACATCCCCTTCGGCACCTAACAAGGTGCCAGGGCCAGGACCAAGGCTGCCACAGCAAGTGCCCCATCACCCACTCAGAGATGCTGGTGTGATTTTTCCAATGAGCTGCTTCAGGGCTGAGGCTTGCTCCTCCAACAGCTGGTTCTTCTCCTCAGTGCTCTTCTGCTTCAGCTCAGCTGCCTGCAGGGCCATTGCAAACCCCCTGTTCTCCTCACGGAGGTCTTTGATCAGCAGTGTGTTCCCGGAGAGTTGGGCCTGCAGCAGGGACAGAAGGCGTAAGGTTCAGCATTCCCACGCAGGGGTGCCAGCCAGGCAGGGACACGTGACATTAACCCCTCTTGCACTCACCTGTGTGTCCTTGAGCTGAGCTGTCCTCTCTGCCAGCACAGCTTCTGCACTCCTCAGATTATGCTCCAGCCCCTCTGCCTGCTCCACAGCTGCCTGCAGCAGACGCTCATGTTCCTCCTGCAGTGGGCAACAAAGCCTAAGATTGGGCTACCCCAGCACTCACCTGGCCCCTGGCAATCCTGGACCATGCATTTCCCCAGGGCCCCGCTCACAAACCTTCGCACTGCCTGAGGGAGAGCATGGGGGCATCAGAGGAGGGGGTGTAGGATTCAAAGAGCAGCGGGACAAGTGTCTAGAGCGGTACAAGCGGTTTTAAAACAAGGCACAGATTTCCCAGCAGTGTTTTCTATAAAAACAAGCCGATGACCTCCCCTCTCTCAGTCATGTCCAGAAAAGCCCAGGGAAAGACATAGTTTCCTTGGATGTAGTTTTTGTCTCTGCTCAGTTTAATTCCTTAGGTTACAATTTGCTCCAACTTTGCCCAGCTTACTTCAACTGAATCAGTGTCCTGAAACAAAGGACAAACACGAAAATCCAACACCTTGCTGCGCAGTGCCTTAGAGATAAAACCACCCCACTCTATGCAGGCTACATCTTCATGTAGGGGGTTCGAACCTTCTTTCCCCAGCCTGATCCAACATAGAGTGTCTCCCTGGATAACTCCTGCTCCTCTAGGCACAAGGTATCTGGCCTGGGGTAGGTGGATTAGAGTGGGGAGGGATCCTGTTTGAGTGCAGGGCAGAGACTGGGTTCATGGGGAATGAAAATTGCAGCTGAATTTGAAGATCGAGTGCATTTTCCACGTGGGCTCCTGATATATAGCATCTTCCACTCAAACCTCTTGTGGCTTCAGCCACAGCTGCCTTCCAGGCTGGCAGGGCTCCCTCCCCAGTACCCTTGACTGAGTTGCCACAATTCCCTGCTTACCTGGGTCCTGACCAGCTGCCTGCACGTCTGCTCAGCCTGCCGGTGGAGGTTTTCCTGGAGCTGCTGAGCCTTGCACCGTTCCTCTCTCAGGCTGTTTTGCAGCTGCTCAAGCTGTTCCCTTGGCACCATATTGCTCATCTGGGCCTTAGCCTGCTGCAACTGCAGAGCATGCTGAGTCTGGGCCAAGCTCAGGCTTGCTTTGGCTTCTAAGAGCTGCAATACAGAAAGGCTGATAGCTGGTTACAGCTTTGTGTTGGCAATGGGACAGGCCCAGGGTGTGCTGCAGGTGAGAGGGTTAGGAAGCACCCTCAACCCCCGCCTTGGCTCTCACACCAGCATGGCCAAAGAGCAGCAGGACCATTGGAATGGTGCTTGCTGGGCAGCCTACAAAGCCGGGGATGGAGAACCCCGAGAGCTGCAGGAGAAGAAACAGTGACCCCTTGCTGAGAGATGCTCCCTTTGCTGAGCAGTGAGGAGCAGGAGTTGCTGGAGGGATCCTCTGAGAGGGTGTCCTAGCACAAAGGGCCACAATGGAAGAAGGCAGAGGGGGCTGCTTGCCTGGGTTTGTTCTCAGATACATCCCAGGCAAGCTGGGCTTCAAGGCAAGCTGGACTGTACCATGTGTCTTCCGCTTCCTGCCACCAGCAAAGGGCAAACATGGTACTAGGAAGCAGGTCTGGTGCAGCTTTGCCCTACAGCTACCTAGGTGGCTGGCATGGGCAAGCTGTACTCTCACAAGCCAGTCTCTGAGCCTGTCCTGAGGTTCGAAGGCAGGAGAGGGCTATTAATACACTTTGAGGTTTCTCACATCAGCCTTCCTTTGTCTTAGTGGTCCTTGTTCCCCTGCTCTGATCACCTCATTTCCCTCCCCTCAGACATGGCCTGCCTGGCCCCTGTCATATCTCTGCCCAGCCACTACCTCATCCTGCCTCTCCTCAAGCTCCTCTCAGCCGAGCCATGGGGAACCACAGCTCCTGGCACTCCTGCGTGAGCCACCTCCACTCTGCCTCCATCTCCTCTGCCCAGCTAGCCCGCACAGGACAAGGACACAGAGGGCACCACAGAGCCAGCTGTGAGCAAAGACCCATCCCAGGCTGCACCTGAACTGGCCTCAGACATATCTGAGCAGGAGGGCAAGTCCCCCACAAAGACGAAGAGGACAGTCTATTCTGCGCGGGGAAGGTGTCCGATACAGCCCCGAGCAGGGCAATACCAGTATCTCAGGCACCACTCAGCAGCCTGCCACCCTGCCACCAACTGAATGACACCCACCTTCTCCTGCAATGTCTTGAGCTGCTGTTGGAGCAGCTCCATCTCCATCCAACATGCTGCACGCTGCCGGTGGTGCTCCAGCCTTACTGCTGCCTCTGCTCCTTGAGGCCACTCAGCCTCCACAAGGTTCTGGCTGGCCTTGTGCTCGCTGAGTTCATGGCCCAGCTGACGCATCTTGATGTTCAAGTCAGAGACCTCCCCCTTGCTCTTCTCGCTCTGGAAAAGGTTGAGAAAAAAAACCAATTCATGCACAGAGGCCTGGGGTCGGAAGAGAGGAAACAGAGACTTAACGTGTCCCATACTGTCCTTGCTGACTTCCCACCCAGGAACACTGCTGTGGCTCCAGGGCCTTGCAGGCACTCAGGACAAGTGCCCTCATTTCCCAGCCTGACCAAAGCCCCGTGGCCGAGTTCAAGCAGAGAATTCCCAGGTAAGGAAACCCACACAGATAATAGCCCTGGAAGAGGTCACTAGGGAAAGCCAGGGAGGAGGTGACTGAGGTCTGGCTGTACAGATGTGTAACAGAAACACTAAGATTGGTAAGAATACAGTATGAATGGAAATGTGTCTGTGCACATGTGAAAGTACCAGATGAAAGAGCAAAGTAAGGGCTACAAGAGTAGTCTACATTGACACTGAAGGGTACCATCCCTCAGATGTTGCTCCTAGGACACTGTCCCCAGCAGTAATGCTGAGCAAGGTGCAGTTTCTGGCCCATGCTCTGACCAGACTATAGCACAGATAACATGTCAGGAGAAAGCCTGCACCTAACAGCAGGGCAGCAACACAGCCCACACCTCTGCTAGCCTCCCAGGAAAATGGGCAACCAACACAGCTTTCCACCAAAGGAGGAAAAGCAAACAATGGGCAGCAGGTTTGTGGCTGAAGATTAATGGAAGCTGAAGCCAGCAAGGGACAGCAAAGGCCACCCTGCTGCAGCTGATGGCCCCAAAGAGTACAAAAGACATGT
Organism: Limosa lapponica baueri; assembly: GCA_002844005.1. Lineage (NCBI taxonomy): Eukaryota > Metazoa > Chordata > Aves > Charadriiformes > Scolopacidae > Limosa > Limosa lapponica. The sequence continues at coordinate 28,741 of KZ506056.1, forward strand.
TCAAAACCCAGGTTGTGGTTCCCAGTCATGAGGAGTTCCAGGAACAGGGTGAGGAACTAAGAGCCTCATCTACGTTGTGCGCAAGCAATCCTGGCCAGACCATGTCCAAGGGCTCGTGAGCATGCAGCTTTGAGACTGGGAGTGAGCAAAATTCCTAGGAGAAAGAGTGCAAGTATGTAAGACAACCTCATTAGAGATTTTGTAGTAAGATGTTCCCTTCAGTAAGACCTTCACTGGCTTTTGTCACACAATTTTACCCTACTTGCCAAGCTATAAAATGAAGCTGGTTCTTTAAAGCAAGACTGGGTTTGAATGTTGAAACAAACATTCTTGTTCTTCTGTATAAACACGTGCAGTTTCTGTCCTAAATCCTTCAGCCAAGAGCCCGTCCGTTAGCATTAACGACTCCTCACCGATGCTGTTAACTCTGCTATTTCAGCCAGCTCCTCCACCTTCTCTCTGCCCAACTTGTTCACGTGTTTCCTGTCGGGGAGAGGGATATGATCAGCTTCAGGCCAGAGAGCAGCAAACCACGGTCCCCCAGAGAGGGGACCCATTTCAGGGAGCCACACATCTGGTTTTGGCCTGCAACACGAAGGGAAGCCATGCCAAAAAAAAAAAAAAAAGAGTATGGTCATGAACTGACTCGGGAGTGGGCCAGGTGTCTCTGCCCCAACAGGTGACTCAGCCCAGGGCAGACAGCTGGGGACATCCAAAATCCCGCAACATTGTAAGGGACCTAAAAATCAGGGGACAAAGAACAGCGGGAGAGCCAGCTTAGCAGACTCTTAGGACCATCTGCACCAGAAACCTGGATCTCCTTGGATTTATTACTCAGTGGGGGACCCCAGTACCCATCTCAAGCTTCCTAAGGCAGCAGCAGGCCACTGACCAAAAGGTTTGTGCAGCAAAGAAGCCCATCCTTTCCTCCTTTGGGATACTCACCCACAGCCTTCCCCAAATCTGGCTCTGGACGCCGTGGTCTGGCCTGCCCAAGACTCTGGCTGGCCAAGCCTGCCCCAGCACTGGCTGCTTTGGCATGGAGTGAAGGGTGTGAGAGTGCTGGCTTGCTCAGAAACCAGAAAACAAAGGGCAGGTTGAGCCAGCTGAAATATGGTTAATGTACCTGAGTGGCTGTTCCTTTTACAATCACTAGCTATCCACCCATTTGCCAGCCTCCCATAGCTGGCTCCTCTCTTACTTATCATGTCCGCTGCCCTTCTCCTTTGCTAGCCTCAGCTCTTGCTGGAGTCTCTGAAGTTGACTTTTCATCAAGCTGTTCTCCTCCAGCAGCCGGCACAGCTGTCCCCTGCAGGGAGAGACAGCAGAGTGAGAAAACCATGCAATAGCCCAGTTTGCTTTTGGCATCCTATGCTGGCTCCCTGCTCTATTCCCATTTCATTTGCAAGGACAGCAAGAACTAAAGAAATCTGAGGAACAACCATCCAATAAATCAGGCAAACCATGTGGGTACAATCAAGAGACATTGGTAGAGAAGGAGCAGGTCTTCAAGGGAAGGGAAATAAAAGAGGAATAAGGACAAATAGCATCAGACCCTGAAGTTGTGTGGCATCCAGCTGGCTGCAATTACTTTGCAGGCCTGCCAAGGAGTGGGAACACACCAAGACTTCATTACAGGATAACCAGGTGGTGAGCCCAACCCTTCAACTGCAACAGAGCCATGTTTGGAGAAGTCAGCTTGCTTGTGAGACCTCTGTGATTTTACAGTGCTGGACACAACAGCTATGACCCCAAATCCAAGGCAGCCTTTCTGCCTCATTATCTGTCCGCTTCTACTGGTACTCCCAGTCTCCCATGAGGCCATGAACAGTGGCACTTGTGGGAAGGAAGCTCAGTCCTGTATTAAACAGACAGTCCAATCCAACAGCTACTGCTAAAACCCAGGTCCATCCTGGCAGGGAGAACAGCATTGCAGTTTGTGGCACTGCAAGTGGGAGGCAGAGCAGCTGAGTGTGGAAGTTCCTCTCTTCTCCAAACAAGCAAGCCAAAGGACAGGCTGTGTGGCATTTGCTCCCCCTGCTTGGCAGGGCACTCCTCACAGCAGCTGCTTTCTGAGTCAGTTTTACATCAGGATTCACACGCTGTGCTTCCTGTGGCATCTCGAACACCCATGTACAGCTGTACAAGGCAGAGGAGATGAGTCCATAGTCAGTCACAGCCATGTGAGCACATCCCAGCTCTCTGACCACACTCCCACGGTTATTAAGACATGTGGGGGACAGCAAGACAGAACATAGCTGCTGTTAGTGTCAAGAGAGAACGTAGCTGCTGTTAGTGCCAAGAGAGAACATAGCTGCTGTTAGAGTGTCTTGGACCATCATGTTGTTAAGCAGCCTTGTATTTCACAAAGCACCTGCTTTTTTTTGCAGTAGCATCACTGTGTTAGTTCTGCAAACTGCCTCTGCGCTCAAATCTGCCAATCTCTTGAGCTCTGGGTTCATTTTGAAGCTAGTGCATGACATCTTTGAGCTGCATCAGCTCTAGTTTCACTGTGTCTCTTTCCCTCTCCAGCTCCGTTTTGACAGCCTGAATGTCATGTTCCCTCCTATGCGGCTGTGCCGCTCTGTCTCCCAGGGCCTTTTTTTCCTCTTCTTGTCCTCCAGGACAGAAAGAGAACGGTACCAGACCTCAGGCTCTCTCTGTCCCTGCACTGTGTCCTCAGCTCTTCTCCCTCCTGGTCCAGCTGCTGCCCTAGGTAGTAAATGTCTTTGGTGTGCTGTTGTCCCACCCTGGCCTGCTCCATCTCAAACCTCTCCTCCAGCTCCAGGCTCCACACACATTTTTGCTCTTCCAGACTATCAATTACAGCCCAGTACTTTGCAACTGTTTCTTCCAGCTCCCTTTTCTGGTCTTCCATCTTGCGCATCTCAGCCTTGAAGCCTTCCTCACTGATCTTCCTTTCTCTCTCAAAGTTTCTCCTCATCAACTCGATTTCCTGCTCGTAATAGTTTGTCTGTTGGGAGGAGACAGGATTTGGATATTAGCACCATGCTCCCAAGAGCTCCCCTCTTCTACAATAGCTCTGATTCAGATCAATCTACTGGTTCCCCTCCACAGAGGACACCCTACAGACAGTTCTGGTCCCTACTGAACTTAGGGCAATAACCAGTCTCATGCAGCAGCCTCTAACAAGCAAATACTGCTTGTCCCAGCTCTTCCTAGCAAGCAGCACATTCTCCCCTTTCTCCTTGTTTGCAAGGAACCTCAGAGAGGAGAAGGGAGAGGCCAGGGCATCATCTGCCACTGCTCCTCATAGCCTTCACCCCTGTCCCGGTTTCAGCTGGAACAGAGTTAATTTTCTTCCTAGTAGCTGCTGTGTTTTGGATGCAGTATGAGAGTAATGTTGATAACACATATTGTTTTAGCTGTTGCTAAGTAATGCTTGTATTAAGTCATGGGCTTTTTCAGCTTCCCATAGAAACTGAGAGGGAGCATGGACAGGACAAGCTGGCCGAAGGAATATTCCATACCATAGACGTCATGCTCAGTATTTAAATGTGGGTTGGCCAGGGGGCAGGAATCTGCGATCGCTGCGCGGGATGGGATGGGCAATGGATCACTGGGTGGTGAGCAATTGTATTGCATCACATCTTTATATCCTGCTGGAGGGGGGTGCAATGAGCGAACGGCAGCGTGGTCACAGTTGCCAGCTGGGGTTAAACCATGACAAGCCTGGAGATTAGTCCCTTATCCAAGATGTGGTGGTGAGTAGCAGCTGTTCCCCACGGCTCCCTTGTAAACACTAGAAACTCCAGGATTTGATGAGCACAAAGGCAGGACTGTGAAGCAAGCTGAAGATCTGCAAGCAGCTTAGTGCTCCTTGAACTGTTTGTCACCTGTGTGGCGGTTTAGGATTTACTCTTGCAGTGCTGCAATAGAAACACAGCAAGCACCCCCAACCTCTCAGTTCAGCAGCTAAAGGTGGAGCGAAGGTGGAAACTGAGGCCTCTCACATAAGCACTTACTGCTGTCTAAAGGGAGGGCTGGGCTCACAACGTCACCTTAGGGCAAGCACGTTAAAAGTGCACTGCAAGCTCAGGGAGACAGGGCTCTGATATCCCCCAGTCCCTCAGGAGACACCTGGCTGCTTCTCCTCTTGGTCCTGTCACTGGTTTTACTGCGACAGCAATACTGAGTAGCTCTGGTTCCCCGTAAGGAGCAAGACCCACACAAACATGTTGCAAGGTGACAGAGATTTCCACAAAGCCTTTGCCAGCCGGTGAGGGCTCCAAACCCTCCTACCAGCTAAGATGGGCTGGGGAAGCACAGGCAATAACCCCAGCAGAGAGACGAGGTACCACCCTGCTTCCCAGCCTAAACTCTCCAGCAACCCTCCTGGAGCAGATGCCCCATCAGCAATGCTGTAGCAGGGTGCTTACCAAGCACTTGTGCCAAGAGGTCAGGACATCTCCCCCCACCCCTCTCACCTTGGTTTCTAGCTGCACCTTCAGATCCCGCAGCTGCTCTTGGAGCTGCTCCATTGAGAGTGACATCTCTGTGCACGCACAAGCGGGAACCAGAGGGCTGGGAGAGTGGCACACTGGCAGAGAGGAGCCCTGTGAGGACAGGCCTACAAGACAGGACAGGTCTGGCTGTCCTGATCAGGAAAGCTGCAGCTTCATTGAGTCAAGTTCATACAACCCCAAAAGATGGAGATCTCCATATATCTGGCAACCAGTCCCAGCACTGCATCATCTCTCTGGGCCAGAAGTTTCTTCCTAATGCTCAACCTGAATCTCCCAACCCACACTTTGGGGCTACTTCCTCTTTATTGTGTTTCCTCAACATCCTGAACAGTGAAGATCTACCTGTTCATTCCCAGCTGCCTAGTCCACAGGTCACCATCACCAGCTCTTGAGTTGGAAGAGACTCCTTCCCTCCATCTCCCTTCTCCTCACCACCCATCACCCCCTTCTTCCCTCCCATGGCTGCCCAGTGCCAGAACTGGCAGCAGCAGCTCAGGCACAACAACAACCCACCCCACGCTCCCATGGAAACTCCAATCCAGAGGGAACCTTCTTCTTGCCGAGAAGATGGACAGGCACCAAACCCTGCCGCATTTTTACCTCCTGCTGGCAGCCCTCTCTCAGCCCTGCTCTCCCGTAGCTGGAGACGCAGCCTTTCCAGCTCCCTCCACAGCATTCCATTCTGGTCCCACAGCACCTGAAGCAGAGACTGGTCACGATGTGGCTACAAAGCTCCCCAGGGCTGCAGGGGGCCGAGCACCCACAGCTCCCAGCAGCCATGTGTACTCAGGGTCCTTTGCAGCATGAAGAGCAGAGCCCTCTCACCAGCAGAGTCAGAGAATAAAGCAGGGGGATTTTCTTCCAGCTCAAACTGGTGGAGATGAGAGATTTTGGAAGAGCCAGAGAAGAAATACAAGCCAAGATTACTGTGACCACTATTACAAGAACCATCATTAGACATTGTAAAGCATGAAGAGCCACAAACAACTCATCCTGCATGCAAAAGCACACAACACCAGGGGTTTTTGCAGACACCTCAGAGAGCTGGACCTCCTCAGACCTCTCCTAACATAAACAAAACCATTGCTAGTGACCAAAACACAAGAAACATTGTGATCGCAGTACAATCCCTGACACAGCCCAGACGTTTCCATTCACATCCTCAAGAGACTCCTGCGGGAATCTGGGCTAGCCAACAAGCACTACTGTACGCAGACAAAGCAACAGCAGGATTTACGGTGAAGTAAGTCCCACAGGGCTCTGGAAGGGAACATCTCTAGGTTGCAGAAGGAATACAGTGAGGCGAGAAGGTGCTGATCCGATGGGAAACAGAGCACAAGGCAGGCCCTGTGGCCTGCTTTGCACAAACACCCTCAGATGCCAGCACAGGAGTTTATCCCGTCTCAGTGCCAACATTATCCTTCAGAAGGGAGACCCACAGGAGAACACGAGACTATAAGCCATCACACCAGTTCAATGACCCACTTCCATGAGGGTGCCTGGCGCTGGGCAACTGCTTGTTTCACTTTGCACCCTCCACCCCATACTGGAAGCAGCAGCACACAAGGCATTCTGCCTCCCTCTGGACTGTCCGCTTTGAGAAAACATCAAATTATATCCCATATGCTGCCCCCCAGGAAACTGATGGGCTGCAAGAGACTACAAACTAGGATACTCCCAAAGATCCCAATTAATAAATACTATTGAGCAGATCTAGACAAATGTAAACCCAGTTTGTTTAATCTCCATTCTAAACAAGAGAGCAGAGGAAGAGAGGGGCTGACAGAATTCAACAAGGGTAAAGGATAAACTTGAGTGGGTGCCTTCACAGAGGCAGATGAAGCCTGAAGGGAGAGCCTCGCCATCCATCAGCATTCTCAAGGACAATTCTGGGGCTGCTCAATGGGAGGAAAAATTGCAGCACTGAGCATCTTCAACCCTCTGGTGCCACCTGGAGCAATGCTGCGCTGGATAGTGCTCCAGCATGTTTGCCTTTAATTACAGCTTCAAGACGGGCTGTCTGCTGCATCCATGAAAAAGCTTCGCTGAAAATGCAGATTTCAGCCGCTGCTGGGGGGATTTGATGTCTCTGCTCAGTGGTATTCCCCAGTCACACATAGCACTTGGAAACAAATAGGCAACGCAATAAGCACAGGACTCAGGAGCCAAGGCACAGAGCACCCAGCAGCTTACAACATGCAAGATACACAAGTCACTTAAAAACAAGAGAAACAGAAGATGTGCTCCCGTCCCAGAGAGCCCAAAGCTCTGGGCAGGAGCACAGCACACTGCAGGACAACACACCCGACACCAATGCCTAGACCTCACAAACACCAGGTACCTGGACAGGCTCACCTTGACTCTCTAGCAGAGTCCAGCAGCAAGTTTTGTAGGGGTTGTTAAAGTGGGGCAAGAAGGAGGCAGGGAAAAACAAAAAGATAGAAGAATTTAGCTGATAACACGCTTACCAAAGGAGAACAGCTTTCTCCTTGCGTTTGAGAAGAAATGCAACAGAGCCCAGTGTGTAGCTACACGGTTCCCAAGCAAAATGGCCTGTGGCTACAGGGTGGCAAGAAAGGAGGAATTTATGACCCACCCCTGCTCCCCCTGCCAGGATCCCAGCAAGGGAATCAACCCATGGAGGGCTGCAGGAGCAAGGACACAGGCTGCTTTGCTAAGGGCACATCTGCGTCCTGCCTCCTGCCAAAGGATTCTGAGCAAGGCAAGACGGATCCTTCCCCTGCGCTCTGATCAGGGCTGCCTCCTTCCTCTCCCCCAGGCCATAGTGCCCAACAGATGTGCCAGTGAGAGCTGTATTGTCACAACAGCGTTGCTGGAGAGCTGCCCATCCGTACCTGGCACTGCCGCTCGTACTCCAGGACAATCTCTGCAAAGCGCTCATTCTGATTCGGGAGGTCTGGGCTGTGGGGCTCCACCTGGCACAGCTGCACAAGCACAGGGAAACACTTCTCATCAAAGGAATTATCACCTCTCCAAATGGAGAGGCAAAAGCTCTACTAAATCACTGGAGTCATGGTACTACACCCATAGATTCAATGAAGGGTCGTATGGTGGGACGGGTTAGATGCAGAAAGAGGAGGAAAAACATTTTTCTTCATGTGTGAAGGCACGTGAACTGTAGGCAGGCTAGCTTTCCCAAACTGGCTAACAAGATCACAGGCTCATTTCTTTCCCCAGATCCATTTTACCAGGTGCCTCACTGGAGTGGAAGGGACTGAAACTAACCCTTTACTTCAATACTTGTGAAAAAGAAAGCTTTTTTTTTTCTGGAAAACAAACACTAAAGTTCTCACTTAAGACTACAGATTTGTAGAATTTTCTACAATTGCAAACTTACCTCATCTATTTTTCTTTTCAAACTTTGAAAGGCCTAGATTAAAAGCCAATATTTTTTCTTTCCAGGTTGTCACTAATGTGCAGAAGCATTCAAATAGGGGGAGACCATAAAAACTGACCCAAAATATGTAATATTTCCTAGAAAAGGGTCAATCTTTTGATGAGTTCCTGAAAAGTTCCTATTTAACCACAGCAGAGAAAGAAAGGCTACCTTGTCCTTCACAACATGGTTGAGCTCTTTCTGCAGCTCCAACACCAGCTTCTCAGAGGCTGCCAGTTTCTCAGCCATCTCTGTGACCCTGTTCTGCAGCTGCGTGCTCTCCTGCAGAAAAAGGGAAGATTTTTTTGATGTTGTGGGTCCTCACATCTCAGGATGGATTCATCAGCCACAGGCCTTCAGCAGGCAGCTGTAACACAACTGGCACATGAGTACGCGGAACACAGCACAGCTTGCAGGAGACGCTGCCTTTGACAGCACACTGCTGATACACACCACGTGAGCTGGGGTTTGGCTCATCTCTCCAAAGGACAGACGTAGGAGTGGGTTTTGCAGAAGACAGCCCCACAGGCTCATCTCTACCTCTGCTTCACAAAACTATGGTTTCCCTCAAAGCCAACAAAGACAGTAAGACCTAAGCCATCTCTGTTTGAACCACTCTGAACAGCGTGGGAAAATCCCAGGCAGGCAGACACCATCGTCTCTGCTTGTGGCATGGTCACTGGCACCTCAGCCACCAGGTGTTACCAAGGGCCAAGCCATTCCCAACAAACAGGGGCGTTTAATAATGTCATGGCAAGGAAACAAGTTCTGCATTTAATTCAATAGTATGGATGTGCCTCATGAATTTTTCTCTCCTGTCCTTCCCAGCAACACAAACCACCCATTTTTGTCACCACCTTTGCTTTGCCTCCTCTGAAGAAGTGAAGATGTTTCACCCAGGATAGTTTTACTTACCTTCATTGCGTGGTTCAGTTTCCCTTGCAGGCTGGCCTCTTTGCCCTGGAGGAACCGTGTATCAGCCTCCAGCTTCACTTGGTGATTGACTGCTTGCTGCAAAAGCAGCTCTTTTGCCTCTATTTCTGCCTGAACATCCCTGGGGAAAAAAGTAACATGCTTGGGGCACCCAAAGTGTGTTCTCAGATGGCCACAAGGTCCAGACACTTTCAGCATGCACAAAGCAGGAGATGAGAGCTTGGTTGGAGGAATATAGGGACAGTATTGAGGTGGTTCTTCAGGGACTTCTCTGCCACTGACATAATGGCAAAACAAGTGGGAGATTCATAAAGGGAGACTGGATGGGAGGGAGAGGCTGTGGGCACCCACAGGAATACCATTTTCCCTGCCCCACCAAGAGGACCTCTCCTACTTGAGCTTGCTCTGGGTGTGCTTGAGAGCGATGTACTGCTCCTCCAACTCCCTCCCAAGCTGCAGGCACCACGTCTCCGCTTTCTCCAAGTCCAGCCTTGCCTTGTCCCTCTCCAAGGCGATCTGTCTCACCTGGATCCTGCAGGCACAGTGACCAGTGCATTAGGAGACATCTCACACACCCCACAGAAGGGTCCTCCTCACAGGGAGCAGCACCCTTACCTGAGGCACTGCAGTTTGTATCCGTAGGAGGTGATGGCTGCATGCTGAAGCCCGGTCCTGGGGACCACGAGTGTGTTGTCCAAAGCTGCAGGCAGCTCTGCTGGGCTCATCTGCTCCTCCGTGCTCCTACTCAGCCTCTGCAAGGACAGCACAGACTGAAATCACCTTCTCCCTCTTCCAACAGTGCCAACAGGAATTCTGTTGTTACATCATCTGATCACCTTCCAGCCTTTCAGAGGGATCCACCCCCGTCTCACAGATCACATCCACCCCACATCTTCCCCAGCCTTGGGGTGGCCGCACCCTGCCAGCCCATCATGAACCTGACTGCAAGCGCTTCTTCCACCCCGGACGGCTGCTTGCTGAAAGACCTTGCTGCTCACTTCACCCACCACCATCGGACAAGGCAGCACCAGAGACCTTGAGAATCTCCTCTACGTTCTTCCAGAACTCAGATGGCAATGACAAGTTCAAGCTTGGCAAATCTAGTGCCATTGCCGATGCTGGAGAAGAGATGTGGGCCCAAGCAGCTTGTCCAGAAGGATGGGCTGCTTCCCTGCACTCTCTCTTCTGCTGCTGAGGAAAAAAGCAGCGGAGCTACGTCAGTGGGGCAAAACTGGCAGAGAAAAACTGACAACTTCTGATACTGCAAGGGAACTCCAGGGCCCCCATCAATAATGTTCTAAAACCAATCCCAAGCTGCCAGGAGGGAGATGTCCTGAGCTGCCCTTAAGGCAGCCACAAGGAGCAGGATGACAGGCACAGACCATGGACTTTGGTCTCCCTACTAACCCACAAAAACTCAGTATTCACAGAAAGACAAATGTGGAAATTTATATAGCACCAAAGGGTCTCGTGAAAACTGTTACATGGGGACTGCCAGCCAACGTTTTTTTTTGATCTAAAAGCTAAAATTGGGTTGAGGTCAGCTTCAAAAGTAAACAAGATTCAGCCAAGCTGAACCAAAACAGAACCCAGAAAGCTGATACAGAATTGGTAACATCTCCAAGAGCACCAATTTTATACCAGGTAAGGAGGAAGCCTATCCTCAGAGAACTGTTACCTCAAAGTCTTAAGCCAAAAGAACCTGAAACAATTCTTTTCTTTTTTTTTTCTCTTTTTTTTTCCTCTTTTTTTTTTTTGGAGCTGTTTTGCTCAGGATCCTGGATGGAGCTGTCCTGGCTGTCAGGGTAATCAGCTATTCACTTCCGCCTTAGTGCATTAGAGCACAGTTACTTCAAAAGCATAAGCATTTGCAAATGCCTTGCCAGTCCTTGGAATTAAAAGCACTAAGGAGAAAGAAGTATTTTAAATCAAACAAAGAAAATGTGGATGAAGCTTGCTCCATGCACTAAAAAGGGGACAACATGAGTCACAAGAGGTGCAGAGATGTCAACGCTTCTGAAGTAAGTGAGCTGGGCTGATCTTTCCCCTCTGCTAGGATAAGCACCCCTCTCCCTCCCCTACAAGGATGAGGCTCGACAGCCGTCTGTTGTTCCATTTGACCATCCCACTCCACCCGCACAGGGTTTGCTCCTACTCCAGCAGCTCCCAAGGGAACCTTTTGATCACCATGCCGTGTGCGAAGTCCAGACCATACCCCAAAACTGACTGGCAAGTGGAAAACTCTCCCCAAGTAACCACCTCAGATGCCCAACAATCCTCTTCTGTGGGGAAACAGAGAAACCTTTCTAAGTGTGTCAGCTGGATTTGCAACTGGATTCCCTGCAGGACATTGTAGAAAAATCAAACACAAATATACTGTCCTGTATAGAGAACTGGCAATGGCTTATGGTTTCTTATCCAAAAGTAATGGAGATCACCTCAAAGGAGCTGTAGATCAAGGCCATAAAACAGGATTCTTTTTACAAAGAAATCTTTCTGCCTTTCAGCTCACCTCATGAAGTACTGACAGTCTTGGCTCCTTGAGAGGTGTTGACATACCTTGGAAAAAGGTGATCATGTGGCTGAACAAGCCAAACTGCGACTCCTCAAAGCTCACCCTTCTATCTCCATCCTTCTCCAGATTAGTGAATAAATCTGTGAGTTCCTAAAAAATAAGTACGAAAGAAGAGAAACTCACAAACTACAGAAACACAGCTCAAAGCATCCAAACAACTTCTTAAAATAAATCCCGTCTTTTTTTACAGTGCAAATGGAACACAATTAAAGAACTATTTTTGAAAATTAACCCTGCTCTATTACCATGCATACACACAGAAACAAAGTCTCCCCACAAAGTCTGAAATGTGAGCCCCAGTAGTGAACGCAGACAGGTATAAAACCCACTTGATTACAGCTTCAGCCTGGGGAGAGAAGGGGGATTAAGGCCCCATGCCTACTCTGGACCCTGAAAAGATACGGTTGCCCTGTAATTTCATTTTGGAAATGGCAGGCTATTCACAGAAACACACAGAAAAAGGAAAAAACACAGTGGGAACAAGCTGCAACAAGGGAAACCTCGACTGGCCATAAGGAAAAAATTTTTCCTCCTGAGTGCACTGCAGCCCTGGGACAGGCCCAGAGAAGCTGTAGGGTATCCACCCTGGGAGATACTCAAACCTAGACTGGACAAGCCCTGAGCAACTTGGTCTAGCTTGAAGGTCAGTCGTGCTGTAAGGACAATTAGCCCAGATGCCTGCAGAGTCCTCTTCCCTAACCCTCTCTGACCTAACCCTGCCTCGGTCAGACGCTACAGAGCAGCTCCTCTCCAAGGGAAGCCATGTGTCCCCATGGAAATGCAGCTATGCTGGGGTACATCAGCTCGGGACCAGTGCCTGCAGCCTAGGAGAGGCACAGCTTCCTTTAGACAGTCATTTCTTTCGACTCTACAGATTCACTGCCCAGAACTCACCGCCCATGCCTCTCAACAAACCAGCTCCCGGCCTTTCCCTGCTTACCTCCTTCCTCAGCTCCTTCAGCCAAACGCTAGCTAAGGAAAGCCTCACCTCCTGTGCCCACCTCCTCTGGAAGGGCCCAGACTTGAGCCTCAGCCATGTCCCAGGAGGGGCTGGGCACCCACCAGGAGCTGCAGGCCAGGTCAGGCTTCCAGATGAAAACACAGCACACATCAGCCATCCTAAAAACAGCCTCCCCACACCTATTTGTGAAACCATACTGTGAGGAGCGAGCCGCCTGTATCTGTATTCACCCCTGTAAGGACAGTGGAAGAGCACAGCCAATGTCACTGAGACAGGGACCACAGACATCAAGCAGCATGACTTCCCTGTCACAAACTCAGTCCAGGCATGTGAGCACCACGCCATCCCCATATATTCCCCTGCAAATCCCAGGGGCCCTGTACTGCATCCTCTCCTGATGGCTTGCCAATACATTACATAGAGGGAGGAGGGCAGCCACCATACCTTGTACCTCCAGCATCACATTCACAAGAGGTTTATCACGTTCAGCTCGTTGTTTGCCTTCAGGCTCTGCAGTAAGAAAAACGAGGAAAGATCATCAGTCACGGTCTGCTCCAGACAGGGGTCACGCATCCCAAACCTGCCAGCTCCGCTCAGACCTGCAGCTCCTGACACAGCTGCTCACAACCACAATGGGAACAACCCATGTAAAGCACTCAGCCTGACTCACGCAGGCACCCTGGGACACGCTGGGACTGGAAATGTTTGTGGTTTTGTAACAACTTCATTTTTACCACGTCAAACAGGTTAGCTCAGGACTCAGAAGAGTGTCCTGGCAAGCAGGACAGGGCCTTTTCCCTCAGAAGTTAATGGTTTGTTCAGAGATCAGGCAAGTATCCAGGGTACCCATGGCGGGAGGACAGTTAGATCTGCCCTCCTGTAGGAGGAACAGAAAAAGGGGAAAAGATGGAATATACAAATCCTGCTGAAATCCCGGATGGGAATGGAGGTGCAGCATGCCCACCTCCAAACCCTTTGCACAAAAAGCAAACCCAGATATCCATCTGAGTAAGTGACGTGGTCTGACAGCAAGCCCATCTTCTCCCTGCAAATAGCCTGGGCTGTTCCCGGCTCTGGATACTGGCCTTTTACACGGGCAGCACGGGCTGGACCGACAGACAAGGTTCTCCGAGGGGGACGCATCCCTGTACAACCAGAGATCAGGGCCCATCCACCTTGTCTTCCAGCGAGGCAGCTATCCGTAGGCCGCCGGCCGCGCCTCGCCCGGAGGGGTGGCACGGACACAGCCCCCGACACCTGCGCGGGCCCCGGGCCCCGACCACCGCTCACCGCGCATGCGCCCGCCCACACCCCCACGCATGCGCACGCCTCTCCCTCCCGCCCGTCCACACTCCTGCGCATGCGCACGCCGCGCCATCCGCCCACCCGCACCAAGGCGCATGCGCACACATCACCAGCTTCCCGCCCGCCTGCCCCGCGCATGCGCATACCGTCCCCTCCCCTCCGGTCCCACTTCCTGCGCGTGCGCACACCGCCTCTCCCCTCCGCCCGCACTTCCGCGCATGCGCACGCTGCACCCGCCCTCCCGGACACGCCTTTTACGCATGCGCGTGGATACGACGGACCGGAAGACGTGCGTTACGCATGCGCACTCCGCCAGTGCCCGCGTCCCCCCGCCCCAGCGCAGGCGCAGTGGGGCGGTCTCTGGGCGCGCGGCGACGCCATCGCAGTGCGTGAGGGGTGCGGGGCGCAGCGGGCAGGCCTCAGCCATGTCGGGATCGGCGGGGTCTGGCGGGACGGCCGGCTCGGCGCGGAAGCGGCTGATGAAGGAGGAGGACATGACGAAGGTGGAGTTCGAGACGAGCGAGGAGGTGGACGTGACGCCCACCTTCGACACCATGGGGCTGCGGGAGGACCTGCTGCGCGGCATCTACGCCTACGGTGCGGGGCGGGGGCGGTGGGGAGAGGGGGAGGAGAAGGGCCGGGGGCAGCGGGTGGCGGTAGCGGGACCTGGATGTGGGGCCGGCGCAGTGCGGCCGCTACCTCCTCGGTGCCGGGGCTGCCCCTTTGCTGCTGAGGCTAACGGTCGCCCCCACAGGTTTTGAGAAGCCCTCGGCCATCCAGCAGAGAGCCATCAAGCAGATCATCAAGGGGAGAGACGTGATCGCCCAGTAAGTGGGGCTGCCGGTGGGGTGCGGCCTGCCCGCGGGCGGGGGAGGCGTGTGCCCTGGGAGGCTGCGTGCCCCGGAGCGGGGGGTGTCGGTCACACTCGATACCTGAAGCGAGATCTGTCACCCGTGGCGCTCGGGTGCTGCCTGGCAGGACTGGGGAAATCTCATCACGGGTGATATTAGTGGGAGGTGTCCCTGCCCACGGCAGGAGAATTGGAACTAGGTGAACTTTAAGGTCCCTTCCCATCCAGGCCCTTCTGTGATTCTATGATAGGAGGTGAGATTGGCCAACTTGCACATAGACTGTGATCCTAACAGCTCTTAATGTCAAAGTTGATTAGGTTTAGGTATGCCAATGTAATAAGTATTCTGTGAAGATATTGTTTGTTTTCAATTAATAGGGCTCTGAGACTCTTGGGAATCAAAGCCAGAGAAGTATAGAGACAACTGCAGTCTCAATCAAGGGAAAAAATAAGCAGAAGAAAATCTATTCTGTCTCTAGAGACAAAGAAGGATATACATCCCACTGAAAAAATTCCTTTCTAGGTCACTAGTGGGAATTGCTAACCTCTCAAATTGTATTGGATTACCTAGCATTTACTTAAAAAAAAAAAAAAAAGTATGACAAAATCATAGAATAGAATCATAGCATGGTTCAGGTTGGAAGGGACCTTAAAGATCATCAAGTTCCAACCAACTTACCATGGGCAGGGACACCTCCCACCAGACCAGGTTGCTCAAAGCCCCGTCCAGCCTGGCCTTGAACCCCTCCAGGGATGGGGCAGCCACAGCTTCTCGGGGCAACCTGGGCCAGGGCCTCACCACCCTCACAGGAAAGAATTTCTTCCTAACATCTAATCTAAATCTCCCCTCTTTCAGTTTAAAACAGTTACTCTCTCATCCTACGTTTCCCCTCCCTGATCCCCTCCCTCCCCAGCTTTCCTGGAGCCCCTTTAGGGACTGGAAGGGGCTCTAAGGTCTCCCCAGAGCCTTCTCTTCTCCAGGCTGAACACACCCAACTCTCTCAGCCTGTCCTCACAGCAGAGGGGCTCCAGCCCTCCCAGCATCTCCATGGCCTCCTCTGGCCCCACTCCAACAGCTCCATGTCCTTCCTGTGCTGAGTACTCCAGAGCTGGATGCAGGACTCCAGGTGGGGTCTCACAAGAGCAGAGCAGAGGGATAGAATCCCTCGCCCTGCTAGCCACACTGCTTTTGATGCAGCCCAGGATGGGGTTGGCTTTCTGGGCTGCCAGTGCACATTGCCGGCTCATGTTGAGCTTCTCATCCACTAACACCCCGAAGTCCTTTTCCTCAGGGCTGCTCTCCAGCCATTCTCCAGCCAGCCTCTTCCTGGGATTGCCGTGACCCAGGTGCAGCACCTTGCACTTGGCCTGGTTGAACTTCATGAGGTTGGCATGGTCCCACCTCTCCAGCCTGACCAGGTCCCTCTGGCTGGCATCCTTTCCCTCCAGTGTGTCGGTCTGATAAGGAGTAAGCGTGCCAGAGCTGGGGACCCTGCAGTAGAGTGCTCTGTCCCCGATGCTGCAGTTCTCAAAGCTGTTTGTCTGCAGATCTCACTGTGATCATAACAAAACTTTGTCAGATACTCTTGGCAATATTGACTTCTTTGCAATGAAGGAGTGGCAAAGAGCAGAGGGGTGGAATGTGTTGAAGTTGTCTGTCTCGTTTGTCCAGATATCCAGAGTACTCACCAAACATTTGTTTCTCAGGTCACAGTCAGGAACAGGGAAGACAGCAACGTTCTCCATCTCTGTTCTGCAGTGTCTGGATATACAGGTAATTTCATAGTTCATAGCACGTGTTCAGAATGGTTTTTAACTAAATCCGTAGAGTCTTCATCACAAAAGCTTTTGTTTTTAGAATGAATAAATGAAGCTTTACATTGAAATCTTTTCATTATGAGCAGTGAACTTCAGACAAGTTTCTGACTGAAAATTTCACCAGACTCTACTCTGTAACAATTTAGCTGCTAAACCCACCTTGGCAAAATAAGTTCAGATAAATTGTTGTAATTATAAAGTGGCTTTAACAGCTGACCTCTTCCACATACTTTAATATTAGAGGGCTAAATTAACCCTCCAGCAGGTAGAGCAGTCCTGACAGCATTGGCGACCTGTCTCAACAGCTGGTCCATGTTGCACAGAATCAAACCTAGATTTTTGACTGACAGATGTGTGGTTTTGTTCTAGTCAGGGCTGTTGTGTCCATCTAGGGTTTTTTTTAAGTATAACTTGAATGTGTAGATGCTGTTGAATAAAACTATGATTTTCTGTGGGCCAATACCATCTTAGATAAAGCTGGGATTGTTATTCACCTGTCATTGCCTGGGGACATAAATGTTGCATGTTGTAAACAAAAAGGTCAGCTTTGTGCTTCGTTTCTGTCACTTGCTCATAATGTTTTTCAAATGTGACACTTTAAAACATTACCTTGGAATCCTCGTGCAATGGAAGGTTTTTATCTGAACTGAACAGATGAAATTGAATTGACTTAAAATTATTTCTGTTCTTTTGCAAGAAAAGTACATGCTTTCGTTAAGTGTTTTCAGAAATCAGGTTGGAATGAAAAGTGAGCTAACGAAGGAACTGCTTAAGTGCTGTCTTGTCAAAAGTAACTTACTTAAGTGGCTGTTACTGTGTCAGTGCTCTGTGTGAGAGCAGCTTTCGAGGTGTACTGACCCTTGCGAACACTAGGTTTTAGCACAAAATTCTATGATTAATCCTTCAGATGTTACATTTAAGAGTACTGTGGGATCCGTAATTTCTGTTATGCGAGGATGATATCTGCCCTGTGATTAATTGTCATGTGATCACCTGTTTTAATGAGGTTCGCGAGACCCAGGCGTTGATCTTGGCACCAACTCGGGAGCTGGCTGTTCAGATTCAGAAGGTAGGAGCAGTTAAATCGCCCTCTGTAAGGCACGCGCAGGGCCTGGGGCCGATTCTCAGGTGTTCCCCAGCAGAGCTCAAAGCACAGCTTCTGCTTTTCCTTCGTGTTCCTGGAAGGAATAACAAATTCTGACAAAGGGTAGTTTTGCTCATATGCATTATATCTGTTCTTGCTTACACGGCCACGTTGGCTAGCGGTTTAAGGTTTTACACGTTCCTAACTGAAATGTTAAGAACAGCTCTTTTAAAGCGGCTGTGATCCCTGGGTAACTGAGTTCACAGTGTGTGAAAGCCTGCTGTGGAGGAGGTTTGGATAACAGACATTAACAAACCCCTCCAACTGCTTGTGCTTACATCTCCTTTAAAAAAAACCACTATGGCTGTGCAGGGCTGCATCTCTTCATGAGAGCTCAGTTAATTAAGCTATTCCTTTGTATCAACACAGGGTCTTCTTGCTCTGGGAGACTACATGAATGTCCAGTGTCACGCCTGCATTGGAGGGACCAACGTGGGTGAAGATATCAGGAAACTGGATTACGGGCAGCATGTTGTTGCTGGCACTCCAGGCCGTGTGTTCGGTAAGATGTGGGAGGCTGCATCACCTCCAGGTTCAGACTTGAGCTGAGCCCTGGGAACCTGCTGCAACTTTTGTGCCCTTACATGTGAAATAGCGTGAAAATTACATTTATTGTGACACCACTAATGTAACATTAATGTGAAGTAAAACAAGGGAGCAACTTACTGTAGCAATAGATGGAAAAGACTAGAGAGAAATCAACAGGGATAGTATTTGGATTTTCTCTGTTTATATTTCACTTGTAATTATTGAAGTGTTTCTCTATATGGTGGCGTGGGAACTAAGAGTATTTTTAAAGCAGAAAATATTACAGTCCCTAGGAAATTCCTTCAGAATCTTGGAGGAGATAGAAGCTGGGTCTGTCTGAATGTCAAAGTTAGGTCCATGTTTTTTACCATTGCTCTCTCTTTGTTAAGTCAGGTGCACTTGCAGCTGGTACTTTCTGATTTCATTGCATGAAGATTATTATTATATTTACTGTTCATGGCAGTTACCACAGTGATAGTGTTAGCCTTCAAGCTCGCATCTTTTGGATCTCAGAGAAACAGGCACCACTTTCTTACACAAGCACCTGTCACCGGGAGAACATAGAGCTCCATGAGCAGAAAAACCCCAAAACATTAGCAGCTGCCAAACTGGACTGGCTTTGAAGACCGCACTAACAGCGAGTACTTTTCTGTCACCGTATTAAGGGCTTACACAAAGCCGTGTGCTCTTTCAGACGTGGATTTGCCCAGTGTCATGAAAAGTTCATGTAGCATTTTGCATTTCTCACATCCAGCTGCAGCTGCTGTGGGAGACTGGGTCACCTGTCCTGTGCAGTTAGCAAGTGGCATCCCGTGGCTCGGGCTCTCAGAGCTTCCTTGCAGTCAGTGCTCCCTTAGCCGGGCTGCAGAGACATCTCCCTGGGTGCAGCGGGCACGCTGTGGCCCTCGGATGTTGCCTTCTGTCACCAAAGACAAGTCCCTGTGGGCAATGGCCTGTCCCTCCTCCGCCCAAATGCCCTGCCCGTGGCTGGGAGCAGTGTAGGCTGGTTTGCTTTCAGAGCCTTTTTATCTTACAAAGTGAAATCTTACAGATATGATTCGGCGTCGAAGTTTGAGGACTCGTGCCATCAAAATGCTGGTTTTGGATGAAGCAGATGAAATGCTCAATAAAGGTAAAATATTTTGTCTCCCTTCCTTTCTTCTCACCTCTGAGATTCCAGGATGTTCCAGCTGGCAGTTCGCCTTCTAGAAACAATTGGTTTTGTCAAAGTTAGATGATTATAGTTATTTATAGGCTGTAGCAGGTTAAACTGCTGAATGTGCCTTGTCTGATTTAGTTGTAGTGTCCTTTTCAATAGTTACAAATTCTTGAGCACTGCCTTTCCTGCTTTACTGCGTACCACAGCCACATTGCAGAGGGTGTGGGAAAATTGGGAAGAGATGAGTAGAACGTGACACTGGCTTTGAGTTACTGATTCACTCGTTAACAGTCATCTCAGAGCCCGGTACTGAATTCCAGAACGAGCTGTGAAGGAGCAGGATATTTGGAGGAAAGATGTGCTAACTGTTCTTGTGTTAACTGATTTGCTTTTCAGGTTTTAAGGAGCAGATTTATGATGTGTACAGATACTTGCCTCCAGCTACGCAGGTGGTTCTGATCAGTGCCACTTTGCCTCATGAAATTCTGGAGATGACCAACAAATTCATGACAGACCCCATTCGCATCTTGGTGAAACGGTGAGTGAGTTTGCTTGGAAAGAACAGGAGCTCTTTGCTTCAGCTTTATACGGTTCACCCTGTTAACTGATTTCAATGTGTGGAGTCTCTCTCGTGTTCCTTCTCACTGTTGCAGTTTATTTGGGTGTTTGCAGATATCATCACGTCCTATTTTCCAGCAGAGGCTGACTCGTCTCTCCGACTCAGTCCTTGCCCAGTTCTGTTTGCTGCTGCTTAGCCTGACTGCCTCCCACCCCTCCTCTCCCCCATGTGTAGCAGTCTCTTCTGGAAATCCATCATTCACACCAGAGGATTTTTGTAGGCCACCTCCATTAAATTGCTATTCTGTAGCAAGCCAAAAAAGCCTTTAGCTGACTGGTCCTGAGTGCCCTTAGAAGTGTAGCTGATGTCTGGTGGTGTCACAGCTCCTCATGCACTGGCGCTTAGAAGCCAAGAGGCGTAAGCGTAGGCTCTCGCACTGTCCCGCTTCCCTTTCTTCAGTCTCTCTTGTCAAGAAGCTTGAATGTAAAAATGATGAGAGGAGGAATGTTTCTCTTTGAAGCCCCAGGAGTTCGAGTCTCTGTTGCGTGGGTCACGTTGGGGGGCACTCTTAGAACAGACTTCTCCAGGGACTTTCTAGAACAACTTGGGAGTTGTGTATAGGCCCAGCACCCCACAGCACACAGGGCAGAGCTGTGGTCTCCATGTTCTGTGTAGTCACCTCCTTGTGGTGTGGTATAGCTGTTCTTTTTCCCTGCAGTGATGAGTTGACCCTCGAAGGAATCAAGCAGTTTTTTGTAGCTGTGGAGAGGGAAGAATGGAAGTTTGACACCTTGTGCGATCTCTACGACACGCTCACAATCACCCAGGCTGTCATCTTCTGTAACACCAAGAGAAAGGTACAGCAGCCGCCACCAGACGGGCATGTTACTCTCAGAGGGTGACTCTGAGGAGAACGCTAGGACAAACCCCGTCAAGAGGTCTGGTAGTTTCCCCGTTTGGGAATAGTTTAGTAAGAACAGAGGTTAAACATTTGTCTTTGGGACGTGCCTAGCTTAAACAACTGGCTATAGGCCAACCTGATATAGTTCCCTTTTCAGAGAACTAGAACTGATTAGGTAAGAATGTGCTTGTTCTTCTAATTGCTTATAATCCTGAAACAACCACATTTTCTGAATAAATGCCCTTAATTCCTTTCCGGGCTCGTAGAGCCCTGTATCATACAGCCGATGTTTTGTAAGGGTTATTTACTTCCTTTAGCTCCAAAATGCTGGTTAAAGCGTCTCTCGCTCCCTGCCAGCATCTCTCTCTGCAAACATTCCCCAAGCACGGCTCGTGCGTTGGGCTGTACTGAGCAAAGAGCTAACCCGGGCTGCTTGGCTGCGCACAGGTAGACTGGCTCACGGAGAAGATGAGAGAAGCCAACTTCACGGTTTCATCCATGCACGGGGACATGCCGCAGAAGGAGAGAGAGTCCATTATGAAAGAGTTCAGATCTGGCGCAAGGTAAATGCCTTAAACGGTGTCGCTAATGGCATTGCTACCTGAGGGCAGGATTTCTTCTAGTGTTTGAAGGGAACAGGCCTCAAACCCATAAAACCTCTCCTCTCTGAAGGCCTCGTTCAGCTCAAATTAGGAAGCACTCCGATTCCCATCTCTCCTCTGCGGTGTCACGGGGTTGGGAGATTGCCACTTTCCAAGGAGGGATGCTCATACTTACAGAATTAGGCTGGTTTGTTCTGCTGAAGAAGTTGGGAGTTGCTGCATTTAAAACAAATGAAGGAAAAAAAATATTTGGGCTCCATCCTGTATTTTAAACTCTTAGGAGCATCATATTCTTTCTGAAAGAGCAAAACTGTCTTGGTACTGCCTGTCTTCACTGAAGTTCAGTGGTGCTGCGTGGAAGAGCGTTCCTTGCAGCAAAGCGCGTGCTGCGTGGAGGGAGGCGTGCCGCGTCGCAGGGGGTGCCCTGCGCTGGAGGCTGCAGTTTCTCAGCCCTCACGCCCACCTGGGTGGGGTGGAACAGCCGTAACTGTCCCCTTCTCTTTGCAGCCGAGTCCTTATTTCAACAGATGTTTGGGCTAGAGGCCTGGACGTGCCTCAGGTGTCCCTGATCATTAACTACGACTTGCCCAACAACAGAGAACTCTACATACACAGGTGAGCTCAGCCTTCGCGCGGGGAGCTGTGGCTGGCGTGCCCTCCCCGAGGTGGCTCCATTCCCTCTGACCTTCTGCTTCCACAGAATTGGCCGGTCGGGCAGATACGGCCGAAAAGGTGTAGCCATCAACTTTGTGAAGAACGACGACATCCGCATCCTGCGGGACATCGAGCAGTACTACTCCACCCAGATCGACGAGATGCCCATGAACGGTGAGTGCGGGCCGGTCCCAGCGAGGCACTGGTGCGCTGCGGCTGGAGGAGAAACGCCAGATCCTTTGATTTGCCACGTGCCTCCTTCTTCCCTGGCGGAGAACCTGGGAGCGGCAGCGGCTGCGCTGGGCTGCGGCTCTCGGCGCACACTTACATTCCCTATTTTCTCTCATTTCAGTTGCTGATCTTATCTGAAGGGAGCTGTACTCTTCAGTAGCTTCAATTCTGTTTCGGACCCACATCCTTTTACCATATTGCTGATCGTACGTTCTTGAGTTGAGCTGCGCTTGGGAACTTGTGTAAATAATGTCTTTACTCCCACCCGTGTTTTTCAATAAAAAAAAAAGGAAGTTTTACCATAACCTGTACTTAATTACTTTAACCCAAGATAGTAACGGGCAGGGAGTTTTGAAATGCTGCTGTACATGGCTAGCACAATCGAAGAAAACATTTGCCACAGTATATTTAGGTTCATAAAATACAGGCCTTCCTGTTCCCCACCCTGTCGCTATCTGTAGGTACTGTACTGTACTGTACTGTAGGTACCTGTAGGTACTCTTCCCTTTCCTTAACTTGACTCCAAGGATCAGCCATCTACAGGAAAAATCTGTGGCCTCTCCCTAATCTGCTCTAATTTACAAGATAACCAGAAAAGAAATTTCCTGTTGATTATGCCTTTCTGGAGCCAGAAATCACATTACTTGTTGCTCCGGGTGAGTATTTCCCCTCCCAAGGAGCCCGGGGACCGAGCAGGCACTTGGGAAGGCGAGTGCCTCTAACTCGGTGCCAGCTGGAGAAATCTATTGATGGGCATTTCCATGGGCAAGTGACAAAAAGGCCAGATAACCTTACCGCCTTCTCCACTCCTCTCTGGTGCTGTAGCTGGTTCCATCTTCCCAGTGGTGGCTCCTCAGCCGGCTCCCTGCCGCGTTACGCTGTGCTGTGCCAGCTGTGGTCCCTGCAGGGTCCCTGCTGCAGCCTTTCCGAGGCCAGAGCTGGCCGGAGCCGTACCGTGGCACTGGGGGTGCGTTACCGTCTCACGCCAGGCGGCTGCTGTTAAATGGGTTTTTGCTCGCTCAGGGAGGGCAGGGGGAGCGAGGCCTCAGCACAGCACCCGTCTCCTGCTCCCCCTCCCGCGTTCCTCTGCTCAGTGTCCTTGGGCCCCTCGTACCCGGCTCCGCGCCCGCGCTGCTGTGCTCAACATAGGCAAGAACTGAGACAGCATAACTTTATTTTACTAAGAATTCCAATTCTAAGGTGGTGTCCAATAGAGGTGAGGCTGCTACAGCTGCGTGCCCCCGTGTGCCCCCAGCTGCCAGGCGGAGCCGGTGTTGCCAGCAGGCGCACACCCCACCATGTGCTCACAGCCCACACACAGGTCACCATGCCCTGCCGGCACAACCAGCACAGCGCTCTCCTCCCGCTCCTCCCCGGCTGAGGGGCTGTCAGCTCACAGTTTGTGGATCCCTACAGTCACTGGGCACGGAGGCTCCGTTCACCCAGCGCTGGCCCCTGGATCACCACTCTGCTCCAGGAGCTGGCACAGCCACGGCCAGTTGCTGGTTCAGCCCACCCTCCCACGCACCCCCTGGGGACAGTGACCAGCCTTCACAACAGGCACACGCGTACCCCCTTTGTTCCTGGCCGCCCCCCCCCCCCAGAGGGAGGCGCACACAGACAGGGCTCTGCTGAACCCCAACAGTCAGCCTGGACCTCCCAGTCCCTCCAGTTGCCTCCTGCAGAAATAGATGCAAATCCAGCCCGGACCGGGGCTGTCCCAGGCCCGTTCCCCTGCTTGCTGGCCAAAGCTGGCTCCATGCGCCCGTGCTGACACACCGCAGCTGCTGGCACTCCCTTCCCATCCGCTCCTGGTCCCAACACAAAGCCCCCCGTACCAAGGTCCCTCTCCCAACAGTGGCCCTTAGAACTCCACACGCCACAGGCACGGAGAGCAGCGTCCCCTCTCCCGGGAAGAGGGCGAGCAATGGAGTCAATGGAGCAAGTGGGACAGACACAGCCAGCCAAGACCCCTCACAAGCAACCTGTTGCCCTGTGACCAGTCCCTTAACCGTCTGTTTCCCGTGCTTGCTCCTCCCAGAACATCACCCTTTGATCCCTCCCACAAAGTTGGGGATTTTCGCATTTAGCCTGCAACCTCCTGGCACGGTGCTCAGGAACTGCCCCTGCGCACTGCTGCAGTCCTCTGGATAAAGCCTTCCAGCTTCTCCATCCACATCCCGGACAGGGTTCTCTTACCCTCGCTGCAGGGCACGGCGCAGCCTCAACTCCCCCTGTGACTCTAGTCCTTTGACTTATAAATTAATCACCAAAGCAGGAGGTTGTTTAAATATCAGTATTTAATCTGTACAGTTTGAGAGACGGTATCATAAAATGCAACATTCCTACCTCATCTTCAGCATCGTTCCCCTGGAGGTGAGACCTCCTCTGCAGAGGGTGGGCAACCACCGCTCCCCCACAGTTCCTTTAGTACAAAAGTCACAGTGCAATCGCTTTAGTCTCAGACAGATGGTTTCTGGAAGGAGACTGATGAAGCTCAAATGTTGATGGAAACTGCTACCATTTAGGAATGCAAAAAACCCCAGCTATTGCACAGTCACTTCCAGCTGAAGCTCCAGCCCTCCAGCTGCCCTCACACCTGCCAATGCCTCAGTTCTTACTGATTTAAGTCAAGAGTGAAAACAGAGCCGGTAACAGGATTTCAGAACAACACGGCGGTTGGAGGGCAGGGGCTGACAAGTAACTCCCCAAGTCGAGCAGCGCGCTTTAGGTGACCAAGAAGTTGTGCTATGCAGGGAGGGGCCAGGAGCCAGAGAGATGTCATCTTCCAGAGACAGGCATGAGAGGAACATCAGCTCCAATAGAAAGCCATGAAGTATAACAGACAAATTTGTTCATATAATTGTCAGGATAAGTATTTAACATAGTTTATGTAGTAGAATACATACTCCAACATCTTTTAAAAATAAGCACGAATTTCATTTCATATATACACAACTGATTTTAATCATGTACTGAAAATAAATTACAGGAAATAACTTTAAAATGCAACAGAAGACAAGAGTTTCACAACAAACATTCCCACTGATTTTCCCAAGGGGGTGAGAGATTGCAGTGCTCAAGGTGGGTAAATATCACAAATATATCAAAAAACTTCAAACTGTTGATGCATTCACACATTTACATGAGCCACAAACATTCCTTTACAGGGACTGCACTTAGCTACCACAGAACCAGGTTTTGCCATAAACTACAAAACTTTGATACAAAATTGTATTTATATATTTATATTTCATATACATGCCCTATCTGTGATTTCTTAAAAAATAAAAACTAAACACACTGTACAGACAATCCTAACTCATTGCTTGGTAGCTGTAGGCAACAGTTTTGGATGGAATTTCTCCCCCAGTAGAATTAATGGCAATATTATATACAGGAAGGCTAAACTGCAGAAAAGGACAGCTGGGTTCCGATCCGCCCCCCCTGCCCCAGGTCTGCGAGCACAAAGCCAGACGCCCCCCGCTCTGACCCCCCGCCTCCCCCCCAGGTCAGCTCTGCCAGCGGCGGCGTGAGGGACCAACACACGCGCGTGTGCAACACGGCGAGACAAGGCAATAAAGCAAGATACACGTGGGGATGGAGTGGCTCTAACGGCTTCGCTGGCTTGACCCCCTCCGTGGTGAAGGACTGGTCAGAGGCAGGAAGGGGATGTTGCCGGGGGTGTCCAGCTGGGGGGAGCACACCTTCCCTGGGCCTGACGATGACGCTTCCCTGAAACACCCTCCCGCAGAGGAGAGATCCCCACCGAGAGCCAGAGACTGCATTAACTACAACACTGGGGGGAGGTCCCTCCCCCCCTCGGTTCACCGGGACTACACACAAAAGGGACACCCCTCCTCCCACCCCCGCGTCCCCACGGCACCCGTCTGTCTCGGAAGCAGAGCACTGACAAACTTACTCTTCCCAGGTGATGGCAGCGATCTGTGAAGCCAGTCACACTAAACTACTTCTACAGTTGATTGTAAACTTTGGTTTATTTTTATTTATTTTTATTATTGAGTTCTCATGGTACAGCAAGCATGTCTAGGATGAGGGCAGAGCCGGAGAGGAGATGAACTGTCAGTCTGTCTTTAGTCTGGCATGGTGAGACACCTGCTCGGTCAGGCCTGCTTTGATAGAGTTTTTTACAGACTGCCTCATATGATCCTCCATCAAATTATCACTCATGGGCTTCAACACCTGCGGAATGAGAAACGTGCAAAAGAAACAAAAAAATGAGGTAACCAAGGAAAATAAAATATAAAAACATACAAAGAGATGAGACTCGAAATCATGAAAAACTCAGAATGCTGAAGTCTGACAAACTGGCATGAACTGAAAGAGAAATGAGTTTTGCTGCTACAGTAATGAGGTTAAACCAGTCACATGCTATGGACACAAGTGATATCCCTCCTACACAGCAGTATTTCACTGAATTCAAACCACCGTACAGTTCCTAGAAGATGGATGTGCAATTCCATACCCTCTATGCAGCATCAGTCTGGTATGGTTACAGCATTTATGCAGACCGGCCCAGACGGTCCAGCTTATTGTCCTATATGTGTAAGTGTGAACACTTCAGATACAGAAAGAAAGTTAAAAATACTGGCTAGTTTTTCTTCTTGTTATTGTTGGATGAAAGTCGCTGTCGTGGCACTGACGTAAGAGCACGGCGAATCGTTCGGCGTCTAAGGACTTCAAAGAGTTTGGAAAACACCTAAAACACGAATTCAGGTGTTAGGAAAAGTGGCTCTTAGAAGGCAGCAGAAAAAGTCACGTTCAGAAAAAGAAACTAATTGCCAGTAACTTCTCACCTTCCTGGGATTCCTCTGAAGCAAGGAGGGAAAAGAAAGGCCAATTCAGATTCAGAAAAATCAACAGCAAGAACATGGTACATAAGCAGTGACTCATACAGGAACCATAGCTGCTTTGGATATTGCTGGTGGCGTGCAGCAGCAGCAAGCTCCTCTGGAGACCACCTCCCCCTAGCCCACAAAAGGCAAGCTCCTGCTGGCACAAGCCAACTTCTCCCATTCCAGGGAAGGTCAGCAGACAAACAAAGCTTTTTGTGCCCTGGGCATCCTACAGCAGCAGCTGCACTCAGCGAGCGCTACACCTGGAACAGACACCTTCCCCTTCCTTCGCAGTGCTCTTCAGCCCCAAACACCAAGGCAAGAAGCTACGGTAGCACAGGAGAGCCTCAGCTGTAACCACTGGTTAGGGGCCTAACTCAATTCAGTACCCAGATGCTCATTTCCCTCCTGTTATTAGAAATCCACTTTTTCTGCTCCAGTGTAACTCATCACCTTACCTGGTTGCTCAGAAAGACCCAGCGTTCCTGCTTATGATGGGCCTTGAACAAGTGATTTTTCAGACGCCAGAGAGCCTCTGTACAGAAGGCTCCAGTCAGTTATCTGCTCCTGCCTTGAAGGACCCATCTACTGTTATCCCAGGTAAGCTCAGTGAGCCCTTTATTTCTCGTAACCATAGCACCAAAGTGTTTCTCTTCTGCTGGCACTGGACATAGCTACTCAGAATGCTCCACACCACTTGTGAGAGTTGGTCAGGAATTCTCTACATTGGCTTTACTGACACAGCTGTGTCAACTGGATTCAGGCAGGAAAATCTCTGTACAGAAGGCTTTCTCCTCCAGCTTTGGTACTCTTACGCTCACGTCATCTCTTCTTTCAGGAATTAGTCTGTCTGGCAAGTATTTCTTGCAAGAGCAGTTGCACCAACTGACACTGTCACAGACAACACAAGTCTTCCTGAAGGAAGACACCCGCCGTACATCCTCTTGTAGCAGCTGCTGCAAGTCATCAGCTAGTTCTCTCTGAGGTCTAACGAGCCATCCAGTGTCACACCATCAGGTGAGGTGAGGGAGGGCAGCAGTGTTTCACCTTCCCCACTTCTTGCACCACCTGAAATACTGTATCCACCACTTCCATAAGGCAAGTTTATCACTTTAAACATACCTTTAAAAGCAGAATTCCTTGCTCTGAAAAAGTAACAAGATTTTTAAAGAGTCCCTCCACTCTTCACCATCCAAGCACTTAGCACAGCTGGTGCAGCGTTAATTTACCTAACACTGTTTTGATAATAACCTAAGTGTGTTTAACATTCTGTGCGGCATCCCCTACCAAAGAGAGCACTCACACTTCTGAGCTGATTTTCCCTTTGGCAGCACTAGCGTTCTCCATGAAGCCTAGACCAGCTTTCACTCACAGCACCGAACAGAGACTGGTATGTCTGCTCAAGAAAGGAAGATTTTGCATTAAAAAATGGATACCAACCTGTTCCCATATAGCTTCAGCGATCTGATCAATGGCTGTTCCAACTTCTCTGAACTCCCCAGAGTACTTAACGTATGCCCAAGTACAAAACGATATAAGGGCCATCCCCAGCACAAGATTACACAAGGTAGCTATGGAGTTCATACCAAGGAACCCAGTCAGTCCTGAGGTTATATACATGGCAAACATGACTGCAAATAGAGTGGCAGGGGTACGAGCAGCATAAAAGATGTTTTTGCCATCGTTGTGCTTCACAAAGTTTGCATAGATCTCATCGATTTCCACTTCAAGTTGTTCCTGGTAGCGCCGACAGAATTCCTCCCCTCCCATCTTCTTCACCGAGCGGAACTGCCTGACAGCTGACTCTCTGAAATCCTGGTGCTTCCGCTCAAGGTCCGATGGGGCAATGTAAGGCTTATCTCCCCCACAAACCTGTCAGAGCAATCAAGAGAAGAGGTCATCACACCCTGAGTACAGAAAGCAAACGTGAAGCAGCTACAGGTAACTCTGCATCATGGCACAGCAAGCGCCTTTCCCGTCTCACCACATACAGAGCTCTAGCACGTGACGGAACTCATACTTTCAACCGTTCCCTTTTGGCAAGCCCAGAAGGACAGGACATCGGTCACACGTACCTTCCTGTTATAAATGGGTGAAATAAAGGACCACCAGGAGGTAGAGAAAGCTTGGCTTGAGGAAGGCTAAGGAAAACTCTGAAGGCCACAAGCCCTCCCCCTCAGCTTTTTACTCCTCGCCACCCATCTCGGTGAGAGGGTGACTGCAGGACTTGGAAAAACAGCGTCAATTTTGCCCACTCAACAAGTATATTCCTGTTTGTTGCTGCCACTAGCAGGCTCCATGGAACTTACCAGGTGATATGAATTAACAAGAACTAGCTGCTGACATCTTTAGCCTATTCTTCCCTAGCCTGTCCTCTAGACTTGATTCTGACCAACTTGTGAGAGTACATTTCTGCTGAAGTGACAAAACCATGATCTCAGACGGATACCCACGATGATCTTCCTCACCCTGAATCAGCATGGGTAGAAAAATGGTTAGACTCTAAGGACTTCTACTCTCTAAGACTGATTTCTGGCCTCTTGAAAGCTACGATTAGAGATTACCTAGGCCAGAGAGATACATACTTCAGATCAGCTGCAACTCCTCCAGATCCTCAGTCAGACTATGTCTAAAAACTGAAGATTCTTTCCATATGATGTCAAACAACCACCTTCCCTCTCCTGCCTCAAGGCAGGCTTATCACGATGCTTGTCATCTCATGTCTTGACTGCAGCAACAACTATAACGTTGTCCTGCTGCTATCCCTCCAGCAGCACACGTAGAGGAATACTTTCTCAGAGTACAGCATCCCCTTTCTGCCTCACAAAACGCATGGCTTCCCTGGCCAGCTTCTTCAAGGCAGACCTCACTAGCCTCATCCTCCAAAGCGGTCTTCTCACATTGTGCAGGGAGCGTTCAACACCAGAAGCTGCTGCTGCATCAAGACCACCAGACGAATAACTGCCACTCTTCTCTTATCCTCTGTGTGGCTGCAGCCGCTGTCCCTTACCTTTACATTAGGTGGACAGTATTTTGGTTATGCACACTCAGCAAAGGAGGGCTTTGGTGCATGAGAAAAACTCAGAAGCTACAGTAAGAACTATCTTTACATAATCCAGTCTTAAATCCAAAGAGTTCCTACTTCTATTCCTAAAAATAGAAATTTCAGAGCTATGTCACATTAAGAACATCATCTGAGGCATCTGGATGAAAAACGACTCGAGACATTTGTATGTATCTCTACAGCAATATAAAAATACACAGTACTAGGGAACATTACTATGGAAACAAAGTCTGTTTAAGAGAACATCTGTTCCTTTTTAGTCCTTGCCCCACGTAAGAAACCTACAACTACAGTGTCTCAGCTGCCGTTGGAGATTCAGGGTAGAAAGGCACACTTAGCATTTATTACAAACAACCCATTTACCATTTCAAGAGATTTTCCAGAACGGAAACAAACAAGAGAGTCCCTCTACACCAGCAGAACATTCTCAAAACAGACTGCTGACAACAGGAACCAGCTAGTCTGCCACTAGCGTTATGTCTTACTTGAATTTCAAAATGGAAAGCTACTTCAGTGATTAAGACCAGAATTAGCCCAGTTAATGGGGAGCTATGTTTGCAGCAAGTTACCACACCTACTGGTCTTTTCCAGTCACAGAGTTTCACAATCAGCATAGTCCTGTTAAGCTTAAAGAGACATGTAATTGTTTTCAAAGTTTCCTATGATAAAACCTTGCATAACAGTACACTCAAGTATGAATTCCATCCAGACATTCGGTTTACAGTGTTGTAAGTCACTATCTTCAAGAGAAGCAGCAAGTAGAAAATGACATATACAGCTTTTTCAGACAAGATAATTCTTCTATTTCAAGGGTTTTCTTTTAAACTTTAGGATAATTTTAATCCTTGCATTTCACAGCTACTGAATGACCACAATTCAGAAGCATGAGATTATAGTACTAGAACTCTGCCCTTGTGTGACCCCGGCCCACCAAACATCTCCTCACCTGTTTGCCCGTTTCACATCACAGGATTTTAAGATGTCTGTCAAGGGCAGCAGGGGGAACTAACAGGTGGTCTCTTACAAACATGCCCATTCCCATACCTCCCCAGCAATTTCTGTCTCAAAGAATCCTGGTTTTTGCTACATCACACATCTAACCTTAGAGCAGAGCACAGAAAACACAGGAGTACTGGCCCTAAGCTACTCTTCTCCATGCTCACAGCCAACACCAAGGAGAGAGGAAAAAAGGAGAGCCTGTATTTGCATGTAGGCAGTTAGAAGTTGTGTCATCGTACCTGCTCCATGCCTTTACTGTACAAGTCTTTTGCTCCTGCCACAGCAGCAAGATTGTTTGCCTCAGCTGTTGCCTAGAAAACATTGAGCACCGTGTATTAGCACAGAATTACTAGCGAGTTACACACATGTAGTTACACTGCCAAACATACCCCCCCAACCTCCAAAACTTCAGATTGCCAGCAAAACACCCCACAAAACCAGCAAAGTTAGCAATATACATTAAAGTAGATTACTGACTAGGAAAATATTTTCTTCAGCTTTCTAGTACAGCTGCAGACAAACTCCCGTGTGCTCGTACAAGCTTTTCATCACGAGCAATCTATCCTGAATGCTCTATTGTTAATAAACAAATAAGGAAGACTAAACTATTAAATGTTAATCCTGACACATCACTACCAGCGAGGAAAGAAACAACCTGGTATTATTTCAGCTTTATATATGTGCAGGTTTTGTATCAGAATTTGTAAGAATTTAAGTCTATTTTCAACCTGTGTCTTGTCAGGGAGAGTTATTCTAGCTAATGCTGCAAGATGTCATCTTCTGTATCTCCCAGTCACATTTATGGCACGCTAAGTAGAGGAAGTGATAGCAGCCTATGTTTCATCGTGATGAGTTTTCTGAACTCCCCCAAAAGGCTAAAGATTTGATCCCTTGAAGGCCAAGAAAACACCCAGAACAGTCATGTTTTAATGAAGTGACAGAGGCAACTTAAAAAAGCCAAATCTTACAAACACAAAATGGTTAAAGCAGACCCTACAGCCCACGCTTTAGTGAAAGCTCCTCATCCCAAACAATGCAAGGGTTCAACACACAGCTTTACACAATCAGTTTGTGCTCAGATTGCTTTAAAGCTGATTACATCCTCTTTGGATCAACCCAGAAAAGAAACCTCAGTGCAGTTACCCAAGTCTGAACGGCAAAATATAGTCTTGAAGACAAACCAGCGAGTTACAGGAAACACATGCTTAGAAATTGGAGCAGCTAAAAGGAACCCAACCAACCAGATATACCCCTGCTCCACTTAGTAGGTAGAACTAAGGGAAGACACAAACGTGTACCCAGGCTACACAGTTCAGGTGGCTTTCAAAGTGCACAGCTCCTTCAAGAGCTACAGTTCTGTGTGTGGGAGCTTCAGACCCGCTGCAGTCATGGACTTCAACCGCAAAGAGCTTGCAAAGTACACAGCATCTATCAGATTATTTAAAAGAAAAATAAAATACCTGCAGCATAGATTTCGGATGAGGTAGCTCCTCTCCTTGATAGATTTTAATATAAGCCTAAATGGGAGAAAGAAAAATAAAAAGGTTTCTTTTTCCTAAACATTTATGATTGAGGAGAAGGAGAGAAGAGGGATGATATAAGGATCAAGCTCGTTGATTATTTCTTTGTCATAACGTTAACTACTCAATTAAGCAAATTTCTTCATACAGGTCTGGCATTCTCACAGTTATCCCTACTGCTTTAATCCCTTTACTTTCCTGTGCATTTGAGGCTGGGGCCTGGCAGGGTAGCAAGCACCTTGAGAAGACATGGCCACTATCTCAAGAAGTGACAGGCTTGACAGTAGGTTTCTGCTCCCTCAAATACATCCCTTTGCTAGGCAGGGAATCTTCACCCAAAAGAGTGAAGATGACTACTTTGCACAGCCTTTCTGGCAAGAAGTCTGTCCAAACATACCCCAGTACTTACATTTCCCCATATGCCTTGCTCCCTTTCAAGTGTTGGAATAATAATAAAAAAAAAAAAAAGCAGATCAAAGAAGTACTGCAGACAGAGCTGAGCTACCAAAATACTCCTGGAAGCCAAGCAAGCAGCCGATCCCACTGTTCCTCATCCCCTCGACCCTCAGATGCCCTTTATTTCGCCGGGGTTTCAGAAGGCTGGAAGAGAACACATCCTTCACGTCTTCTCCAGCCCACAAGCTGGCTGGAGGCACAGCTCTTTGGGACAGACAAGGGGAGGGGGCACAGCAGGCAGCAGTAGCCATTCCAGCACTTTGGACAAGCCGCACAAGTCACACCAACAAGGCCCTCAGCCCCTCAGAAGCTGGGCAGTTACTCTTCTTCATGCTACTACTGCTCTCCCCCCACCAGGCTTGTCTACACGCCTCTGCCCTGAGGATTTCTCTCTGTAAAGGAGGAGAGAGCAAGGTTATCCGTGTCCCTATATACCCAATGCTCTAGGTTGTAGGACAACCTACAAAGACGTATAGAGTTATACAGGAGACTGTTCCCTTGACACCTTCCTTGCTTCTGTGGCTATTTCCTCCAAGTAAAAGCCCTCCAGTTTCCAACTCAGACTTCTCACTCTCAGCTGTAGATGCACAGTCCCGAGGGAGCAGTCCCCTTTCCTTACGTAAGCACTGTGTTTGTGCAGCACCCTGCACAGCTGCTCCCAGCCTGCATGGGGGACACTAATTGGGCAGCTTTTCAAGAGAGGAGGTTTTACACTCAGTTTTTAGGGCACAGTCCTTTCTAAACTGCTGTTGAATATGCACTCCAGACATTGCATAGGATCAGGTCTTCCAGAGAAGAAAGTGGAACAAAAAGCAGCATGCAACCAGAGCATTGATTTTTTTTTTTGCTTGTCAGAACAGCCATGACTTCTGCACCCCATATGTCTTTCCTTTATAAAAAGTTACTTCATTTTACAAGTATTAAAAAGTTCTGGTCTCAGATTCCTCCCTCACATAGCTTTTTTTTTTTTTAAAAATGAGCCCAGCTTTGTTTTACCTGTAACATGCATGCTCAAAAGGAGTAATACAAACTCAATGTCTTTAGGAATGAGTACTCTTAACAAGCCAACTGACTAAGTCATTCCAATTCAAAAAAAGTTACACACACCAGACCCGGTGATGCAGGGATTATGTTATCACATTTCTGCTGGTGTCACCATGATACCAAAACAGCTCAAGAGTTTAACAGCTGCAAGTATCGCACACAAACATTTCAGAGCATACAGTGGCACTGCACATGCAAGTGTTTAGAAAGCATCTTCCTTGCATGTTAAAAATCCAGAGGGGAGTATCTGAAATTTTCACTGCATACCTAGCAGTTCAAGAGTTGGTTTTCTATCTGTACAATCTACATGAAACTCTTAAAAAAAAAAAAAAAAGGCAACATATCAAGAGAAACTAGGATTGCAAAGCAGGAAAAAAATCTCTAATACAGCTTGAAGTATTTCAGCCTATTTACAAAGAAAAAAACCCAAAACACAACAGAGTTTTGCCAATAGTAGCTTGCTAAGAGCTATACTGTTAGGGAGTTGTGTGCCAGTTCTGGAAAGTCAGAGTAATGAAATGAAAATAAAAAGCGAGCTGATCGGTGAGTGTCAGCCTAGATATTTTATCTTCTCTGGGAACAACATGCCCTAAAATTAGAATACTTTCTTTTAAGCCATTAACAGAAATAATTAGTGTGAGTTTGCTTACCTTGAAGTATTCTACAAGATCTCTACAGGTCACCTTGGATCCACTAATCTCTTTTTCTACCAAGTTTTCAGGGGCAAGCAGTAGTGGCACCAAATTCCGCAGCTCTTTCTTAAAGTCCTCATCTATATCTAGTAAAATTCAAACAATTTCAGAGAAAAAGAGTAGTCAGTTTTCTCTTCAACCTTACATTTCTTAAAGGAACACTGATAACCCATGACGTTTCAAAACCCATAGCATCATAACTCTTAACTGCATGTTTAAGATAAAGGCTTAAATACATAAAGGCTTTAGTAAGTTTGCCTACTCTTTAAGCTTCAGACTGAGAACAAGGTTCCATATCATAATACTTGAAGTGCATTTCCCCAGCTACACCAACATTCCACGGGTCTGTGCCCTCTGCCCAGAAGTGGCTGGCATCCCAGTATTGCAAACCCACTTTTTTCAGCCTTTGACATTCCCTCTGTTGGGGGACAAGCAGCAACTGGAGGAATCCTGACTGCCTATCATTCTGCAACTGCAGAAGCCTACAGCTTTTATTTTGAAGTCATTCTAGTTCTGACATTTGGGTTAGCAAGTTCTTAGAGAAAAGCCTTTTTTTAAGAGTAAGTAAAGTCTTCAATTTTGTGAATTCTCCCCTCTGAAATCCTTACTTACCTTTAGAATCCTTATTTAATGACCTTTAGGTATGTCTCAAGTTATCAGATTACAATCAACAGCTAGACACAAAGATATCCATTCCCTCTGCCGGCTTAACTCCTCTACCTTTAAACCACTGAGAAAACCACGATGCACATTTCCAGATTCCATAGTTTCACCTTTTAGCCTTACATTTTTCCAATCAAACATTTCAATAGCCAACCATTCCAGTGTTTAACTTCCATTATAAAAGAAAATAAACTCAGAGATCTGAATCAAGAAACACACAATGGAAAGCTTCCTACCATTCAACCTCCCATCAAAATTTGGATTTGTTGCAACTTTAAGACCAGGGTGGGGCAACAGGAAACAGCCAAGATTACTGAAACAGGAGTGAATATGCTTCCTTACATTCTGTAGCTCTTCATGTTGGTTTTGCTTTACCTGAAGATTAAAAAAAAAAAAAAGGAAGTGAGAGCTGCTAATGGTTTTGCAGTATTGCAATTAAGATTAAGTATCAGCTTAAAAGCAGTAAGAGTATGAAAGTGTGTTTAAGCTTTCATTCCTGAGCCTAAAAACATCAAGTTCTAAATCCTGGAACTCCCCACATGAGTGGGGAACATCACAAATGCAAGTTTTTTAGCAGAAAGACTGAGCTCATCGTGCATCATTATGTTGATAGTAAGTTGTCACTTAATTAGAAGACCACACTAGGACTACTGGAGATAACTTACCTGTAATCTTTTCTCTAGGAACTTTTTTCCTCCTTCCAAGCCATATGCATGTTCATAAGGATAACTCCAATCTCTAATTAAGAACATTAGTGTCTGTAACAGGGAGAACAGCATCATCATCCTAAGGTCAAAAACCTCAATCACACATGATTATTTTAAGTAAAAAAAAAAATCTAATAAGCTTGGCTGCTCTAAATGAAGTAGCCTTGTAGTTTTGTGGGGTGTTTGCTTGTTTAAAAAAAAAATAAATAAATACAAAAACCAGAAAACACACAACCAATGAAACCCTCACTCCTTGTCTGAAAGGAAGTATCCAAGTGTCTGAAAAAGACAGCTTCCCTGTTCCATGGATCTGCCTTTTGCTTTCCCACAGGGATTACAAACCTTGACATTACTCTTGTATCAGATGAGGTGCTTTACAAAGAATGTGTGTTGCCTCGGCCAATCACAAGAACATCGGGAACTCCCACTTGGCTGAATATTCTAGACACAAGAGTCTTAAAAATCACCACTAACAACAGTCAACTAGCACCCTTAGAGGTTAAGGAGAATACTTCAGGATGGAAGAGATCTCAGTCTGTCTCCACTAAGCCCAAGAAGCCTCAAAACCTCCTCTGGCCTAGAAAACACTCAGGAGATGCTAGCAGTTTTGAGACTTTCAATGCTGAAGCCAGTAATGCTTCAAGTAAATGAAAGGCAGCATAGGACTTCTCGGTGGTATTTCTTAGAGGCTTCATGACCTTTACTTAAAACCACGTACCACCAACAGATACCAACCGTATCTGTACCACCAAGTAATGATTAAGAAGGCAGCATGAAACTTTTCTCCTTAACGTCTCCACGTCACTTGACACTTTCATTCCTTTTATACCTTATAACTCAGGCACAAAGCTATACTTGCCCAAAATGTGATCCTCCTCAGCATTTTTCCACTGTGTTTTTGCCAAGAAATGTGGTGACAGGGAAGAAAAAAAATCACTCTTGTAAAGAACAAGCTAGCTTCAGCCCAACTCATTTCACTTCATAAATTATCCTGAGCTCATTTTTCTACACATTCAATCGCTTAAGATCCATTTAACATATAGTTACCTGAAACGGCTTTTGGTAAATTTCTTCCATAGCTAGTCTTCCATATTCTGTAAACAACTGATAGAAAGAAGAGTGTAAGAGTGCCACAAATAAACCACATTTTTCTACACTAAAACATTTTATTACATCACTAGAAAATAAAGCATTCTAGCTTAAATCCTATGATGGGTTGAAAACGGCGAATACACCTCAGGAATAAGTACACTTATCCTCAGTAACATTCAGGAAGGAGATATGATTTCCATTGGTGTCACAGTGCCATTCCATAACTGTCAACGCACCCCAGTTCTAAGTGGGTGGCCTGTGGGCTATTCTCAGAGGAAAGCTGGCTGCGTCTCTCAGCAAGCCAGTTTCCAACGCTTGTTTCCTAGGCTAAGCAGGTAAGCCTGTCTAACATTTGCCCCTTACTTCCCACAGAAGATTTATTCCTGGAAATCTCAAGGAACTTGGCTAGACCTGATGTATCAGACATTTAAATACAAGCCAAGTTCAGCAGCTTCCCAAATCTGTACTTCATCCTGTGACCTTAACAGATAATTGTTCTTCCTTCTAGTATAAAGGCAAGTGTCAGCTGCCTTCCTCACGTTGCTTTCACCATCTTTAACTCCACCAGCATTCTTCACTGGACTGAGCGGGCCAGATGACCCACAAGAACATGAATTATGGACTATGCTGGTTGTTTCAGCAGAGGTCAACACCATCAGGTGTTGATCCGCACTAGGCCCCTCA
Source organism: Limosa lapponica baueri (assembly GCA_002844005.1). NCBI lineage: Eukaryota > Metazoa > Chordata > Aves > Charadriiformes > Scolopacidae > Limosa > Limosa lapponica. The sequence goes on from KZ506056.1 coordinate 66,622, forward strand.
TGGATCTTGGAGGCTGAGATGAAGGAAGAGCACTGGTATCCTCTAACACCAGGCAACTGTTCTTCTGCATTAAAACTACCTCCTGCAACAACTCAGATAAATTTCACGGCCAAAAGGACAGTTCCCCCTCTGTTGACTACAAGAGCATGTGAGAACTTACAAGGTTAAATGAACACAAATTAACTTCCAAGCCCTTGGCAACCTGAGCAAAAGAAGCTCTGAAGTGGCCAAGCACTCACATGAGACTGGCTCCTTTGACTCTACCTCCCTATCCCAATTCACTTCCCTACTACACGGAAAAGGTAGCCAGAGACTCACAGTATTTCAGAATAACAGAAATTCAGAATTTCCTTCCCTCAGCTCATGATTCCTTGCCCCAACTTGAAATGCATGGGTGTCCCCCCCCACTGCTTAATATCCATCACACTTTTCTTCCTTCCCTTCCCTCAAATCTCCCCCTCCAGTATCCAGAAAGGGATTTCTCTATTCAGATTGCACCGAGGCTGTCAAAGGACCAAAGGCCATGAGGATAAGCCTGGCTTTCATACAATTAAGGCTTTTTTTGTTTGCAGTGCTTGATTAGGCTTTTTGGGGCCGGGCGGAAGGAGGCGCTGGCGCAGTGATACAACTCCGGTAACTGAGAACGGCATCACAAGACTATGTTTAGTTAGTGCTCTTCTACTTCCAGTACTGGCAGCCAGTCTTTTGCAGCACTGACCGAGACACAAGTCCTTTCAATCAGAAGACACATAAAACGGTTTTAAGCTGTGACAAGGTCACGGCCTGAGCACAGGCTGGCATTTGTTAATACACAAGCTAGCCTTCAAAGCTACAGGTTTTAAGTTAAGCAGATAAGGTTCTTGCACCTTTCACATGAAGCCAGAATGCACTGGCCTTTGACCACAATGTTCCATTAGACGATGAAAACCCCACAGGAAAGAGAGGACAACTCTTTCCTGCTTTTGTTTCTAAGCAGAAATAAAAATCTGTAGAAGTTTCTCAGTTAAAAAACTAGAGAAGAAGCTAGGTAGAAGATACTCTGACTCTGACCCAAGCTCCCACATTTATTTAGAAAGTAGACACGAAATACCACCCATTTTCCTATTTCATGGAAAAAGGAGAAACATTGGAATTTTCTCATTAAGTACATCCATAAATCATTTCCTTTCTCATCCTTTTGGGAATTTCAGAACTTACCAGATAGAGAACAGAGTTTAAAAAGAGAAGACTTAGCCAGATTAGAAGCCTGTACTATTTTGGCACAGCAGCAGCATCACAGCATCATGGAGTTAATGCAAATGATGTTACAGGCAGTACTAGTTTTAGCATCAGGTCAGCTTCAGTGTTTTATATGAAGTAGCAGGCAGCTCCCAAGTCACAGTTACAGTAGTAGTAAGAACAATTCAAGAACAATGTCAAGACTATCAGTTCAGAAGTAGCTTAACAAATTCAGCATATTCTTACCTGCAAATGTTGAAGGTCATCTTCCTGAATATTCTGAGACAAGTTGTATACCTGCAAGAGACAGTAAAAGGATTACAGCGTAACACAAAACCATTCTCTTACATTCATGTAGTCTCTTTTAGATATTTTGAGTATTTTTACTCCCTCCAGAAAAGTCAAACTACCTGAAAGTCAGCAACTAGAAAGGTGTCACGGAACACATCTCAAACAAATGTTACTTCCTTAGACAAAGTGCTAGGAACAAAACCACTACTGACTACCCCAATTCTTCTTAAAAGAGCTTCTTTCCAAGGAAGCAAGCCATAAAGGAATCAGAGAAGACTGCTGAATGCTTCAAGGCACCACACAGGTGTGAGACAGGAGGACTGAGAAGGGTACATCTGTTTGCCATCCTCAAGTCCAAATGCTCTAGGATTCAGTGATCCAGCAGCCGCATCTCCAACGCAGAAATGACTGGGTAGTTAGTTCACCCAGGTTTGTTTTTTTCTTTCAAATCTCAGAGAAACCCGATTTTATCCAGGGAACTCATGATTATTTCGATAACACGAATACTGAACAGCAGTAAACTCAAAAAAGCATCAAAAACCTACAACTTTTCCTAACCACGGGAACAAAACAAGCAAAGAAGTCAAACCAACCAACCCACCCACCAAAAACAACCCCACAGGGCAGAAGCAGTATTCTACATACTCCTGTTACTTTCATGTTGTGAGATGTCTGAAGGTCATTTATCATCCCTCAAAAACCTGCTCACTTTTGGCACATTGAAGGCACAAGCTTTAAAGTAGTTTTGGGCATAGCTCGAGAGAACTGTCAGAAGTTTAACAGTAGCAGCAATTGTAAGTTTAGCTGATCACCCTGAGCTGTATCTAAAGTCTTAAAAAAAGATTTTGTGACACATCTTTACAGAAGCAGTTGCTACCTTGATGTCTTTTTTTGGGATATCCCATTTCCATCAGCAATTTAACTCAGCTTGGCCTTAGATAATCACGATTCCTCAGAGAAACTTACACAGTATATTACACTGAAAATAAGACATTAAGTATGAAAGCTTAAGAAATAGTTGGAGGAAAATATGCAGGTGAACTTTCAAAGCCTGGCTAGAGAGATATTCTTTGCATGTTCAGGACAGAGGGTTCCTACAGCTGCCACTATTTGCCAGCACAGGTATTCTCACCTGGACAGAACTCGTCATGGTGCTCAGAGCAAAAACCGTTGCACAGTCTTTGATAGTGGATTGGCTATCAAAGGCACCTTGGGTATCCATGAGTAGTACAGCAACCTAGAAAGTTTTAAAGAGCAGCAGCAGTTAATCAAATTGTTAACACTTTCAAACTCCAGGCCATTGGGATAAATGCTATTTCAAGTAGAGCAAGTCTTTGCCCCTGTATCTACTTACTAAACCTCAGTCAACTCTCTGCACGCGTGCCTATACACATCTACAGCTGAGTAAGCAACAACTTTAGGGCCAGATCATCAGCCTCAAGTTCTTGGCCTTGCTACACTATTTACCCTCTCCCACAGAAATAGCCTCCTTCAGCCCTGGAAGAGCTTCAGTCTCAGCTGACAATCCAGCATAGTTCATTAGAGCTAAGAGCAAGAAGGTTACTTTTAAAAATATACCTATTTAAAAATAATAATTTTCAGAAGAAAACAAGATAATTGATACGGGATCTGTCTGCTGGAATAATAAGGAATGAAGTGATCTTAATGATAAAGGCTGATCTATCAAATTCCCGTATCTTTGGGATCTACTACAATTCCTTTCTCTTTCAGTTAGAGATGACTGATAAGCAAGAACAAGTGAGTGATTTGTCCCCAGAACACAAACAGATCCTCACAATGTCGCTGTTTTTTAGCCAGAGGACTCCTTGCTTAGCTATAAAATTTGATAAAAATTCCGGCCCTAAGTCACTATCTGTTTAAGATCAGTGTCCCATATTAATAGGCCATTAGATGTTTCCTTTGCAAAACCAAAGAGTATGAAAGCTAAACAACCAAGAGATGATGGTTCAGGAGAGCACGAATAGCTCAAGATACACCACCAGTACTGTAAATATTTATTAGTAACATTAACACTGTTTCAGCATGAAGATAAACAACCACAACCAAACTTTGCAGTTAAACTGACTTAGAGTTAAAAAAAGATGCATCAGCTTTGATTAGAATAGTTAGTACCTTTTATCCCACTGTTAGACTTAGTCTTTTTTTTTTTTTTTAAAAGACTACCTGTTAAGCTATATGAAAGGACCAACTGCAGACACCGAAGCTGTTCCCAGTACTTACATCCATGTATTGTGTTTCACTAGGACACAGCTACAAGCTAGAACACATTCTGACTTCTCAAAAAAGTATTTGTTACAGAGCTGTTTTTATCACAGCCTTTGTCTATATATGGTATTTATAGCCATTACAGTTCTACAACATCCGCAGGATAACCCACCCATCAGCCTGGACACAGCAGACTTTGCCCTAACAAAGTACTCTCAGAAGGGGACTATTGCTGGAGACCGCATCTTACAACCCAGCAGGAAAATTCATACTCGCGCTGACAGCATGTTTCCAAATAGGTTATGCAGATACTGAGTGCAAAGAAAAGCAACTGACGTTTGAACTGCCTCCATGAAACCCATTGCATTAAAGGTATGCACACAGAGGCAAAAAATCCTTATGTACACCTATTGAGATCAAGCACTTACCTTCGTTCCATTGGGTTTATCAATTACAAACACTTCACTCCAAATCTGAATGCCAGTGGTCTCCCGTTCACATCCACCTCTCCATGTAAAACCTGTCAATGGCTCAGTGTTTCCACCTATCCAGCATGGAGAGGTCTACAAAACAAAAGGAAAATCTTATTTAAAGCCAAGAAGGAGAGAGATTTTTTTTTTTTTTAAACATGCTATGTTTTAGCAGACTTCCACACTCATTTCCCTCAGAGCTAATTGACAACCTACACAAAATATTAAAACACAATGCCACTCTGCTGCATTTCAAGGATCATCCACAATGAAACTTTGTTTGAGTCTACTGTATTTCAGTGATTGCCCAACTCTTCAGCCACTGAAGAGCGTATGTGTGCAGCAATTCAAGCCTCAAGCACCCAGAGCTAATGAAAACAGCTGTTTTGTCCACTGATTCCACTTCTCACTCATGCTCCTCTCACACGGTTGAGAGAACTCAACTCAAACAGTTGTAAACGGTAAGTATTTTAACTACAGGAACAGCTAAACCTCTGCAAGGAACAAAAAAAACCAACCTGATCTCGACTTAATCTAGCCAAGCAGCTAAGCCCCTGCACTGACACAGACCAGCACAGGACTCCCAACACCAGCTTGCAGAAGCCAAAGAGAACAGACAAGGACCAGAAGGATCTACAGTCTATACTTTTCACAGTTAGGAAGAAGTATTTTGTAAGTGATTAGCATTCAAGAGAAAAGGTCCCATTACGAGTTTGATAAATGTCAATCAACCCATTCATATTAAAATTTTATGGGCACGTTGCCCACTTTGGTAAAGGCTATCAGAGAGCCAAGTGCAGTTTGCAGCTAACATTTCTGGCTGATGGTACTCAAGGGGGTCTTCCATCCCCAAGGACAGGCAACACATGGAGCAGTAGCTCCACGCAGAAGAATCCAGCCATCATACAAGCACATTTAACCCAGAAATGTAGTTTACATACTGGGCAAGTAAGGAGCATGAACAGGCACCCTGAGGAAGTTTCACCGTGCTAGGTTTATATACACTGAACTCCTCCAAGAGAGAAGTGGTAGGCAGACAAGAGTTTAACTGATGAGGCGGCTGAGAGAAAAACCTTTATTACACAGGCTAGAACACAGCATGCTGGCAGAAGAGGAAGAGAGATTTAATAAATTTGCCTCTGACTGCCCAGAGAAGATCACCAGCCAGGAAAGTGTGTTCTTTGAGAAGGTCAAAGGGGAGAGTGCTCAATTCACTAGGCTATGGTCTATACCTTGCTGACTCCGCACTGGCAGTCTTCAGGAAAGAGCTGAAGACACATCTCTTCACATCTCAGAAAAGAGCACGAGCATCCAGGGGCTGTACCTAACAGAAATACTTACTACGAGTAAGTGGAACTGCTTATTTCTAAAGGAGGATGGGGAAAAAAAGAACCTGCAGACATTGCTCATGCCTAGAAGCACACAGAGCAAACCATACTAAGAGGGAATGGTAACCAAGAATCAAGCAGCTCTGCACCAGCATTCTTCCAAATGCTAAGGGCACACCATTCAGCTCTGGATCAGACATGGCAAAAGTAAATGAGATGAGTAGATAAAAATTCAGAAAATGAACACAGATATCCAAATGAAAAGAAACACGGCTCTTTACAAGTAGGTTGTTGGGGGGGGTCCCCCTCTTTTTTTTTGTTTTGGGGGTTTTTTTGGTGCTTTTTTTTTTTTGTCATGCACCTCTACTACACAGACTAAGCAGAGCCTGCACAGCTTTCCCCTACAGGTTTTTATCCCAGAAGATGCTTATGCATCCACTGACCACTCTAGAAATGAAGGCTCCAGGCCTGCTTTGGGCTTCAGTACACTCCAGGATACAGTTTTGCAATGCTGAATCCTGTTTCACAGGCATATATCAATGGACTGGAGCTTTTCACTTTTTCAAAAGAATCTGTTACATTATTCAAAAATATATTCCATTTTTCATTTATACAAGGATACTTTTTCCCAGTTTGGTCCAGAAATTATCCTCATTTGTAGCAATTGAGACCAAAAGCACACCAATCCTTTGACAAGTCCCTCAATGAGCACTAGATATTACCACATTTGATTTCGTATGTGATTTGTGTCACAGGAGACTTTGGTGTCTTAGCGGGCGCAACTTCAGCTGAAGCTGCTTCATCTTGTGGATGATGCACTTAAGCTGTCTCTGACTGACCTTTATATCAGTTTGAAGAACTCCTAGCTTGTCACCTCCATCTTTCCTTAGTTAAAAGTCAGTATTTTAACGGTCTCCATCCATCAAGTTGGCTTGAAAGATACTCAAGAGACGGGAGGAGGAAAAAAAGACTTTGTTCCTACATGAAATCAAGCTGGAAGTTGCATTATATTTCTATCAGTCACCTACAAGATAACCTCTCTAAATATATTCCATGGTAAGGAAAGGAGCAATGCAGCTTTATTTGCTTAGTGCCATTAGTAAACAGTGCACCTTACCAGTTAATACAAGTAAGAAGGTCATGCGTCTGTAAAAAAAGCTTTTAAATCTAAATTTACTAATACTACTGCACCCAACTCTTAATAAGGCTAAAACTGCAAGAAAGATCACGGGATCCTTGCAGCAGCTTGCCAAGTATACAACTGCTGCTGTTTCATTGAAATGGAACACTATTCTGTTCCATTTCAAACAAGCAATCGTCACACAGAGTATCAGTGCTTGAAATGAGATGCCCACCTCTCTGAAGTTAGTGACCAATCCCAGCCATGCCAAAATCCTGCCTGGGACTTCAACTGGCACAGGTGAGATTTTTAGAATGGTAACTTTTCACATGACCTCCAGCTCTTGGTTTAAGACCAAAAAATGGGATTATGAAGTATCCTGGCAAGTTTTTCACCACGCATGTTAATATCCACAGGGAAGAATGTCCCAAAATTGCTTGATTAGTGTACAAACTGAATGTAGATGCTTTAGCACTTCGTGCAGGATCGAGTATTTTGTTCACAGAAAATACAGAATCGCAATTAAGCCTGACTGAAAATGGAGTGATCAGAGAAAAGAGTACTACTATAAAACTATACCAAGGCCTCCCCTCCTGGACTGAAATTTGCCTAAGCCTAGAGGATACTATTTGACTTGATATAGTTCAGCAGTGCTCAAAAGAAGAGGTGTTGGACTTATCTTCTCTCATCCCCAACTCCCAGCAATCAGTTTGCAACAGCTCTGATGCTTGTCAAGCTCTCTTCCTAACCCAGTTTACGTCACTGAGCTGGCAGGAAAACAGTTCGGCAAAGTGAAGTGTCTTCTGAGGCATCAGTAAGTTGGATCAGCTCAGCTAAGGGCCTGCAAGCATTACAGCTTCAGAATGCAAATGCCTGGCCAGAAGGAGGACCTCTCTGCTTTGGGTAAGAGCTAGTTGTGACAGCAGATGGCCAAGTTTGCCTCCATCTTCAGGTTAAATGAAACAAATGGTATTTTGAAAGACACCAATATAAAAACTAAAAAAAGTGATTGCACAATAAAGGCAACAGAGAGGCATCATACTAAACAAGGCTGAAACAGCGGTTCAATCCATTTTGCTTTATGAACTTTTGTTTTATTTCACAATCTGCAAGTTAGAGTATTTGCTTAAAATTGCTTCTATTTATGGAAGGAACTATCACTACCTCTACCCAGCCACCATCCAGCTCAGATTGCTATACTTCCTGGGAGTTTGGGTTTTTTGTTTGTTTGGGGTTTTTTTATTTTGCTTTGCTTTCAATATAAACAGGACACAAGAGGGTTTATACACACACACACAAAATGCCATCCATTGAACAGCCATATCAATGAAACATTTATTTCTCCCTAGGTTAAAAGAGTCTTAAGAAGTCAGGAGCACCAGCTTGCTACTCTGTATTCCTCCTACCATGTCTTCTGTGTCTTTCTTACAGAGCTCTTGGCAAATCAGTGAGAGGAATTCAATAGCAGGCACTACTGTGAGCAAGAGAAAGGAAGTCTTCATCTGCCAACTACCAGCGGCTTCTTTGCAATATTCCCATACTTCCCGTAACTGCAGGTTTCATCTTGATTTCTCCTCAAGTCAGCTAGCACGAAGGTAATACAGATGCAGTCACAGTTAGTTTCTGCTACCATGAATTCCAATCCCAAAGAACAGGGGCCAAAAAAGGAATCTATTCTGGGTTTTTTGTTCTCTGTTTGTTCGGGTTTGTTTGTTGGTTTTTAAGAACTTCAAAAAGCAGCAAAATACTGAATTGTCAATATTCACTCTGCAGATTAAAAGAAACACACCACAACCTGTGATAGGCAGATGTGTATGCTCACAGGAGGCCATACCCCACCTTCTCCCTGTCAGCCAAAAGTTCAAAGTATAGCAGACATAAGACAAGATCAGCCAAAAAACTATGAAAAGAAATTAAGTTTCGGATCAGGCATTCATTAACCAAGGACTGAAAAGAATTTTAAAAGTTTCTGGATTATGTTCAGAGACACATTCCAAGCAGCAAATAGGGAAACCCTTTTGCCATACCTGAGATTTAAGCAGATTTAGTCCTCCAATAGCTACCTGGTAAGACTCTTTTTGCAGCAATGGGTAAGCTAGTTCTATAATACTATTTCAGAACATCAAGTCAAAGCAAGATTCCTCCAAACCACCACTTGGATGAGCCCTTCCCCAAAGCTCAACTCCCTCATTCAAGCTCTTCTCATGCCCACTTACATTGGTACACCGGTAAGTTGCCTTGGTAACGGCAGGAAAATGTATATTGAAAGACTGTCACTTAAACACACTTCACAGGGCAGCTGGCTTCCCCACCCCCCAACAAGTAAGGAAAGTTTGACCTGTAATATTTGGGCTCAAGTCAAAAACACGAAGGTAGATGACTAAAATACCAAACTATTTTTCTCCTGCAGGAAAAATCCAAATTACTCACCCTGTTATACATGTATCTAAGCATGAAGTCCAGCAGAAAAGATTTTCCTTTGCGGAAAGCTCCTGCTACAGACACAACTACTATGTTAAGATCTTTGATGTGTTCCTGAAGCAAGATTTTTTCCAATGCTTCTTCGTCTAATTCAAAGTTATGGTCATCTTCATGAGCAAGAACAATCTGTATGGGGCGCGGCTTATCCAAATCCACCTCGTCATCTGAGTCTGGCAGGGCATCTGAGTCAGGTAGGGCATCCTCCTCCTCTTCTTCCTCATAATGCTTACCTGCAAATGGACAGGTTACAATACATTAGTAAGTCAGAGCTTAGGGCACTAGATATTTCGCTGAAGTAAAGCCTTGAGCTGGGCTTTCATTCCCAGGAGCAAGGGTAATGTTCTTGGGAATGTACACATGCAGACAGTGAGATGAAAACAGACAGGGAACTGCTGTTTATCAGCTTTGTGTCCAAGTCTACATTTCAGATCTTCAGCATCCTCTGTTTTAAGAAATCACAAAAGAAAACTGGTTTTCCACATGAGAATCCCTTTTAAAGGCTTCTTAAATATAACTTCCATTAAAGAAATCAATGGCATTTTCTCTTATCTGGAATAAATTAATTAGTTTAAAATAAGCTCCAAGGACCAAAAAAGGCCATTTTTAGATGACCACCGCCTTATACTATCGGGGGGGCGGGGGACAGGAATCAATGTTTTCTCTCAGTTTTGCTTACCAACATGTACAAGCAAGACCACTGATTTAGTATGTAACCGCAGGATTACTGGGGCTGATGACTAAGATGACTGGCGCAGATGACTAAATTCCTCTTTAATTCCGCCACATCAGACCTGTTTCAGTTCCCAATACGGGCACACTTCACAGTGCCCATTCACTGCTTGCAAGAGGATAAACTCCAGAGCACGTGCAAGGCCTAACACTTCTGGGATAAGAAAAACAAAAAAGCACTGAAGCAGTTTCCAGCTTCATTTTCTTCCTATGACACATTATTAGGCAATATTTAATAACACTAAGTACCAACTCTTTCAAAAAGAGTTAATATTTTATACACAAGTTAAGAATCAATACCCTTTCAGGATCAGCCAGGAGCTGAAAGAACTGTAACTCGGATGAGATGTAAGTTCCTAATGAATGATAACGTAAGGTAACAGGGCACTTCAGACATACAGCACGATGGTACCAATATCCTATTTTCCTGACTTCCAGAATTCAGGAGTTACCGGGTCAGAGGCTGAAACAACCTGACCCACCCAAGATGTCCAAGTACCACAACACTGAAGTTTGTCCCACAGCAGAAACAAACAGTGTCACTGGCCTGATTCCACTTTTCCTACCAAGCATCTGGAAGCAGTTTTGTCCTTACATAATTGTCTTCAACTCCAGATTTACATTTTGCTACATCCTGTGCACAGATCTGACTGAGGCACCTTCCTAGCAGCTACCGATCTGGAAAAATCACTGTACGAATCGAAGTACGTTGGACTGCTAGTCATGCTTGCATTTCCAAGCACTGCTTTAACAAAGACCAAAAAGCAGCCATCTCCAGACACCCCATGCAGTGCAGGCAGGTATGTTACATGGCCTCCACGCGTCCTGTGGAAGGAGCCCAGAAGCAGGGTTCTCTTGCAGGATGTGTCATGAGGCACCACGGAAGGCACCAGTTTCATTTGTTCACGGCAGACCCTGCCAATACCCACAGGACCTGCCGAGTCATTTCTGCCAGACTTTGCATCCTAGATGCCATCCTCAGCAAAAGACAGGAACAGTGCTCCACCACACTCTGTTTCGTGCATGTAACCAGACATTGGAGTTATCATGAACTTGAAAAACCGGTAACATGGTGACCCTGGAGTTTTTCCAGCAGCTACCTCTTTAGCTGGTTCTGACAACGTTTCGCTTCATTGCAAATCAGAGAGGACATTTCCATTTCCAAGCGTCAAATCTGCGCTGCCTCAAAGGCCACTGGAACTAAATCTTAAAAAAAAAAAGAAAAAAAAATTGCTCTGAAGGGATTAAGCTAGTGTAGTACTTGGTTTGAAAATGAAATAACTTGAATGCTTAAATCCTAAGCAGCTAGAACTAAACTCCAAACTCCACACGGGTGTGCAAAACAGCCCCCAGCACCACCCTAACTCAAACTGGTTGACAAAGCAGGACAAGAAATTGAATTGCGCCAGCAGGCCTGGCAACTGGAAGGAGTAACTTCAAAACAAAAACCTGCCAACAGGACACCAAACTACACAAACTAGATTGATACAATACTGGTCACCACTTCAGAAGGAAAACTTCTCACCTTTGGCCTAGAGCTTTTGCATTCCCAGAAATTAAACAAGCCCTCTTCTTTTGAAAGAGCGTTTACAAAACCGCCTTTGCCCCATACAGACAGCATCCTTCCTATGCCAGAAAATAGCCCAGGTGAGGTATGAAGATTTTGACTCTCAGAAAGAAAGCCTTCAGCATCACAGCCTAGAAACATAAAGGGAATAATTCTATTGACAAAAGCATTAAGATTAGACAGCTCCAAGTAAGAGACGCCTGTGTTTTAGCAAATAGATATTCATACAACATATCAAAGCCTCTGCTTCTATGTATTCCCTAGGCAACAAGTTTAACTTGATTTCTTAAAACAGCCTTATATTTTTTTATTTAAATGCATACTTCACTTCAGCTGCAGTAAGGTATCAGTTTTGTAAACTAAGGCAGACTAAAATAGTCTGAAACAACATCTGCAGCTTCTCTTCATTCATCTGGAACCCGATATTAACCATCTTTTCCTACCTGGAAGTCATGAGAACCTTAACAGACCTTAAAGCCCAAGCTGTAGCAGCATCCTTCCAGCAGTGCAGAGCACAACCGCCCAAAGCCTCTTCAAGCCAAGAAGCTTTCCGAACAAACAAGCAGAGTGGTCTTTTATCATTAGTTATTTCTAAACAAACAGACTGTCCCTATCATAAGTAGGTAGCGCTATCAAGAGCTTACACACAATATGCCTGTTAAAAGCTCATAACGATTAATAGTATTAGCAGTATTCTCCACCCCTGGAACTCACTTAGCTCAGAGGGGACAGGAGAGAAGATTCATCTTTGGCTGTATTCATTTCCTATTAGATTTCACTTACCAGGAGAAACTGCAAAATCAAGTCCAGAGCATCAAGTTGGCTTTTTTGTTTGTTTTGGATTGGGTTGTTTGTTTGGTTTTTTGTTG
>KZ506056.1:78962-140555 GCA_002844005.1 Limosa lapponica baueri
TTTTTTTTTTTTTTTTTTTTTTTTACTAGCCAGCCTAGTATATCTGGAAGCTCCCAACCTATCTACAGAAAAGACCATCATTGCCATGAATCAAGCACTTCAGAGGGTGGAGAACTATAGTGTTGACAGCTGTGAAGGAAACTTGATCCATCCAGAAGAGCTGGTTTGATAACTTCATGCTCAAGTTAGAACACACCCTTTCCTTCAAGAGATTTTGAACTAGTTAGCAATTAGCAGGACAGACATTGCACAAGTTAAGCACGTTAACTGTAGAGCAAGTGCTACTGCTCATCCCAGCAGCATAATCAGCATATGCTAATTTGTCACATGCCCCTAGGCAGATGTCACCTTTTTGGTCCTCTATGCTACCTTCTGGCTGCACTGTTATCCTGATTAGACACCATCTCTGGCAGCACTGGAGTACTTTAGAAGCCTTTCTTTTTCCTTCACAGCTCTGGCATCCTGGGAAGGATCACATTCCACTTCCAAGAACTACTTTGAGAGCAGTCTCTCAAAACAGTGGTCAGGACAAGAAATCCCCCTTCACAGTCCAGTTTTCTGCAAGACCTGCAGAAGCATTGTAGTACGTTCTGTAAGGAGTTCATAAAATAAGTGTGCTGATAGCACTGTCAAGTCAAGTCAGGCCAGGAGTTAATGAAATCCAGAACATTAATTCAGAGCTCCTTACTTCCCCCTCCCTTTCCTCACCTGCCCCAACATGGTGATAATGCACTACTTGAAACTCAGAGTTTAAGTGGATTTGTCCTAAAACCCAGTATAAGGACCACAAACTGCTCTAGGTTCTTGCAGCAGTCCCAGCAAACCAAGTATAGGAATGGATGAGAACTAACTTTAGAAGGTGGCATTCACAGAATGATCATCCCTGCACTGAAGTGCTTCTAGCCAACTGGACGGTCATTTGGACCTATACAGGTCTCCATGACAACACATTCAGTGCTGCTACAGAGGCAACCAAAGGACAGACTTTTCTTGGTTTGGGTTTGTTTGGGGGGGTTTTTTGTTTGGTTTTTGGGGTTTTTTTGTTTTTAATAGTGTCTCTTAACACCTTGCGAAATCCAGTTCCAGCCCAGTACTGGGGTTACAGACCCAGCACATCCACGCTCAGAGAGTGGTTGTTTCAGAGGCACGTCTGATGGCTCCTTCCAGGTAACGCTGCCTCCTGCCAGAGTACTAAGGGCAGGCTGGGCGATTCATCCAGCTCACTCTCAGGGTTGGTCCCCCTGCTGTCAGAAGTCCCCATATGCACTAAAGACTGGACCTCAGACTTCCAGTACATACGGAAAAGCTCTGGTCTGTCAAACCATACAGCACTGGAGCTCGCAGCACAGTGCTGCGGGCCCAGGAAGCCATAGCTACATTTTTCTTTTTTTCCCCCCTAAGATGTTCATCTGACCTTGGAGTATGTTAGTTCAGTAGTACAGAAGCTTCAAGACTACAGTCATATCTACCACTCTGGGTGGAGCTGATGCAAAAAGACCATCAACTGGACTTGTCCCTGACGTCTGCCACCCGTTCAGGCCCATTGCTAAGGCTGTTCGCTCATCGCTCCCTGCTCCATTTTGGCTTCTTCCAGCCCGAATCACTCCACGGGAGCATAGGAGCTAATGCACAGTTCTGACTGTGCACAATCACTCCCTAACGCAGGTCAAACAGGCTGGGAGACACAAGAGAAGCAATACTGTACAGCGAGGCACAGAAGCAGACAGACTTGAATGGAAGCAAATATAGCCAAGAGAAGATGCTACCACCCAGTTTACGCTACAAGCTCTGCACTCCCTCCAGCAGCAACTACAGCAGGACTACTAATGACACTCATCAGCTAAGTATCCAGAACAAGCACCGTTTGTTGAAATGCTAAGCCAGATTTTGAGAACAGTAGCTCCTTATTGCACAGGCAATATTTCAACTGAACAAACTCAACTAAATAACCCATTTCTTAAGGTACGAGGTAAAACGAAGAGCCAATTCCTGCTTTCCCCGAGCACACAGCTAGCAGCTGATGACCTATTTGTGTCGCAGTGTAAGAACATGGGAGTGAGAACAGCCAGCTCAACTTGCGTGCTAGGAAAATAAGAGACAGCCTGCTTTAAATGCAAGGTGCTCGCTTTAAGCACTCCAATTGAAATAAAGTACCAACATAGTTACCTTTAAGTTTAAGCCCAAATACAGCTTGAGCTCATTAAACACATCATTCACATTCTTTCATGACAAAAAGTCCCACAGACTAATTGCTAAACTCAGCTGGTTTTAGATACAGTACAGGTGTTTGATCAACAAGCACTGAATGACAACTAGTAATTGCTTCTCTGGACAGTGCGTTCAGACAGATATAGCACAATATTAAAATAAATTTAAATGCCATTTGCTTTTAGTGACTTAAGACTTGGATTAGGAACAAAATCTAAAAAAGTCACTTGCATTAGTGTAGCATTGCAAAATCCCCGTAATATAGGAGTGCCCTTCCATTTGCTCTACCCCAAGGAGTTACAAAGACTTCACTCCATATATCTTCAAGCTGGTGGTCTTATTATCTTGTTTGTACAGAAACCTAACTTTAAATCAAAGCATCAAGTACCCTTAGATACTTCAGCTCTCAGCATTCCTTAACTCTTCTTCCTGGTGCTCTACAGACGCCGCACATTTGTGTCCATACAAAAGCTATCCTGTCTCCCCCTCCTAGTTCAATAGAGATGATAGGTTTTTACACACACCTGAAGGGTAAAGCAAGCTGAAGTGGGCTACACTAACCTCAAACCATCTGGCTTGAAATCTTGTTCTACCTCCACGGCCTGAGGGAGTTCACAGCTTGAATCAAAAGCTTATAATACGTTATCACAAAGAAACTGCTGCACCACATTTAAATGTAATACATTCTCTCAGAGCTTCACCTAGGAAATTTTCCTTAGAGAGAAAGGAGACAAACTGCTTAAATGTTTCTTGTTTTGGTGTAGTGAACTGAGGAAAATGTAGGCATGTGTGATTAAGTTCCAGAGCACAGGAGAAAAAAAAAAAAAAAAAGGTTAACCTTCAAGTCTTATTTGGACAATGTAAAAAATCTGGCACGTCTACTGAAAAAAAAAAATTAAAAAAAGAAAATCACTAAAGTCACAAAGTTGTCTTCCCCCTTCTCCAACAGCCCTACTCCACGCAATGAATTCACCAAGACCCACAGGAAAGCTATGGGGCTGCCACAGACCTTAATGCATCACTGCTTTCCTATTGCTGCCTAGCAGATGCTGCCAAGTAGCTCATTTTAAGGCCAGAAATAATTAAATGTTTTGAATATTTCAGCTATAAATAAGACTGATGAGCTAAGTTCCAAAGACTTGTTTGGATATCCAATAAGACTGACAGAGGAATGCGGGGAAGATGCATTTAACTCTCTCTGTTCCTTCAGGGCAATGGGACATTAAGGGACAGATCTAGAACTATTACATAAACTGTGAGCAGAAGACAGAATACCTGAAGCTACAATTCTGCCAGGGAAGGGAAAAAAAGAAGATATTCTGATGACCTAGATACCTACGAAGCATCGTAACTTATCAAACAATAGGCCTGTCTACTCTTCAGTGCTTTACATTGCTTCTCTGCTGAACGGGCTGCATGCATTCCGGAGCAGAGAGCTATTCCATAGTCATCCAACACACTGGTAAGCTAGTATTCTGCCTTCCCCATTTAAGGGAACAGAAAAGCTGGAGGGAGGCTTCATTATAACGAAGAGGTGCAGCAAAAAAGTCAACCCTCAAATTCAGCTGTTTTCACCAAATGCAGACAAGTAAGATAATACCAATAAGCAGAGACTAGACAGAAGCAGCACAAACCCTGACACAGCCTAGTAAGTGGTGGAAAAAAAGATTTATACATATATATAAAAGGATTGCATTTCTGAAAGTACATCATGAACTTACTAAGAAAGATGTTTCTCCATAGGCACAAGGAAAAACTTGGAGGGTAGGGATAGTGACAAAGCATGCTTCTCATCCTCCTTCCATTCTGCCTAAAACCCACAGCTATTATTAGCACACTCACTGAAGGACCTAACAGGATCTCTACCCACAGGAAGGTTTACCAGTACTTTTCCAGCCCCCTCAAAGAATGCTGCTTTAGAATACTAAGACTGAGGCAGATGAAAGCACTAAAAAGGCCTCTTCCTCACCTTTTCTCCTCTTTGTTACCCATCCCCTGGGTTCTTGAGGAAGGGAATGAGAATACACCGGATCTGACAATGCCCTAGTTCACCATGGACTCTGGAAACAGCAAGGAAAAGCTCTGTGTGAACACTGGAGGCTAACTGGATCCTTGAAGGCCACAGATTTAAACTAGGCAGACTTCTGCTTGTATTTCAGAGAGATTTTATTTAAGACGACTCAGTCAGTATTTTTTAACTGGGTTAGGCCAGAACTACATTTTAGGTGCCTTGCATGTACTCCTCACATCAGCAGCTGAGAATTTAAACAATGATCAGCTAACCCAAACCAAGATTTTGAGCGAGAATGATAGGGAGAAAAGAATAAAGTGAGAGACATCAACTGCAATTACCCCATGTCTGATCTTTGGATTAGCAGCCAGGATATTTGCACCAGGATAACGCCAGCTGCACCTGCACCGTGCCCATAAAGGAGCTCAGCAGCGAGCAAAGCAAGGGCTCCCTTTTGCTGCCCAGGGAGGTATGCCAAAGGGCCAGGATTCATACTCATTTCCAGGATAAACAAGCTGTCAGTCAGGAACACTAACAGGTTTAAGGAAACAGAACAAACCAAAGAGGCTTTAATTTTTCCTTTTTGATCAAACCATGCTTCTAACAATCTGAAGCTTCTAAGCAAAAGTGATCTTTTAGCCCAGCCTCCAGTTTACACTCAGCTTCCCACCTCTGTTTGAGCCCCTGCAGCTAAGAGAGCCTCCCATCCAGCTTTTCCAGCACTGAACCCTAATTCTGCCTTAATAAAAAGCTCTACATTTCATTTCAAAGAATAAAGAGCAGTACAGGGAGAGTCTGGGCTTACCTTAAGAAACTGCCTTCCCTACGTGACAGCTAGCAAAACTGACACAGTAACTACCTTCGGACATCTTCACGGAGTATTTCAATTCATCCTCCCTCTCCCTTCTCAACTGATCTTAACCTGGTAGCATCACTAACGCACCCACCAGGGAAAGGGAAGTGTGACAGGAGGAAACACAACGTGTGCCAATACAACATGAACAAAAACAGGAAAAAAAGCCCCACACAAGTCACATTTAGGAAGAACTAGAAAAAAAAAAACTAAAACACAAATCACATTTTGTATGCGTTTATCTCCACTGGAAGTAGAGATCTGTCTCACACAGCTGTAACCAAAGTAGTTTTCATCACAACCCCTGCTGCTAAGCGCATAGAGAAAGAAGCCCAGGCTGCCATATCACTTTCCTGCAATTAACTCATAATAATTGATACAGCACCAAACGGTGTCCATATACTTAAGAGCCCTGCACCTACTCCCCACAACTCCCAAGTCTCTGTCAGGCTCTTCCTGCACGTAGCCCCTTGCTAAGGCAACAGCTCAAAGTACATTTATTCTGCCAACAGGACAGTGCCAGGAACTGTCTCGTCTCCTCAAACCTGTTTCAGTAGCACAGCTGAGCCTTAACCACCCACTCACACAAGGGCTCACCCATGCTTTCCCATTCCCAGCACCACACTGCCTTTCCTGCTCATTTTGCCACATATCCAACACTACACTGAGAGTCAAGTAAGCTAAACAAACCAAAGCAGCAGAAAAAGCGATTCAGTACAAACAGCCTTCTACAAGCTGCACCACCTTAAGAGTCCAACAAGCATTAAACAAGCAGAGCTACGGCGCTAGGAAGGGCATCGGGTGGCAGGGCAGGGTGCGGGTGGGTTCCGCCACGCTGCTGAACAGCGCAGGACCGCTGCCCTCCGTGTTGGCATCACTGGCCTAGGTCCAGGCAACAGCTTATCTTGAACAAACACAAGGTGATGTGCGGTGCACTATACAGCCTCTGAAACAGCTGCACCAGCACAATCCAGGGGGAGGCACAAGCTGCTTGACTGGGCGCTGGTGCCAAAAGAAAAGATCAGCTTTGTGACTACAACCCAGTTAAGCTGGAAAACTTCTCCAGACTCTCAAAACTCACAAGTACAGTTAAGAAGAGTGTTCGTGTGGAGACTGACTTAGCGATATGTGATAACACTGTGCAAAGATGGGTAGGCAACTGGGCTGTAACTGGATCAGACTGCATGTTGCCAAGGGTTTTTCTAGATCTGAAAGAGTTCAGATTTAGGCTGGGATAGCCAACACATTTGTTAACCTTCACTTAACGACAAGGTTTCCTTCCTTTGCAAATGGAGGTTAACACCAGTTTCAGTTTTGTCAGTAACATAGGCTAGGATACGCAACTGGTAGGAAGACCCTGAGCTTGGCATAGTCCTTTCCGCACTAGAGGAGCGTTCCCATGGACATTCCTACTGAATATACTGTACCTCCTAAAAGCTGTCTCTACTAAAGAGTAGATAAGAAGAATTTTGACCTCAAAATCAGTTAAGTTGTCACAAGGTCACTGTAAAACACTTCACTTTAGTAGCTCAGTTCCACGCAACAAGCACCTTTGTATCCGTTCAAAGGGCTCAAGATTTACCTACTTAACTAAGCTTTAACATCATTCACAACACTTGTTACCACAGAAACCTCAGCCACTCCTAGCAAAACAAGAATCTTAACAACAGAATCATTTTTGGTTTTTAAAGAGCATTTTCCTGGGACAGCAAATGGTGGTTTTATGTGTACGCTACCAGCCACTGGCCAGTCAAGCCTAGAGGGGAAAAAGAGAGTAATCCCAGAGGTAAGGCAAGCCACACCATCCTCCTGAAAGGAACAAACGCAGAAGGGGAGCTGGTTACTACTTCTCTTTAAGTCAAAGTTTCAGACTAGTCTGAATACATCTAGCCAATCTAACTGCTTTTCTACAGGAGAGCACGCCATACCATATGTTGAGACTACAAACCATTTAACATCCATCTTTCACTTGGTGGAGAAGGAAGAGGGAAATACAACTGTCTGAAGACTGTACATTTAACACCCCCCTCCAACCAACACTTTAGCCTCTGTAGATCATATTTATTGTCCTCATTCTGTGGATCCGCGAAAACTTTCATTACAGTGTATAGAGCACAAACACTGGGGAGAGAAGCCTAGGTTTAGAAGGTGAACCCAAACAGAGATAGGCAGCAGCATGATGCCCTTTAAAGCTCACAAAAGCCTAATCTAGTCAGTTCTCATGCACTGCAGAAGTAAGAAAGTCAACAACAGTTTAGACTACAGAACAGCTCAGCTTGATATTTGATTAATGAAACAGTGATATGTCTGCAATTCAAAGTACTTAGACTGAGACTAACAGTCTATCACAAGCCAACTTCCAACCTCTTTAAAATCACCAGATTACATTTTAAGGATCTTCTCAAACAAGCAGAATTCCTCCTAGCATCTGAAGGTTCCACAAGTATTTAATCACATTTGCTATCTAAATGCTCATAGCAACCAGTGTGTTTGGTCTTCTACTGAAAAAAAAAAAAAAGTAAGCTTAATAGTAGAAGTTGCATTTCTTAATGCTCCTACCACCATTATTTTATTCTGAAGGATAGTTTTTTTGCCTTTTAAATCTCAGAGCATAACATGTTGTACGTTTTCAGTAGCTACTTATTTCTACAGTACTATTAGCACTAGAAGATATCCCAGTTCTGTGCCTCAAGCCCCAAAAGCATTATTTACTGCACTTTTCCAAACAATTTCTGTAGTAAGAAGTCTAACACACTAGCATTTAGAAAGATTTCCTTTTAAGTATTTTGTATTGCATTCCCTCCCTCATTCCCATGACAAGCTTAAGACTTTGTTGCTCAAAAGTTAAGTGATAACTGCCTCAAGGGAAGCTTTAAGGGCATGTTTAGAATTACACTGCTGTCACTAACAGAAAAAAAAGTCCTTAGTATTAGTTCAGAATTACAAAGTATTTAAGAAATTATTTCTTTTAAAAGCAAGATGACTTCTTGTTTTAAGAAAGTGATTTGGTTATATCAAGAGACTTAATCTAATTTTCTACAGCAGTCATTTTCATTACTATTCTATGTCTAAGCAATACATTGAAGGAAGCCAAACCTCTGCCTCCATGTCTAGCAGTTCAGGTACTTAAGTGACTATTCCTCCCCCAAAATCAGCACTGTGATCACTTCTATATTAGGCAGAGGACTGACAATTCATACCTCTCACTTCCCAGTTATTTAAGGTTCCCTGAGTATATCCCAATACACAGACCCACACAAATGAACATCCACAAGACCCTTTCTTACATTTACCTGAGGAGCTGAAAATGCAGAAAGGGTTGAAGAGGGGAGGGGAACAAGACACAGCACACAAGTCTGCAGGCATCATAGGACTGGCCTTACAGAGACAGTTAAAATAACTGCACTTATTCTTCCACTCAGCAGTACCACCCTGTTTGAGATGATAAGAGGTGAGAACAACTTTTCCAAGTACACACAACACACAAGAAGTAGTCCTAACACATCAGTACAAGCAGTTGACATGTTCTCCAATAGGTTTCTATAATTTTCAATCCAAGTTTAAAAAAAAAAAAAAAACAAACCCTGTCCTGGAATCATTATACAACGCATTGGTCAAAGGACACCTCAAATATTTCACTGAGACCAGTAAGAACTTGTAAATTCAACAAGACTATCTCTAAGGCGATAGTGGAAAAAAACCCCATATTATTTGACACTAGCTGCAGACTAGAACCTGATTCTGATCTCACTTGAGCAACAACTGCATAAGAGCAAATTAAGTTCTACTCTCAAATACCAATTTACTGGAAATTACACTCTACACTTCATGTCTGTAATCTGTACATTTCATTAGTTCAAGTCTTCAACGCTTCTGCCTTCCAGGTTTTGGCTGCTATTCCAGCCTTTTAAGAGAAACCTGCCAAGACTTGCAGTAGCACACAAACCCCACCTTGCCATGCAGGAATCACTGGTATGTAGGGCTGAAAACGCAATCAGTCATTTGCTCATTGTCTGCACTGAAAATAAAGTTGGAAATACATCTAGAAGAAGAAAAAATAAATTAGATGAGACATCTCCCCTCCTAGCAAAAGCATATCAAAATATCCCTCATACCATAGACAAGCTGTAAATAGAGGCCCAGTAACCGAGCTGTAAACTGAGTCCTTTCCAAAAGGCACTCTGTGTAGTCTTGCAGCTGTGACAGTTCTCTTATCTATTCCTCCAGGACACAGAAGAACGGGGCGATTCTTTTAAAAGAAGCTGGTCTTTCATAAACGATTTCTGCAGAAGCCCAAATGGACTTCTATTTCACATTATATTTTATTTGTTATTAGCCCTGCTTATGAGTTCATCAAGCTGGCATCAAACAGAATTCCAATACCCAGCTTACCTACATTCGCTCAGGTAACTTCTGTCAGACCACCTTGGACGCGGTATGGCCTAGTAATGCCATCTTTGGTTCCAAACATTCTGCTTTAAGTTCTTCCAACTTTAAAGAGGGGCCAGCTACTAACTACTATTAATGCTACTAATTACAAAGTTAGCATTGCTATTTTTTCTGCTTAGTTAATGGGAAAGGGAGAAAATCTTTAGCTTCACAGATCATACTGAGCACAAAGATCTACTATTCTCGTGCTAGAATGAGATACAAATTAGTCTTGTTACCTCAAGGAGTCACATCCCCATGGAGCAGCTGGGATTCTCAGTGATAGACTCCAGGCAAACTAACTAGACAGCTTTAGGATATGTAAGCACATGAACAACCTGCCATGGAGGTAATTCATTAAGTGAATTTACCAGCTATGGCACTGTAATTGCGATGTCCAGTCCCTCCCAAATGCAAAGGAGGAGGGTAAGCTCCTTGCTTCGCGGTAGAGTGAGAACTCCAGTTAAACACCAACAGGTAGTTACTTGCATAGCATTAATTTATACCCTAGACCATCGCCCAGTAACTCTTTTGTAGAGCTACAGAACACAATGGGTGCTACCTTCAAGTCTTAGCAGATAAAGTCAGTCAAATAAGAATTAACAGTGGGGGGGAGAGACAGATCTTCAAATTCCTCAGATTTCATTCCAGGTTTCTTATGTGGGCAGAGGATCAACTTCTGAATTTAAATGCCTTCTGAGTTTCTCTAACTTTTATATTGAATGTGTTTCAAAAAGCATGCTTAGCAAGCACATAAAATCTTGCTTTCCTGGAAGTGAACACTACACAAAATAGATTATTTCAGGAAAAAAAAAAAACAAAAACCCAGAAGGTTTAAGGTCAGACAAGTCACCTACCAGTGATCTCAGAACTTTAGTCCCCATTAAGTATTAATTTGCTGATAGAAATGACTTGATTATAATCCTTGCCCTAACAGACCTCACTAATTTCATATCAGTCATTTCTTTGCAGCTCTCTGAAATAGCACATATCAGTCTAAGCGATGTTTTCACATATATTTCAAACTTGCTCATGCATTTGTTCTGGTGTTTCAGATACAAATTCCAACCCCACAGATGTATTCATATAAATCAACTCCCTACACAGAACTAGGACCTCAAAATCAGATATGGGATGAGATAATCTTCATATCAAGAACAACCTCCCAAAAACAAGGAAAGCTACTTCCATCTTTCCTCCAGGACATCTCAGGAAGTTCAGGTTGCTGAAAAAGTTTTGAGAAAGAGACCCAGTCATTCTTCAGTAAGAGTAAAGTCTTAAGAACCAATGTATACGTACTTCTGAAAACTTCCAGTTGATTACAGATAGAGGCCATCCTACGTAGAAGCTTAGAAATATTTTTGTGCCTTGTTCACCTTAGATAGTTGAGATTAAAGACAAAACCTTAAAATACTAATGATTGATACAGTAAGTTGGAGAAGTTAATGCAGGATTTCACAAAAACTGCACTCAAACCAGTAAGTTGAAGATCACCCTGTAGGCACAGCATGCAGAAACAGTAAAAACAAGGAGACAATTCAGTCCGATTTTAAAGTTTAAAACTCCCCATTCAAAGACTGCCATGCCAGAATACCAAAAATCATCCCCAGGACAGGGCCCGTTCATGACTGCAGTGCAGTAACAAGAGCAACTTCAAACTTCACCTTACATAGAAAAGTTGAAATTGAAACTTGGCAGTTTTTCCTTATGAATATTCTTGGAACAGTTAGAAACTTTTACAGACTGCAGTAAGATGGACAACAGTATACTAACAACAGGCACAAAGTTCAAACTAGTTTTATCATAGTGAAGTGAAACCTGCGACGCAGCTTATGCTGGAGACTAACACCACCGCAGTTCACTACCAAAACAAGAACACAGAACTTAATTTACCTGCACTGCCATCTGCTTCTGGTTTTGCAGCTGGACAAAACTCAGAGAGGATGTGATACCACTATCAGGAGATAAGTGCTCTTCTATTATATCGGAGAAAAATCCCCAGCCCTCCTCCCCTCCAACAGACTCGTTCTTATCCAGTCTAGGCAGCTTGAGGTAGTGTCCCTATTCTTATTAGGAAAAGATGAGAAAACTCATCTATCGCAGTACCTTGCTCCAGTCAGTGGGACTTTATTAATATAGGCAGTGAGCAATCATCAGCCACTGATATTTAACCAAAACACAGGGTCTGCAGTTGGCACAAGGTACCCGAGAAGTGTCAGCACTGTGGCCAGACCTGGCTCAAGCATTCTTGTCCATCCAACACGAACAAGAGCTGCTTGGCCTCCTAAACCAGGAGAGACTGTCGCATTTAAAGGAATGCTTTTATGATAGTTCTAGCACAGAACAGTTTTACTTGAACTATTCCAGAAGTGTCTTTAAGTTGCAGGCAGGTGAACATGAAAAGGAAAGAATACAGTCTTCCTCGACCCCACTGCTTGCTTTCAAAAGGATTCTAGTTGAAACACTGCAGAGCTATTGCTATTACTTAAGGAGGAACTGTAACATCATTAGTGGCTTTAAGGTAAGCTAAAACAGAACAGCTGTTAAGCAGCACTTAGTAATGGTAGAGGAGGAGTTATAGGCCTCTCCAGTTATATTTCTCTTCTTCTAAGTATTCCACTCTACCACTCAACTTTACTCCATCGTACAGAAAGCTCTTCTTCAGGCAGACACAGATCACCCAGAGCTGTACACACAGACCCTATCAATTTAACTTGTTCCATACCTAAAGTACACAAGCAACTTAACAGTGACAGGCCCGTATTTCCACCAGTAATGATGACACAGCTACCTTAAAGGCCATTTATTACAGGTGTGCTGGCACTTCTATGACCCTGAGAAAGTTATGCAATAATCTAATGCTTTGAGGTTATTAAACTCCATAGTGGTGAAAAACACAGAGAACCATGAAAGAAATTTCAGCAGCGCTGGGGGGAGCGAGAAACTAGTACCCAAGCATTAAAGCAGTACCAAAGCCTCAACTTCAATCTCTGGACTGACTCTTAAATTATTAAAATCGCGATGCTGCCAAACGCAGTCAAACCTTTCCACGTGCTCAGAAGCGTTGCCTTTTCCTCCCTATAAAAGAAGCCAGTGGAGCAGTCCCTCCACGCACCCGCCCGGCCGTGGTGCGGGTAGATTTCCCAGCCTCCAGCTGCCTCGCAAAGGAAGCAACAGAGGCCATCAGTGGCACACGGCGTCTGCCAGGGTTCTGTTCCATCGCGCCCAGTCCCATCCTTCTGCCTCCGAATTCAGTGAGAGTTATACAGAGACGTTAAAGTAGTTCCGTGCTAAAACCCTCACGTGATTCGCGTTCAGCCCGCACACCTCACGCGGGGCACGGCGGAGAGGCGGCTGCTAAATTCTCGGCTTTTAAGCTATTCTTGAGAAATAAAACATATTTTTGAAAACCCCACACTGCGCAGACTCCGGCACAGCCGCGGCCAAACAGCGAGGCAGAGACCAGTCCCGTCGCCACCACAGGATACATCACAGGCAAGAGCAACGATGACGGCGGAGCACCGGGGCCATACGGGGGACGGGCCGACACGGCTCAGCCGCCTCCTTCCCCGAGCTCTCCCCTCGGTGCCGCTCCCTTCGCGAGGCGGACGCGACGCCGAGGAACCGGGCGCTCTCCGGGCCGCCTGACGCCAGCGGCGTGCCCGCCGAGCGGCCCGGGGCATCCACACGGGCGGCGGGGAATAAGGTCACCGACCGCCGGCCCCCGGCCCGCACTCACGGCCGCCCCCGCTCCGGTAGGGGCCGCCGGCCGCGCAGCAGGAGGCCGCAGCCGCACGGGGAAAGCGGGACGACCCCGCCGGGGAGCGGGCGTGCCGCGCCGGCTCCCCCGCCACCTCTCGAGGGCAAGCGTCGGGGCTGGCGGCTGCCCCCGCCATTTTGAGGAAGGGGGAGACACCGGGGCCTCCCCCGCCGACCCCTCCCGCCGCCCAGCCCCGCGCCCGCCACCAGGGACGCGCCGCCGCCCGCCCGGCCGGCCGGCCCGGGGAGGGGAGGTGGCCGGGGGTGGGGGTGAGAACACGTTACCTGCCGGGTCAGGCCGTCGGCGGGCCGGACCCGCGCGCCGCGCCGCGTCCCTCTCCGCCATCTTGTCCGGGTTTAAAATTAACTCGCCGTGACGTCAGAGCCCCGCCGCCAGACCTTTTATCGCCCGCCAGCGGGGGCGCGAGCGGGGCGGGGCCTCGCGCCCCCGGCTGCCCACCCGGGGCGGGGCGGCGCATGCGCAGCTGGCGCACGGTCACCCCCGCCCCGGGGGCGGTGCACGCCCGGCGGGCCCCTGCCCGGCGAGGGGGGAGAAGATGGCGGCCCCCAGCTGGGCGGGCGGGACGGCGGGTCCCCCCCACAGCGAGGGGATCGGTGGCTGCCGCGGGAGAGACGCGCACGCACACCCCCCAGCCGGGTGCCTCTGCCCGGCACGGCCCCAGGGTTGTGGCGCCCCCCCTCACGGCCCAGCGCCCCGGAGCGTGCTGGCCTGTGGGGAGCGGCGGGGCGTCTGGGGCAAGGGGGCGGAGGTGGCCCGTTGGGTGAGGAGGCGCCAGGTCTGCACGGATCCCTTCAGGATCCCGCACTCCTCGTCAGCTGCTCTCCCAGCACAGCTCGCCGCCCGTCTGCCACCCGGCCCGTCCCTTAAGGCTGCCGGCTGGTGTCCGCCTCTCCCGGCACTGCGCTTGGCTGCCTTCTCCCGCCTCTGTTGGGCCACAGGAGCAGCCGGGATGGCGACCCATGCGCTGTGCTTCTGGCAGGAGCACCGGCTCCTCACTCCTGGGTTTCCACTCGCTGCGGTGCTGCTGCTGCTTTTGCTGGAGACACACAAAAGGACAGCTCTGAATCAGAACACGGCGCAGGAGCTCCCAAGGGGCCTAACCTCTCTGGGTTGTGTAAGAGTCTTATTCCTCTAAAACCAAATTGACCTTACTGCATCCTTTTAAAAGGCCAACTGTTAAAGGTAGTTGCCTTTACTGCACACAGGTTTCAGGTCTGTGAGGTTTCCTATTGCTAAAGGTCATCTAAACCTTCACAATCAAATTGGTCAGTGTGACCTTGTCACTTATTATGACGACACATTTTTTTCTGATAAATCAGCATGTGAAGTGCTCAACAGCTTTGCAAAAAACCACCTCACTGCGGTAATGCTCTCTGTAGAAACCATTATTTCTGGAAGTCTTGAACTATGCTGACTTACTTGGTCCTGGAGACACAACTTTTGAGTGACAGCAGCCTAAAAAACGAGTGGAGTTTGGTTCTGCCTAAACAGAAGAGGAGGGAAAACTCAGAAGAGATCTTCAAAGTGAAAACAATGGGCTGTCACAGCACCTGAAGTGCTTTGCAGACCTTCTCCAAACCCTGCTTTCCTAGTCCTTTACTACTGAGGTAGCACATAAGGGTCTTCCTAACACTGCGGTCCATTACACTTGGTGCTGTGCTTACAGTTGCAATGCTTGCCTCAGAGTTTAATGCCTAAAA
Source organism: Limosa lapponica baueri (assembly GCA_002844005.1). Classification (NCBI taxonomy): domain Eukaryota; kingdom Metazoa; phylum Chordata; class Aves; order Charadriiformes; family Scolopacidae; genus Limosa; species Limosa lapponica. Next base: position 93,944 of record KZ506056.1, read on the forward strand.
CACATTAAAAAGACATCACAGCAATTGAGAGCTGCAGAAGGATACAATGATCAAACTGATAATAATTTCTAGTTCATTTCTAGTTATGCCACTTGTAAAAATATGCAGTGCTGTAAAACTGACAAGAACTTCATTACTGTAGATTTACATCAGCATAAATGGAAGCAGGATTCAACCCCTTTGTACAGACATGTTGGTACAAATACTAGAAAAAAGCATTGCCACTGGCCTTTTGCAGTTTAATACCCTCTACTTATTTGGGGAAAATGAGTGTGCCATTGCCTGTCCTTCTAACTTCATCCCAAGTCAAGAGGAGAACCCTTCTTGACACCAGAAAGAAGGGAGAGCACACTCTACGTACAGAGGCATTTCAGAGATACACAGAAAACCAGGCAAAGGGAAATACCTTGAAGTAAAACACACTGAAAGCTAGAAATACTGTTAACTGAGAGACTTAAGCTTCAGCAGCTCAATATGAAAACTAAAAAACAGGAAAAAAACCACAATACTAGAGAAGTTCCCTGGTTCTGTTGTAAACAGCCTTGTTTATAATCAGGTCTGGAACAGTTTATGCGAAGAAGGGTCTGAAATAGTGCATATACAGCCAGATAGATTTCTGCTCCGTGCAACAGGATTTGCTGCTGCTGTAATGTGAGAACAGAACTCAAGAACTTGGAGGTCAGAAAGCCTCAACCTTCGTTCTGTCCTTTTATGTTTGCAGGAAGGAAGGAGACATTTTCTGAGCTGAGGATTTTGCTATCCATTGTCATCTCCTGGCTGCGAGGTCCCTATCTCCACCACGCTCCCAGCTGTGTGCCACTTCCCTCCAAGGAAAGGAGTAAGCACTGGAACTGCTTAAGCTAGCTGTGGATTTGGCCTGAAAGGACCTTGGGAGCAACAGCACAAACCGCTGGCAGGCTGTGGTGGGAAGGGACCACCAGAGCAGGAAGACATGTCTAACCCACAAGTGCAGGTTGGGCCAGTAGACCCCTCAGCCAGCATGGTTTTGCGCTACAGACAGCATCTTCTCCTGGATTTGGCCATGCTGGTTTGAAAAACTGCTGTCCCAAGCTTGTCCCAAACCCACTTTGGGCCAGTCAACACAACCGGCGTCATCAGCCCCAAGGCAGGGGCTGCTCAGCCACTCTGCTGGGAGAGCTGTCCCCACCCACAGCTGGAAGGGAAACGGATTGACCACAGTGTCTCCTGGCCTTCAGACAGCATGGCATGGCAGGGGACAGGACGGTTCCTGACCCATGCAGGCAGAGCCACCCACTGGACACTAGAAAAAGCCAGATCAGACTCAGGTTCTTTATGCCTTTTTGCATAAAATGCTTCTCCGTCCCTGTCAGCTAACCTGTGCAGTGCCATTGGATTTGTTTAAGGTGACCTGCATGATGACAAATCCATAAGCCAAACACCCACCTGAAGCGTGCTGAACACCACTCCTGGGCTGGGGAACAGAGCAGTCTCCCATCCTGAAGGGCTGAGGGTCCTGGGGCGAGCTGGAGAGGTCTCTGTTGGCAGCGCTGCACTTACCCACGTCTTTCCTCCTCTGCTTCAGGCTGTCGAGTCCAAACTTCAGTCTTCCCTCCGGGCTGTGCAGCGCTGCAGGCAGCTGGGAGCTGAGGACAGACAGCGTGAGATAAAGGTAGTTCTGGCAGCCCCCACCGTCCGCAGCAATAAGGCGCTTCAGACCCCTTGGCTGCAGTCCCTAGGGCCACCCGGGGCTTCCCGAGGGAGCAGTGTGGGGAGGCGAGGAGGGGCCAGCCCGGCCGTGGGGAAGCAGCGCGAGCACTGGGAGCGGCCAGGGCAGACAGCGGGCAGCTGCCCTCCCACCAGACACCACCAAGGGACCTGCATCTCTTGGGCAAGCCTGAGATTTCCTAACAGTCTCCCACTAGGAAATTTGCCTGGATCTCAGGCTTGCTCCTAAAGGTAAACGTGTGCTCTCCTAGAGTTCAGAAAAGCCCTGCAAGGCACCTCGTCTCGCTTTTCTCTGAGCAGTGCGCAGGCTGTGGCACCACGGCCCTGCTACTCATGGGCTTCATCTTCTCACCTCTTCCAGCTGGAGCCCTCCTCCCCTCGGCGCAGTGCCAGCAGGCATTGGAGGCTGTGCTGCCCACCGAGCCCCTGCCCGCCCTGCGGCTGGATCCTCCCGTTGACTCCCTCTTCCCGTCACCGACCCCTGCACCCTGCCCACCTGCAGAAACACACTGCTTGGTCCTGGCCAGGCTGGCTGGCATTTGCCTCGCCTCCTCTGCGAGGATCTCAGCCCCATAAACACGCAAGCTTAGTTTCCTGTGCATTTTTTTCTTACGTTCAGCATTCCCCAAGAGCATCTCAGATTCAGGGGTGCCTTCATCTGTCACACAGGTGATCTAAAAGTTGCTGTGTGTCATTAGAGAGCGCCCAGCGCAGCCCTGAGCTCGTAGTTACCTGTGTGTGTTTGCGTGACCTGGGACTTGCCCCAGCAAAGCCAAGGTGGGACTCGGCATAGATCCAAGCCTGGTTCTTCTGCAGAGTGTTCCAAGGAAACAGAGAGGCTGCTGGCAGCAAGAAGCAAGTTAGGAAGGAAGGGAAAAAAAAAATTCACCAAATCGCCTGGACCTGCAGCTGTCCCACATGCCGAGAGGAGATGCCTTTTTAGCTGGCAGCAGCATACACGCTTAGGAGATAGAGAGCAGCCCCTTGCTCACTGCTCATTTACAGCAAGCCAAGTGGGAGACACATCTCATTCTCCCCTGGTGATGACTCAAGAGCTGCTCCTCTGGGGATGAAGGATGAAATAATGTTGAATTTCAGAGCAGCTCAGAGCATGTTGCTAGGCGCCAGCTGCAGGAATTGCCCGCAGGTGCTTTCACAGGAGGGGTTGGGCCAGTTTACTGAGCTCTCCCAGTGCAGCCCAGTGCCAAATACCTTTGAAATGGGCGTAATCCATTCTCAGCCTGAAGGAGCCGTTGCACAATCTCCCCAGGATTAAGGGTTTACATCCCCACTATGAGGGAAGGGCAGTGGGCAGGCTGTGGAGCCACACTGGCCTGTGCCATCCTTAGGGTTCTCTCTGGGGTGGTGGCACACAGCCTGCCTGTGAAGGTGGCAGTCTCCCAGGTGCAAATGAGAGCATCTCCCCTGTCTCCCCTTATCAGGGTGATTAAAGTCTTCAAAGGATTAAGTGGCTAAGAGGTTTTCTTCTGCTCCTGGAAAGGAAGCTCTGTAGCCAGCCGAAGCTTTCATGTGCAAGTGTTTGCTCAAACAGACCCCTATCATTTGAGCCTGTATAAACACAGTGCGATTTCCATCTTGCTGTGATGCAAAAGCACAACAAGATGAGGCTGCTTTTAAAGCCTGGGCTGGATACTGGCTCCTATGGAGGCCACACTGTGGCTTAGAGTGCCGATACACCTACAAGCCCCACGGCTGCCCCACTGCAGAGATGGCTCTGCCCCAGCCAGCGTGCTGCCTCCAGCCTCACCCGGAGGACGTGTCTGCCCGCTCCGGGGGGGTTTGATCTGCCTCTCTAAACATGAGACCAGTTCTGCTACTGGGGAGCACACACATACATGTTAAATGCTAGGACAGTGAAATGCATTTCCACACAGGTTTTAAACTGCTTTTTCTCACCTGACCTGGGCATCTCAAAGCACCCCTGGAGTTCGGGTCCCCTTGGTGGCATTTCCCAATGGCTTCTCAGGCTATCAAGGCCACCACAGGGAAAGCAGTTTTCCACATCCCCAGACTCTAGCTCCCAAAGCTCTTGTCCTAGAGAAAGAGGAGTTGCTTCGGCTGTCCATGCTTTGATGCCCATCAAACGTCTTGCAGAGATAATCGCGGCAGCCACCGAGCCTGTACAGCCTCCCAAGGCACGGGGCTGTGTCTGCTTGGCTGAAGGCAGGAGCAGTCCCCAGCAGTGCCTCTGCCACTGGGGACACCACACGGTCCCCAGCAGTGCCTCTGCCATCAGGGACACCACACAGTCCCCAGCAGTGCCTCTGCCATCGGGGACACCACACTTCAGACCACACCGGGCTTTAGCCCATACAGGCTTTTTCTGCATGGTGCAGCATGCAAAGGTCAGGTTACCAGAGACAATTCGGGGTGAGAGAAAGTACTCCACCATCACAGAGGCATCCATGTCAATTGAGCCTCACTTGGAAAAATGCTGTTTAGACATTTTGTTCTTTAATTTAATGAAATGAGATTGCTTAGTGTGCTCGGATATTTGCTAGGAAACACTCCTATCAGCACTGGCTGTAGCTTTTAGAAGAGGATATTTGTCCTTGCGACTTAAATGATCTTTCATATCACAAAGTCAGTTCCTCCTCTCCGGGGTGTTACTGGTTGGAGTGAAGTGGTGCAGGTTTACACCTGGGGAGGGTGTCGCATTGAGCCCTGTGCAGGCAGACCTGGCTGCTGGTTGCATGTGGGGTTGAGTATGATTGCCCTGGCATACAAAGGGTGCTAATTACACAGTGGAGTTTATTTACATCCTTTGCAGCTCTCTCTAGCTCTGCTGGGCAAGATTTACAGGTTCTCACAAGGAGGAAGGTGGTTTATTCCCAGGGTTTCACGTGGTTTCTTTCCATGCAAGTCCAGACTAGCTGCATAGAGGTGAGTTGTGCTTAAAAGAGAGATTCTGCTGTGAATCCCACAGCACCTGAGAAGATGAGTTGCAGCTTCCATTGTCCTCTCCTGGAAGGCAAACCTCCTCCAACACAGGGTCCCCCGCACCCTTGGATGAGACTGCATCAGCCCATCGCTCCATCGGGGCAGGCTTGGATGCAGTTTAGCCACATGGTCACAGCACACCCTGCCCAGCTCAGGAGAAGTTTTGGACTAGCATGGGCTGCCTCGCCAAGGACTTGGAGACATGGTAGCTGTCAGCAGGAGCTGGCATGAGACCCAGTGACAGCAGCACCTACAGGAAAACCCAGGTCAGATGGTGACCTGAGCTTCTCCCACCAGCACTGTGGGCTTACGAGAGGGTGCCTGGGGCAGCAGCACCCTCCAGGGCTGGGATGGCTGCTATGCTCTGCTCTGAACCAGGCCTGGATCTGGGGCATGATCCTTAACACACCGATGAAACTGTCCGGATCCAACCTCTGGCATCGAATCAAGGCCTGGGGCTGAGTCTGGACATGAAGGACCGGACCAGTTCTGCTGTCTGCATTTCCAGGTTCCTCTGGGCCAAGCTAAGGACACAAAGCAGAATGTGCCATTTAACCTGGCTGGACTAATGTGTGAATTTAATTAGATTTAATCTACTCTACTCTCAATAAAATCTAGAACATGCTGTAGAAAAATGGCATTTCATCTTTCTCCAAGCCTCTTTGTACGCATCTGAGCGGGCGGCCCTCGGCATAGCCATGGGCAATCACAATGAAACAAGAAGCCAAGTTTTCGCAGCACCAAGAGGCTGGGGCTGAGATCAGCATCCTGTTGTCTTCGGATTTATGCCAGTGTGATTCAGAGGTTCTCCTGCCCCCAAACCTCTCACGTGACAGAGCATGGGGAAGGCAGAGGAATGTGAGGAAGGCACAGTCAGGGGGGCTGGTACCTGCCAGCCCCAGCCCTGCTTCCAGGCTTGCTCGAGAGGAAGCAGGGCTTGTGTCAACGGGGTCCCCTTGTTCGTCTCAGTGCGTGCAGAGGAACTGCAGAGGGCTGTGCTGCTCCGCTGGCTCCAGGAGAGTTTCAGCAACTGCAGATCTCCTCTTGAACTGAGAAGCCCACTCCCGTGGGCCAGGAGAGTGCATCGACATAGAGGTGGTTGCTCCGATGCCACCGAAGCAGAGTGCACGTGACCTACGGGAAAAGCACGGTGCCAGGGTGCCACCGGGGACTGCTCATGGAGAGCGTGGCTGGGTCCTCCAGGAAGACTGTACAATGGATGCAGGTGCTGTACTGCACACTCGCTCCGGGTCAGCTTGCGCTGTGCACCCCGTCAGACACAATAAGCCCAGTATTGCACTGGCTCTGGTTGCACTTACGTAGTTTGAGAAAAGAAGGCTCCAGTGGTTCATCACGAGGGAAAACATAAAATTATTTTGAAATATTAATCAGGGGGATATCACTTATTTTGTGCAGGTCAAGTAACATTAACTTGCGAGAAAGAGGGAAATAGCGAGAGGAGGAGAGGGAGAAGGCATTTTATTCCTTTCCTGACTCAGCCTGCCCTGGATACACGCAGCCTGGCTGCAGCAGAGGGCTGGAGGGTTAGCTGCCCAAACCAAAGGCAAATTCATTTGAGATCCAGGGATTAAGATACAATCATTTGATCTCAGATTAAACAGTGGATGAGCACCACAAAGGATAGCTTAAAACATTTGGAAAGGTGTTACGGAAAATCAGGCAGGATTAAATAACAAAATAGCTGCATTAAGCTAGAATCCCTCCCCGGATCACAGGAAGCCGGGCAGGGAAGAGCCTGCCGGCGGGGACAGGCAAGCAGGCTGGGTGCCACAGCTCTGCAGCGTTGGGGGGCTGAGCCATTGACTGTATGGGAAGCTCAGGGCAGCTCACCGCCTGGGGCAGGGAGGCCGTGCGTGCAGGTGATGTGGCAGAGCCGGTGTCCCCCGCCGGTCTCATTCAGGGCTCTCTGGGGATGATGCAGTTGTCCCAGAGAAGCCACAGGGGACCCAGCTCATGACTTCTGCTGGCTTTGTGAGCAGTGTTTTGGGAGGAGAGGAGCACCAGGGCTGCCACATAGCTGTCACTCTGGATGAGGAATGTTTTGCAGATGCACAAGACGCTTCACATCATCCCATGCCCCCGGTGCTCCCACACCGGCTCTGGCCTCTGGCTGCCAGGCTGGTTCTTGGCACAGCCCCGCTGCTTGCCGTACCCTGACCTCTGCGCGGGGAGATGTAGAGCAAAACAGAGAAGCCTGGAGCATCCTTCCTCCACCGCCACAGGGCCACGCTGATGCTCTGCTCTGCCAGCACAGCATCTGGGGGGAAACACAAGCAAGTGATAACTCAAGCTCCCTCCGTGCCATCCAGCCATCCCCCAGCGTTTCTATTTCCCACCCACCCTCTGAGTTGAAAACAACAGGAACTCACCCTGCCCCGTACCAGTTTGTTGCTCATATTGAACTGCTCCGCCTCACCCTCAGGGGAGCATGGCCACCTCCCAAAAACCCTTACTAGGAAGAAATTATGCAGCAAAAATAGGCTAGCTAGCTGTAAATACGTGCTCAAGGACAACAACCCCAGGGAAGCTCTGAGCACAGTGTGGCTGCTTCCCAGCCTTGCTTTGGGAGCTTTTGGGAGCTTTCCCCACCAAGTGTGGTTTCTTTTCCTGGACATAGAGTGTATTTCCTAGCACAAATCATCCAGCTCCCTTAAGCAACTGCTCTTTTGCAGTCATCACACATCATCGCTGGCCATTTCCACAGGCTTCCTGATGTCCCCCACATGTCCCTTTCAGGTACTTTGTTCTGCAGCACCTTCAAAATCATTAATGCAGTGCTGTTAAATGGGTGTCAGTCCCAGGTGGACAGCACCACCCAAAATTAGTGCCTGGGGACTGTTGCAGTGGCCCACCCCCTATGCACTGGTAGCCACTGCACGGGGGCTCCATGGCTCAGCCCCAGCTTTTGCTCCACTGCAGCTTCATGAAATGCAGAGAGCAGCCATGAGGCTAGGGGACACAGAGCTGTGCTGGAGGGATGCTGGGTCTCCACTGGGTCTGGAGGGACCTCAGCGGGAGCTGCACCTTGCCCAGACCCAGTGGAGACCCAGCATCCCAGCGACAGGCATGGGTCCCTGCCTGCACCCATCAAGCCACAGCATCCTGCAGACAAACAGTGGCCAAAGCCACCTCCCCACGGTGAACATCAGGCTGCTGGTTTACAAATAGGTTGTGCCCTTTCGAGGCCGATGCCTGTGTCACCAAAACGCACCCTGCGACGGGAACCCCAAGGCTGGAAAAGGTCTGAACATGGGACTGCCAAAAGCATTTTCCTTCTTCTTGTCCAGGGGCCAGCCGTCCTGCAAACCACAGCCTGTTTTCCAGGCAGCCCCTCCACCAGCCGCAGCCACCTGGCAGGCGCAGTGACCCTGAGTGATTATTTAACAGCGGATTGTGTAACAGAGCAGGACAGACATTTCTGTCCCTGACCTCAGCCTTGGGACATCTCCCACCCCGAAAACTTCCAGTCTAATCTTTCAGACCTCGGGGAGCAGGTTTGGGCATCTGACGCCATCCTTCAAAAAGGAGTGATCAGTGGGGAGCGGGTAGCTCTGGGCAGGAACGAGCTGCCCAGCACATCCCAGTCCTCAGAGGGGAGAAGAGGAAGGAGCCTAATGCCCCACCAAGGGCTCAGGTGCAGAGCTCAGACCCTGCCAGAATGCCCAGGCTGGCCCTGCAAAGCCCCCCTGCTCCCTGGTATCCAAATAAAGCACTACACTCACCTCTCCGTGTCAGAATGAGCGGTGCCGGCAAGGTGAAGATGGAAGAGCTAGCCTTGGGCAGGGGAAGCCAGCTCCAACAGCTCCCCTGGGGTCCAGCCACACTGCCTCTGGGGTCTGGGAGCACTTGAGCCCCTTGGACCTGCCCCAGCAGGGGTGGGCAGTGCCCAGGAGGCAGTGGAGGGTTGGCTGCTACTCTGGAGAACCCTGTGTAGTCTTGGGCTTGGGGTACATCAGCTCTGTGCTGGTGATGTCCCCAAACTGTGTTGCTCCCTGGAAGATGCTCCTTCATGTGGCTTAGGAGACAGTTCAGGGCAGTGGTCTATAGCCCTCAGCGGTCAAAAGGATGCCACAATATTGCATGGAGACAGGCATGGGCAGGCCTTGGTTATCACTGGTGGGCACTTGCCAGCTGGTTCAGACCCATCTCATTCAGAAACCAATTAAAACCAGGTTCTCCTAAAGCCTTATTCGAGCAGGTGCAACAAGGAGCTTGTTTCTGAGCTTGACTTCAGCGTGACCTTTCAGCAGGTCTTGGTGGCTGTGAAGAAACCCTCAAAGATGAGCTTGGACCTGCTGGGAAGCTGGAGAGGACCCAGCAGGGCCACTAGCTGGTTGAGGTCAGGAGATGCTGCCTACAGGGAGAGACTGGCTTGGTTAGTTGGGAAGGAGGGGAAGTCTACGGTGACTTGGAGGGCAGATATGGGGAGGATGGAGCCAAAGTCTTTTTAGTAGGTCAAGACAATATAATGTGAAGCAAGAGGTAGAGATTGCAGCCTGGCTGGTTCAGGTAGGGCATTAGGAAAAGCTCCTTCTGGGACACATACCCAGAAAGGAGGGTTCTCCATCCTTGGAAGTTTTTCAGCCTTAGCTCCACAGAGCCCCAGCTGCTCTGACCTGGTGTTGGCAATACTTCTGCTCCAAGGACTGGCTGGATCAGAGAGCTCCACAGGACCCTTCCCACCAGCACTTTTGAGTCCACGATAAATTGGGTAGCAATTCTACACCAAGCTAAGCTGAAATCAGCCTCCTGCCTTCAACCATATGTGATAACTTACATCAAACACTACTCTTGTACAACTTCTGAAGACGTACCTGCTCAGGGGCGCAGCAGTCCATAGAGGATTTGCAGCATCCTAAGCTTAGGAGCACAGAGGTTACCAACAGCCTCAGCAAAAATAGGCTCAGAGGGCAAGACCAGAAAAGCCAATATTTAAAATCTATGACTCTTTCCACAGCTGGGCCAGGGAGCCAGCTGCTGCAATGTAAGAAAGTCTAACCATTAACCAGGGGGCTAACGAGGTGTGCTGCTCTGAGGAGCAGGGTGCTGCCTTACCGAGCCTGAGGTCTGCACGTGCCAGCGCTGGGAGGTGATGCGCAGCGCGGCACAGGGATGCTTCTGCGATGCCCAGTCGGCAGCACGGAGGGATGCCGAGTCCGTGGGCTGCCACCATGCCTGGCCCCTCTGTGCCCCGCAGCAGCAACCAGCTACAAGAACTCACCCAAAACCACATCTTACCGATTCCTTCAGCAGGGGAGAAAATAAAAGGATGAACGAATGTATTTTTATAGGTTACATAAACAATTAACTCCAAAACTGCCTTATAAACAGGTGGCACAAGGCATCAGTGCTTTCACTGAGAGCTGAGCTGGGCCTTTAATGCGGAGAACATTTTGGCCGTTTCAAAGGTAAGCTGCCCTCTCCTTGGGCGAGTCAAATCTCAGCTGGAGGAAACAGCTTTGACTTGCTAGGAATATTTTGGTTTTGCAAAGCTGGTCTGCTTCATTTACAGGCAACAGGGAATTGCTTTGGAGCTGGTCCTTGGATCTTAAAACGCCTCGCGTGCTGTTGCTGGCAGGTGGGCTGGGGGCTGCTCAGCCTTCCCAGGGTGCGAGAGCTCTGCTCCAGCTGGGAAGCAAGGGCTCTGGCTCAGATCAGCTTCTGAAAGAGCCAGGCTAAGCAAGGGCGCAGTGTGAATGCGGTAACGCTGGAGGAACACACTCCCTACGGCTGCAGCTGCCGCGGCTGTGCCCGGTTTCACCGCGAGCGAGCCAGTGTCCCGGCACCCAGCTGCGCTCCTGGGGCAGGGACAGCCCCTGCCAGGCCCTCGCCCCCCTGCCCTCCGCCTCCTGTGACGCAAGAGATGCCTCTGCACTTTGCCTCCGCAGCAAACCAGAGCCGGCAGCAAACCACGGGAGGCAGCCTGGGGTCGGGCTGCAAGCACGATGGGATGGGGGCTAGGGATCACGGCACGCTCACCAAATGGCATCAACAACTCCGGGCAAAAGGTTTGCCCAAGGAGTGTGTCCGGGTGCAAGTGCTCCCTTATCACGTATTCACGTGGCTGCATTTACCAGGCTGTTCCTCTGGCTGGCTGTGAGCATGAGTTCCTACCCTGCTCAAAGGGCAGGAGCTCACAGTTGCTTTTGCCCTCTGCTCACACTGATCCAGCAACGCTTTAACCCTCAAGGACCCCCTGCTCCATTGCACGGCAGGGGGTGTGTGCCACGTCATGAGCAGTGGAGGTGTCCTGGCACAGAAGAGGTTGAGATCCCAGGCCCCATGTCTCACCCTGGCCAGCAGGACAACCGTCACGGCGGTCGCTGCCTGGGGAATGGGGAAGCTGGCAGCTGCCCTGCGCTCCGGGGTCACTGCTGTCCCCCGGGAGGCAGCAGAGAAGTGCCACCAGCAGCCCCACGGCATGTGGCAGCTTGTGCAAGAGACACGGAGCGAGGGGCTGTGGCGGCCCAGAGGCAGAGGGCTGCTAGAAATGCCAAACTGAGGCTGGCTCTTCTTTTTCCCTGGGAGTTACAAAATCCATGGCCAAGGTTAAACACCGAAGAGACTATGACCTCTGGCCCTGGGCTTGGAAAACACGTGCCCTGGCCTGAAAGAAGGGAGCACAGACAAAAGGAAAACTGAAAAAGAGTAAATCCAGAAGGAAAGTGGAGCAGGAGCAAGTCCCGGCTGAAGCCAACGAGGGAGGGCGAAGGAAGAGCTTTCCAATGGGCTCTGCTATCCACCACACGACACAGCTGCTGCGCGACTGATGCACCATTCGTGTTCTGAAACCCTGTTTAAAGCCAATTTTTGTTACACGTAATGAGGATGGAAAACAAAAAAGTGGAAATTCCCCAAAATAACCAACATGGCTTATATAGTATCAAAACCACTGTTTTCTTTTCAGTACAAGAAATCTGGCACCGTTCTTTGCCAGGAGTGAAGATAATGCTAGGGAATCCAGAGAACAGCCATATCTTGCCAGTACAAGGCTGGTGGGACCAAGCCTTTTCCATGCTCCTGCTCTGGCCCAAGGCAGTCTCCACCAGTGTTAATCCTTCTCCTTCATCCATGTCTTTCTCCTGCAGCCCACCATTACAATACAGGCCTCCTTCTTCCTTGAAAAAAGGCACCAGAGAGCTCATCAGGCAGGCAGGCAGGGCTTGCTGCTCCCTGCATGGGGGTGAGGTCCAGCCAGAGCCCACAGGGCAAGGCTTGTTGGCCAGTGCAGGAGGAGCCAGCGAGTGAGACACAACTCCCCCTCTGTGAGTATTTCCCAGGCAGTGGTAAGTGGGACAGGCAGAGCCTGGAGGAAAATCAGGAGGAAAGGGAATGGGAGCCAGTCCCACCCCCTCTGGGTAAACCTGCAGGTGCCCTGCATCCCTTTTGTGAGCCCTTTGAGACAAGTATCTTGCCCCACAGAGGACCCTGATCTCTTCTGGGCTCCTCTTCTGCCATTTGGTGACAGCCAGTTTTCTCATGCCTCTCACTTCACCTCTTTACATTGATTTAACAAATACTCCTTAGAGGTCCCAGGCCGTGGCAGGCGCTGCTCACGCCTTTCCTTGTTGGATCTTTTTCTCTTCTGTGCCCGGTGGAAGCAATCACACTTTGTCCTGCAAGATCTGTTCTGCCTAAGCCAGGCTCCCATTTATCCATTATCATTGAAATATCAAGGGCATTGGTGCGTGTTTGGAATCACATCAGCTCCCTCAAGGAAGAGAGATGAAATATCCTCCCGTGCCTGGTAGATTAAATTGCTTACACAAGTGGAATGAAATCCAGGTTTCTGGGTTATCCAGTAGAGCTCTTTTGCAATGCTGCTCTTAGGAGAGGGGTTGCAGAGATGACTTCGCTCACAGCCCAGAGCTGGCAAGACTGCGGAGAGTCACACGTCTGAGTTGTCACACTTGGATGTTTCTGGGTAACCCAGAGAGGATTCCCAAGGCGAGGGTGGGTTTCTGCAGAAACAACCTTACACACTTGCCTCTCCAAGCCTAGCTGTGCTCAGCAACATACACATTTGCTGCCCTTGACGCTGCTCTGCAGTCTCTCTCCTCACTCACAGGTGTCTCGGCAAATTGCCCCAGGGGGGCTGGAGCCGTCCTGGGGCCAGAGTCCAAACCCCAGCACCTGGGATTCCCTTTCACACCCCTGGCTTTGCACGTCCCTGCTGGTGATACAGGGTAGACGCTGAGGGAGAGCATCCCATGCCCTCGAACAGCCTACGAGCACAACCCAAAAGCAGAGTAAAACCTACTTAGGGCAGAGTTTGTGCCAGATGCCACCGTCCCCAGCGCTGCGGCCAGCCTGGGGCTGCAGGCTCCTGCCCCCAGGGCAGTGCCCGGGAGAAGGCAGAAAACACGGTCCCTGGACCTGAGTTTCTTGCTGCCACCTGCCGTCCCCGGCCAGCAGGGCAAGCCCCGCTCTGCCCTTCTGCCCCCGGAGCCCCCAGCCCGGGGGGGGGGCAGCAGGACCCACTGCCACCCCCAGACCCTGCCCCCCGGGAAGAGGGACCCAAAGCCTGGTTTGTCCACCCAGAAATACTATCAGAGGAACAGCAGTAGTGGCTTGTGTGTCCTGACTCTCCGGGTCACACGCTCCAAAAGCACAGTTGATGGATTTGTCCCCGGTTTTCTACCCGGCAGGAGGAAGCCCTGCTGACCCCCGGCTGCCCCGTTCGCTCCCACTGGAAACCCCCAGGTTGTTCTATGCCTCTTCCATCCACAGCCCAAGAGGGGCTTGAGCACAAGCCAGGGGACATCCCAGGGGGACAATCCAGGCTGCAACTGGTGCAATGAGAAGTGTCAGGTGCAAGTGGGAAAGGCCACACAAGCCCCTGCGCGCTGCAGCACCAGCCGTGGCGAGGCTGGCACAAAGGCAGCAGAAGCTGAAAGAGACATTTTATCTGCAATTCTTGGAGCAAGAGAGGCTGAGGAGCTGCAGCACGTGCCCAGCTGGGAAGAGACGGGGAGTAGGTGACACAGAAGGACACACATAGCCACTACCAGAGCACTTTGGACACGCAGGCAGCAACTTCATTACCAGGCTAAAACTTTCCTTCTGATGCATTTCCGAGGGCAATGGGATGGGGCTTGCTCATATTTGTTCTGCAGCTTTTTCCAGGAGAAAGTTCAGTTGTTACAACAGCAGTGGGATATTCAGGGACACTCAAGAAAATTAAACTCAATGGGGTGTTTCGAGAGGATTTGCCATCAGGCATCGCACCCTGCTCACACGAGCCTTCCCTCAGCTCAAGGGGCCCGCACTTGCCTTCCCCTCCTTCAGCCCGGGACTGTGCCCTCAGAGGACCTTAACGCATTGTCACCAATCCACCTTACAGCCCTGCTTTTACGTAATTTGGATTAACCTCACGCTGTCCCCTGTGCAGAGAAGGCCCTGCTTCACGTCGGTGTAAAGGGGGGCTAGGCCAGCCTCGGTCAGACGGGGGGCAGGGGAGGGTGACGCTGGAAGCCGCCAGGAGGGACAAACGCATCCCCTTCACTGGCCAGGGGACAGTGGACACTGGAAGTAATTCTGAGCCAGGGGCCAGGCAGGCACCCAGGTGGGTGCTTACCAAGGACTGCTCCTCGCAGGCTGAACTCATTGCCCGCAGTTTGCCTGACAATCTCCAGCTCAGACTGTCCTCGTTTCCGTGAATTCCACCCTGACACCAGTCATTGCTGAAGCTCAATCCCACGGCAAGCGCTTCTGAATGCAATGCTCTCCTTGCTCTAGCTGGCCTTCAGCGCCACACGGACACAGCAGCGAGACGAGGGTGTCAGCCATCGGCCCGGCAGCAAGCAGTGGCCCGGCCTGGCTGACAGGACAGGAGAGACAGGAGAGTCCTCCCTGCCAACTCAGCCCCCACAGGGGGAGAGGGCAGGCAAGAGCTGCAGGTACAGAGGAAATAATTGAAAAAAATAAACAAAATCTGTGTCTGCTACTTCGAGGTAATGAGTTTCCTGCTTCAATTGACAGAACAAGTGGAGGAGCTGGTGCCAGGAAGCACTTCCAATGGTCAGGTGCCTGGTCCAGAGACACAGCAGCTGAAAGGCTGGAGGAGCCCAGCGACAGCAGGGGCTCCGGCCCCAACAGGACGCTGCCCACTCCTCCACAGCAGCCCTTGGTATCTCCGATAAACGGGGCAACCCGGGATTGCATCAGCTGGGCTGGGCCTGGCACAAACGGAATTGGGCACTACACACCATCTAAAGCCATTTTTTGCATTCACTGAATTTCACTGAATTTTTAGAGTTGGAAGGGACCATATAGATCATCTAGTCCAACTCCCCTGCTGAAGCAGGATTGCTTAGAGAATGTTACTCAGGACTGCATCCAGGCGGGGCTTGAAGATCTCCAGAGAAGGGGACTCCACAACCTCCCTGGGCAGCCTCTTCCAGGGCTCTGCCACCCTCACCGTGAAAAAGTTTTTTCTCGTATTTGAGTGGAACCTCCTGTGTTCCAGCTTGTGCCCGTTGCCCCTCGTCCTGTCACTGGGAACCACTGAAAAGAGTCCGGCTCCATCCTCCTTCAACCCACTTGTGGTACTTGTGAACATAGATAAGGTCTCCCCTCAGCCTTCTCTTCTCCAGGCTAAAGAGTCCCAGCTCTCTCAGCCTTTCCTCATCAGGGAGATGCTCCAATCCCTCCATCATCTCTGTTGCCCTTCGCTGGACTCTCTCCAGTAGTTCCCTGTCCCTCTTGAATTGGGGAGCCCAGAAATGGATGCAATACTCCAGTTGTGGCCTCACCAGTGCAGAGTAGAAGGGGAGAATGACTTCCCTCGACCTACTAGCCACACTCTTCCCTATGCAGCCCAGGATTCCGTTGGCCTTCCTGGCCACAAGAGCACACTGCTTGCTCATTGTCATTTTGCTGTCTACCAGGACTCCCAGATCTTTCTCTTCGGAGCTTGGCTCCAGCAGGTCCACGCCTAACCTGTAGTGGTGCTCTTTACTGAATATTGTACTGTATATTTATAGGCAGAACCACAGGCCCTGAAAGGAACCAGGAACAGGAGGAGAGGCCGATGTGAAAGGTCTGTAGAGAGGGAGTTGAAAAATGCTCTATCCTTCACCATCCTCACCTCCTTACTCTCACCAGATTCCTGGCAGAAACCAGCATCCGGCCCCAGGCGGCAAAACCCCCGCCCGGGCAGGTTATTCCCAGAACCTCAGCTCCAGGCAGTGCAACAGCCCTGCCAAGCGTGAGCTGGTGTGAGGAGAAGGCCCGTTGGCTGGGCCTGCGAGGACTGATGCAATCGGTCGAGCACGCTGCTCCATTTCACCACTTTGCTAGTAACCAGGGAGAACCAGCAAGAAAACAGCAGGGAAGCCTGTCCTGGTTTGGGACGGAGCAGCCAACTTTCTGTTCAGTGAGAGGCTCTTGCTCACACTCATCAATGGGGCAGCCAGGGCCAGCTGAGGTGGGTGTTTGCCCTGTAGAGGTGACCCAAACTGACCCATGGGGTCCTCCGTCCCACTGGCCATACTCGGGATAAAAGGGTCTGGGCCTCCTCTTCAATGGCTCTCTTTCTTCCGTGACTGACGTCTGAGGAGGACCCT
Organism: Limosa lapponica baueri; assembly: GCA_002844005.1. Taxonomy (NCBI): domain Eukaryota; kingdom Metazoa; phylum Chordata; class Aves; order Charadriiformes; family Scolopacidae; genus Limosa; species Limosa lapponica. Next base: position 110,200 of record KZ506056.1, read on the forward strand.
GTCAGTCTACCTTTGATTGCAATCCTTGGGTTCCTGAATCAAGATCCAGAATCCAGTTCCCATCCATCACTGAGTCCAGTCTGGAACTTTCCAGTGCCTGCCAGTGACAGCTTCCTGGGAACTTGATACGGTTTTGTATATATTTATATATATTGTATCCATTTCATTATTTCCTCTTTATTTTAATATTAATATTTTGTTAAAGTAGTTTAGCTTTTTCCTAAACTCATAAATCTCTTTCTCTCTCTTTTTCCTCTGCTTGAAGTGTGAGGTGGGGGAGAGCATCTGTCGTCTTGTCATTGGCCAACCTGGTCCGAACTGTGACGAAGTCAAAGACCTTGGGCCTCATGCATTCATCATGTGCAAGCCAGGTGCACAGAGCTACCTCGCACCAAGCCCAAAGCTACCTCCATAGCATGAAAAAATTCCATTTTACAGCAATCAGTCTACCAGGCACCTGTCTGTAAGAACTCAACCAGCCTGGCTCTGAAAGCTTCTCTGCTTTACAGGCCGGCAGCACGGGCAGTTGTGGTTGTTCCGTACCGCTGGCACGACCGGAGCCAAAGGTGTGCTTTTGTGTTTCTCTTTGGTCAGGTCCCTGTTAACAGAGCAGATAAAAACAGTTTCTCCCAGGTGAACACAGCGTCAGCCTTTCCACCCGCTGTTTCCTCAGATCTCAGCAGTGAAACTTGGGCTGTACTTGGAAAGGACACAAAGCAAACCGCAGTGGTTATCAGCGTGGTTCCTGTGCTGCCTAGCCCTAGCTACAAAGCTGATTCATGGTTATTGGCAGCGTGTTCTGCAAAAGGGAAACAGACTTCTCGTCCACACTTGTTCTTGCAGCTCGGCAAGTTTCTGAGCTACCAGCTGAACTAGAAGCTCTGGGCAATTTGTTTTTAGAGCTTTGCTGTGTCAGGGTAGACTCCCACCCCCCTCAGTTCAGGAGCTAACTTCCCAGCTGGCAGACCCAAGCTCAAACCTCATACACAACTCAAAGCAGGCACGCAATAGGATGACGCTGTTGGGAACACTGATCTTCATGGTCTTTAAGAGGAACAAGGTCAATACAGGATACAGCCAGTCACACAACGACTGAGGAAGGGGGAATATCAGCACCTCAAGAGGAGCGCAAGATAGAAACAGTGTAAGTGCTTGCAAAATGGCTTAAGAGTGGCTTCATGTGGAAAGTGCCTGCTTCTAAAGCAGTTTAAAGACTAGCCCCTCTCAAACATCGGTCAGCTATGAGCAGCTTGTTGGAAGTAGGTCTCCTGCCAAGGCTGTTGGGATGGCAGCATGCTACAAGAAAGAAGCAACTGTCCCCTTGGAACATAAAGCCCAACCCCACACACATACCCGGGATGAGCTCACGCCATCAGGGTTCTCAACTGCTCAGTCCTCAGTATGAAAGGAGGTTTATCCTTAGCTGGGTGTTCTCTGCAAAGGTCTACAAAGCAGAGCTCCTGGAAAGCCGAGTCTGTTTCCAGCAATAAGAAATGGAGGCTGTGCTGGTGGTCTCGGGACAGGAGCTACCACTCATTCCTTTCTGCCCGTCTAAAAGAGGAAGATTAGCTTCTATTGTCCCTGCATCCCTGAATGGCCCTGCTCTACTTCTTAGGAATTTACAAAATGAGCAGAAAACAGACAGATTAACAAGCTTTGTTTCAAAGCTTTGGGAGATAAAAAGGAAGAGCTCCATTTCTTTTTTTTTTTTTTGCAACAACAGGGTGATGGAAGCTGCAGACGGAGGTAGTGGCAGGGGCAGGCTGCAGCAACGCTCAAGCATTAACAGCGTGTTCTAGTGTTCTAGCCTGTGCTGGAGAAACAAAGAAGAGCAGGGTCACACTTAGCTGTGAACTTGGGGTTCGTACCCTGAAAGACATGGGGAAGTATTATCACCTTATTTCTCTTCATGGAGAGAAACCTGTTCTTTAGACTATTAGGGTAGGGATATTTTTTTGTTATTAGATGAAAACCACAGCTGAAAAAAGCAAGACTAAGGAACACGTTACGCTGAAATGCTTTGAAATATGTCAATAGCACAGTCCTAATCTGAAATCCTGTGGTTAATTCTCATGGCTTCATGTTAAAAGGACACAAAAATTAAGTTAGAGGCACAAAAAGGATCCTTAAAAAGGCACAGACAAGTCTAGCAACAAAAAGATGCAAACCCTCCACAGAATTATTTGGCAAGAGAAACAAATATACTTAACTAAAATATTCTAGTTTGAGCTCTACCCTCACAAGTCAGGAGTTTGGTTTGGATTTAAAGCACCCCCCAAGAAGATAGGTAAGTGAGAATTAAAAGCTCAGTAAGTGGGATTCACATTTTAAACTAGTAAAGTTTTAGGTAACCATGTTTCAGACAGAAGCCATGCAGTGACTTCAAAAAAGTTTGCCCAGGTGACTGTCTGACCAGGCTGTTTCTTAGACACTCTTCTGAAGCCTTTCAATGGGATGCTTATTTCAAGCCCACTGATTTAATCTGATTTAGTAGTTCCAGTGCTGTGGTTAACAGAAGAGAAAACAGAAGCATAATCTATATTACATGCAAACCTCTGCATCTGTACCATTAAGTTTAAAATGGCCAGAAGTTTACACTTAGATGACAGCGAAAGCATCAACTAATTGTGCTGCCTGAAATATCCCAAGTCAGCTGTATTAACAGCCTAAGTGACAGAAAATTCAGCAAGGGAGAGTTTTAGTAACCAACCACTCCAACTACTAACTCCTGGGGGCTTATTTCACTACCACCTGTTTAAATTTGAGTGGAGCACAAACACCTGCCATTTAATTTTCTTACTAGCTTGAAGAAGGATGAGATCACAAATGGAAAGAAGGTGACAAGAGAAAATAAACGAACAGGTAATGGCCCATATGGAATTGAGTAATTACATCCAGTATTCTGCAGCAACTGCCAACCTCTGCCATCCCCACACTAGAAGCCTACTTCAGTGTTTCGTTCTGAATACTGCTACACTGCCTCTGCCAGGACTAATTTGTATTCCTGGATTCTGGATGCTTTGGAAAAGAGGGTTAATTATCTTGCCTTTTTAATAGCTGCTGGCTCCCCAGCACATTCCTGCAGAGTACTCGTTCCCTTGCATGAAGGCCCACTCAGTCTGCAGCTGCTCCATGAACACCAGAGAAGGAAAAAGTTAAATAAATCATGCCAAAAAATAACACCTCATCTCAGCAGCTGCAACAGGAAGAGCAGAGAACCTACCCGAATTAATGCGCGGCTCTAGCCCAGGGAGCTGGCTGTGAAAGGCCAGAACAGGAAGACTTGGCACAGGACAGATACCAAAGCTTTTTTGTCCACAAGAAAAGGGAGTGAGGTTATTTCCTTTAGAGGGATGTGGCCAAAGCACAGCACAAGCGATCTGGCTGCACTAGGTTCCTCCACATCCTGTGGGAATTACAATCCTTGGAGAAATAAATCTATTTTTAACAGGGAAATAGCAACACGCATTAGGAGACAATGGAACACAAGTATTTTGTTCTTTTAACTTGATGATACAGCTGTCTAGAAATGGAAGCTCTTCACCCTTTATCAAGTCAGATGCTTTAGCAGTAGAACTTGGGGGCCTCATCATCCTAAACCCTGAATAGCTATCAGCTTATTTTCATCTCAGACTATGCCCCCACCAGCTTTTCTAAGGAACCCAAATGGCATGCTAGAAACATCCCATTATCATGTAGGCACATCTGATCACCCCTTTTCACAAGCATTAATTTTAATGGTGCAACTGAGAAGATACTGTCTTACTACTGACTTAGGATGCAGAGAGTTTAACAGGTAAGGAAAAAAAAAATGGAATTCCTTTGTTTTACAGATGAAGAATGACTCCAAGTGTTTCTCAGCTCAGACTTCTCTGGTGAATACAATTAACATTCTTCACATTCCAGTCCAGTCCCAGACCATTCCTTACAGAAGCAAAGGTAGGCTGGAAGAGCCTAGATTAATTTAAAACATGTGGTCTTAACTATTAAGAACAAAAATAGCACAAACTAGAAGAAATGAGGTGAAAAACACCTCGATTCCAATAAAGGATGGCCTTAGGTGAGATGCCACGTATCAGACCGCTTCTTCCAGCTACAGTCTCCAGGCCACCTCTCACCCTTGTCAGCCCCACAAACCGGGAGAGAAAAGCGGGTCTAGTGTGCTGTGCTCACCCCTTGTTCCTCAGTGTCCTCCTTCCAGAGGTCTTGCGGCACCACTTGTCCCTTGCTTAGATAGGATTCCCCATTCGCTCTTCAATTCCACAACAAAGCAGGTCACCCAACACACTTCTCTTGTGCTGTTCTTTCTCACCAGTCTTGGAGCAACACAACCTATGCCGTAGGACAGCACCGCACGGGGAACACCCTGTGGAGCACCAGACTGCTTTTCCCTTTGCACTTTTCCCTTTTTTGGGGACTGTTGCTACCAGGAGACCCAAACCAACAAGGTTTGTTTCCTTAAGGCTGACACATTTTTGCCGTGTACTCAGAAGGCACTATCAGCTCTTCTGTGCCAGCACACCAGAGCATCGCTCTGTCACAGCACCGACCATGGAAACCCATCTGTGCACCCCTCGCAGGGCAAGTTTTACAGCAGGACTCTTACGTTACCTTTTACACATGGATCTGTGCAGGTGGGAGGCTCTCAGCTGCAGCACACCTGCATCCGGGTCAAAATCAGACAGTGGCAATTCGTGCTTTAGGAACTCTCCGTGGGAAGCTGAGCCCGTCGCTAGGGTTTTATTTTCCCACGCCGCCTTGCACACTACTTCTGGCCAAAGGCATGCCGTGCAAACCAGATTATTTTTGAGATTATTACCACCTCTGCGATGGCCAGAAGGGAATAAACGAATAGACCAGGTAGACATAAAAACCTGGAATGGCTAAAAAACCTACTAGTAGCTACAGATGTGAGAATACAATGTACTTTCAGATGAGGACAGAAAAAAAATCCCAAAGATGTTTAAACACATCCCGGAAGTGGAAAAAAAAAATAAATTTAAGCATGTTCATGTTCCCAGACTTTGACGTATTATTTAACAGAACACCTCCTGCTAAGCCATCATAATATTCAAACAAGTTCAAGCGCTGTTCACAAAAAAACACACAGCAGGAAAAGGAGCAAGTTGCATTTAATTACAACAAAGAGGGTTTCAGCCAGTCACAAGCCAGCTCACCCCAAACATTACCCCTTACTAGAAGGCAGACTTAGTGACACCACGTTAAGTTGTATCATTCCTTTCATAAACCAGGACACCCAAACACTTCCTGAATGGTTTCTTTAAATCTTTTATCACCCTAGCGATATACTCTATCTTGCTGTGGTGGTATAGGAAGTCAAAAAGCAACTATTCCCACTTCCTGCATATAAGGAAAAATAAATATAAACAAGGATTAAAATGTCATGAGAGAAGATGAAGATGTCTCCACCTCAATATATCATTCACCTCCACTGGAAAGTGATAAATTAGAAAAAATAAACTTTTTTTTTAAAAACAAAACCCCAAAAACCAAACCAAACCAACCAAACAAACGAAACAACAACAAGAACCCCAAAGAGTGGAATAGAGACAAAGATATTACAGTGTGAATGCCAGCTGCTTACAAGCAGGGAAAGTGCATAGCAATGTTCACTATTTTGCTTGTATGGCTTATGCAAGAGACAGGAAAAAAATGCATTGAGATACCTTAATGATTTAATTTTCATGTAACAAGTACAGTAATACCACTGCCAGATTATAGACAAACTTCACTTGGAGAAACAAACTGTTCACCTGGCCCTGCCCTGGTTTTGCTCTGTTCTAAAGAGCAAGATTATAGGTGAACACAGACCTCGTTTGTGGAAGGAGGAGACCAATCTCATTCCCCCTGAGGGCAAGCATCCATCCTTGTAGGCCCGAGACCAAGCATCCATCCTTGTAGGCCCGAGACCAAGCATCCATCCTTGTAGGCCCGAGACCAAGCATCCATCCTTGTAGGCCCGAGACCGTTTTTCTTTTTTTTTTTTTTTTACAGGAAAACATCAACAAGGAATCTTTGCTGTTCCCAACTTTTACATGGACAAGATGATTATTTTAAGGAGAAAGAAGTTTGAACAATTTTTCAGTCTCCTCTCTTTTCTTCCCCACATGGCACAAGCTACTCATTTTGCATTTGGGACTTCCAGCTGGTATCAAGTCCTTTCAGATACACCTGGAATGAGTCTGCCCTCTGACCTGGGCAGCCACAGGAAAGATGCCTTGCACCTGAGCATCTTAGGCACTGAATGCTGTGATCCCCAGAGGACACTGAAACATTAAAGTGCTTTTTCTTTTTTTCTTTTTTTGTAAAACCTGAATGCTTTAAGGGTCACTCATCCTATATCCCAAACTGGATCAATAGATAACATGCTATTTTTAATGCTCAACTACAAACTTGACTTCTGAAACTACATTAATACAAATAGCAATGCAAGCTATGACAAAAGAAACAGGTTTCCACAGAACATTTAAGTTGATGGAAGAGAAATGAATGACTGGGAGAGACTTTTTACAGTTACACCACCAGGCAGCACAGGACACTTCACTAGTACCCAGCACTTCTGTTGGCCAGTAGCGAGATACGGCACATAGCCTTCTATGCTGGAGGTCTACAGAAGCAACTTCTGGGGGAAAAGCACTGAGGCTGAAAGAGTATTAGCAGTGCCCTGAAAATGCAACTCAGCTTGCCACCTACCAGAGAGTAATATTACTCCAAATCCTGTACAGAAAGGGCTGCCAATGAGCTGCTGTCCTTCAGCTCCCAGCTGAGACACGTAAGAAGCCTGGTTTGAATGCCTGAAATATGCATTACCTGAAGCATGAAAAAAAATAAAATATGGAAGTAGACAGAGCAAAAATTAATCATTGTTGATGAGAAAACCTGAAGGACAGCTGACACCTCTTCCCTTGTATGATAAGGTGTATTTGCCTTGAAATTAATAACGAGGAAAATCCAGTTTGTATTCAAAGGCATGTGCAATGCCCCCAGTCTGTAAACATACAGCAACTTAATCTCTCAAGGACAAGAATACTGCACAATCAATCCTGCATAAAGGATGGATATGGATAAAGACAGAACAAAGAACTTGTATGATAAAACACAAAATATCTGATAAAATAAGTTCTCTCTCATCACTAAGAGCAGAACTAAAAGAAGCTGCAAATTCAGGAAGGGGAACAAGCACTGAGCCTAGGAAGAGCTCCCAGGCTTCCCTGCTTGGATTCCCATTCCTGGGGGTTTAGCCCAAGTAAGACACAACTCCATCTCTAGAAGAGAGAACAGAGGTTACAAAGTACTGGGACAAAACGAATCATGTTCACCAAAGTGAAAGATGTCTTGCCTCATTAATTTCACACCATGCAATTAGTAACATTATCTGAATCCCACCTAGATTACCTCAGGTTCAGTGAGAGACTAGCCAAATCTGTTCACCCCATGAATCCTTTCATGGTCATAACAGAAGCATAAGACAAATCAAACAAAAGAAAACATTGACTTAACTGTCGGGGTATGAGAGAGTATGGTGGGGCTTGCTTTTTGTTTTAACTGTTTGTACCACCTTGGTTTCTATTGTGATCAATCTTCTTGCATATCCAACTTTCACCATTTAGTATGTCATAACCACTATTAAAAAAAAAAAAAATCAAGAGGATATGCTAAACAACAAAGATTTAAGTTTAAATTATGGAAAATGAGGATGAACACATTGATACAGGCTTGCAATTTTAATTTTTAAAAGGCCCCTACGGTGGGACTAGCTATAGCTGGTATCATGCTAATGCAAATGGAAAATAGTTGTTAAAAAAACCAAAACCACTTTAAATAAGTATGAATTCACACCATACACATGTCCATACTTAACAATTTTCTACGTTAGCTTTGTTTGAACTATAAATCAAATCTATACTACTAAAAATCTGGTATGTGCAACATTAACCTGATTAAAGCACTTTATAAATACAAGCTTAGTATTGCAACATACTTCACTACTTAACATACTGAAAAAACAAGTTCTACATTTAAAATTCTGATGTAATAGAACTATCTGCCAATTAACACTACAAATGGAAAAATACTTGCTAATCTTTAACATTATCGAAAATGCAAATATATTTCATTTTTGAAAGAAAATTATCTTGTTTATACTACTGGTGCTTCTTCTGACATTTGTAGATACTACACTAACAAAATACAAACTTTGTAGTAAGCTTACAACATGTACTTCTCAGAGGCAAAAAGAAAAAATCTGGTTTGTATTTATGAAGGAACATCCATTTATTATAAAACAAGATAAAAGATATTAGAATTAAGTTGAAACAAGGCAACATTAGAACAACCACTTTAGAGCTTTGTGAACGAAGTCTAGTTTTAAACTTGCAAATCAAGGTGAACGTAGCTCTTAACATGCTGTCCTCTTCTCTACAAATGGGATGAAGTAGAGAAGCAAAGCTTCAAGGTATAGGGGTTGGAGCCATCTGTCAGGAGACAACATACAACATACTCAGGGCATTTTACCCAGCACAGCTCTCCTGCTGATCAAAACTGCCTCGCATAATCTGACAAGTTTACGAATTCTGTAGATTTAAGGTTCACACCTCCCCGCCTACCCCATGGCCTGCAGACACCAGATGACCTGTAAGTAGGTGTTTTTATGTCTAAAAAAAGCTGGTAGGCTATAATAACAAAGCGATGGATCTGGTCGCAAGGGGATGCAGATAGAATTCCAAATGCTGTACTACGCACAAGAAAGGCTTCACCATTATTGCTGCCCCTCTTCCTAGCTGAACTACTTACAGAGTAGTATTTCACAGGCCGTGTGTTTGACTGAGAACAAACAGCAGGATGTCCAGCACAGCCTTGAGGTCTCTCCAGAAAGCCAAACATAAACCAACCTCCCTCTATTTGGGAAGGCTGCCAAGCCCCCCAGATGGCAGCAGACATTTGCCTCTCAGGTAGCGGGAGATACCTCCCCCTCAGACAATGTTAATACAGCGAGTCTTAACCAGCAGGTCTTGTTTTAAAATAGTGTTTTCCTGTGATAGCTATATTTGATTGTACATTAGGGTTTGCCTTTTTAATGTTGAAAGAGTAAGTTCTTCTATGGTTATCACCTCTCCAAACGGAGATAAGTCTGAAACTGTGAACAGTATGTTATCAATAGTATCTTGAAAAATGCTCTGCCTCTGAAGAAATCTCAGTCCATTATCGAGAAGGTGGACCAAAGGGGTGAGGGCATGCATAGGAAAGATTTAAACACTTGACAGGGAGATCAGTTCATAGCAGTTCGGAGAAGGGAGTTGAAAACAGTATTGGACATTGGGCTGGATTCAAAGTTATGTCTCTGAACACCCAGAAAAACTGCCTTTAATCCAGTAAACTATCTTAATTGTCCAATGCAGATCTGCCCTATTACGTACTTGTTTAGCTGGTGAACTCCCCCCCTCCATTCTTATTAGTTTGGAGCTAAATTCAGTTTGGCCTCACAACTTCTGATTTGAAAGAGAATCCACTACAGCAGCAGATGATTCAGAGCAGTAAGTTGGGTAACTTAAAGAATCTTCTGCCCAAAGATATTGCAGATTTCTCTGCATTTATTGTGAAAGACATAAAAAGCTTCAGTAAGTCATTATCCTTAGATTTTTATTTTGATGACAGTGGATTTTAATGCTTTTCCTGCCTGCCTTCTTTCTATCCCAAACCACCTCCCGCCCCGGCAGCGTTCTGTAACTTCAAAGTCACAGAGCGTATTTTGAGTTCTATAGATTAACTCAAAAACTAAGAAGAAAGAGTGCCACTTAGATAAAACTAATGGAACCTAAACTAGAGTTTAAATACTGTAATATATATACTATTTGTATACTTCAATCTGTATTACTATGGTATATGTGTATATATATATGTAAAATACAGCATATATATATATAAGAATGATGCAGTTTTTAGCTGCAGACTGAGCTGCTGAAGCCTCACCTTTTACAAAAGCAGCATCAACATGAAAGAAAAAAAAAAAAATTGTAGCAGTCAGACCAGTAACATCTACTTACTTGGGACTCTTATCTGGTAGTGATTAAGTACAGTGAGAGCTTCCACTGCATCTGTCTTACATTCCCATTCCAACAGACCAGACAGTGTTTTGGCAGAAGCTGTCAAAAAGAGAAAGTAAAAAGGAAGGAGGGGATCAGTAACATCTGACAGTGTATGCTCTTTTCAAAACTGGAATTCAAATAACTACCCAAAAAGGTCAAGTTTACTTACGTTTTGGATCAAACACTTTGTATTTAATAAAGCTGAGAACTTCATGATCCTCACATAACTGTCACAAAAATAAAAGTAAGAGGTAAAATCAGTAAAAATGTACATAAACACATTAGCAAGAATTCTAAGTTCCTAGAAGAGACACACAAAAAGGGAAATACTGACTCTTTGAGATTCCAAGACTTTATGGCAAATTATTATTTAAAAAATATATTTAGATTGGTAACTCTTTAAAATACCATTCGATAGTATGCAAAACAAGGCTCCTAAACCTGTTCTGTCCCATGATAAATATGATTGTATAGGCACAAAAATTGTTAGAATACCAGTATCACTATTACCTCAAACAATATTTAAATAAAAACAAGGTTTTTTTGGCATTCCCACTTCCATACAGTAGCTCAGAAGTTGTACATACAAGTACACCGCTCATGAACCAGAGCTGACTTTCAGCCAGAGCTTGAAAAAAAAAAAAACCATACAAATTTATTGAACTGAAAAAGAATTCATTGAAGTTCATTGATCAGCTTCACCACTGCCTCCATTTGACAGTCCCAATATTGCACGTTTTAATTAAGCATCCAGAGTTCATTTAGGAGTCAACTGTGCAAACTGTTCCAGGTGCATGACATTCTAGCAGTCTATTAGAGTAACCATTTCAGGGAGTCAGTAAGTCTATTGTGAATTGCAGTCCTAACTTTCTCTCTATTTGGCTTTGTGTGAGTCTTTTCCCCTTCCTCCGCAAAGAATACATTAAGCTTCTCAACTTTATTTCAAACATCATGTTTCTCACATAAAAATAAATAAATAATAAAAATTGAGATAATAATGCCAGGATTGTGAAAATATAGCAGCTCTCTATATAGAGAGGCTACAAGCTTATTTTAAAAACCAGTTCTCTTCCAGTCCCTATGCTGTAACTACCCTAGTTATTTCTTTTTAAAAGTAGCAGAGTGTAAAGCTAGCACAGAGCCCCAAAGCACTACGTGTCACAGTCATTTCAACTGCCTACCTTTACAAATGTTTCTTCAGTTACACACAGGGGAACGTTATAGTAATGCAGCACACAAGAGGGTGGTTGGATGATGTTCTTCGATGCTTGGCCAGCGCTGGTAAAGCGGTTATTCTTACTCATTGCGAAATCCTTGTAACTACTTGTGCCATCCTCCAGTTCAAATATCTGGCTTGGAACTACTGAATGCTGCTTGGAAACACTGGGATTTAAGGATATACATACATATGTAGTTAAAGTTTCTTAAATTACTAAGACTGGCATACTTTGCACACAGACTATTACTCTAATCAAAACAGAGCTGACATTTCTTTACAACGATTTGAAACAGAAGAACAAGATGGGTTGGATTTAACACCTTCCTTTAAAAAAAAAAAAAATGTAGAAAGGATGGATAAGACACATTAGGGAATACAGTTCATTAACAGCCAATCCATGTAATGCCCATATGCTTTATTAATACAAATAATAATAAACGTATAAATAGCAATAAATAAATAATAGTTGCTAATTGGAAATCATAACTCCAACAATGATAACAAAACAATGTGATACTGTCCATTTGCAAACTCATTCCATCTGCCCACTGGTAGACTACTAATCTGATAAAACATATTTACCAGACATTAAGTCTCTTTCCAAATAGCTTGACATTGTTGAGATGTGTGACAGCTCTTTCCACAGCATACTCATCACCCATTTCAACCAGTGCTGTGCCTGGAATAGTCTTCATAAATTTCACCTAAGATAGGTAAGGAAAAAAATGACATTGCAACAAACAGCCCAACTAAGAGTTTTGTAAGTTATATGGAAATCCTTTCAGACACCTCAGCCAGGTTTTTTCCATAACAATTAAAACGACTATGGTAGTTTCCAAGTTTCTAATAAATAATGCCTTACCTTCTCAATGTTTCCATACAAGCAGAACAGGTTGAAGACCCTTGAACAGTTCATCTTTAGCTGATGCAACCCACTAACCATGACAACTGACCCAGAGGGATTTCCACCATGCATGTAAGAGGAGGATGCCTGGGGCAACGGATAAGCAACAAGTTCTGGAGTGTCCCGAGATCCCATTCGGTACCGGCTCGGCAAGGGCAACAAAGGACCGTGTGACCCTAAGGAGATGAAAGACCATTCTTTCATATTGTTTGAAACAAGTTCCACGACTTAATCATGCATTAAAACCCATATATATAGTGCATATATTGAGGGGGGTGAAGGGGAATGTTACAGCAGTTTCCATTAATTCTTTTTCAAATTAAAAAAAAAAAGACAAAAACAAAAAACCCACCACACCACACAAAAAACCCAAAACAAACCAAACACCCCCAAACCCCGCAACCAATAAAACCTCTTCTATTCCCTTTCATGTTCCAAGTCTTTTCTTACATTACCACACAAGAAGGAGCTGTTTCAGGTTATTGTTTTTACACACAAGACAAAAAAAGGTATTTCAGTAATTGAAAAAATAGTACCTTCCCTGCACCATACAAAATATTTGAACATAAACCTTCAGCAACATCACAATGTCTACTTAGAGAGCTACATGACACCAAGAAAGAATATTACAAAGCAGGGAAAACAGACCAAAAGGAGTGAACTTTTAGCCAGAGGTCAGGAGAGAAGACACGGCTCTTTTCCAGAAAGAAGAGATTAAGTCAGAAGACTGCCTTTCTACAAACAGCTCATTTGGAAGAAACAGGAATACTTAAACACCCCATTAATGCAAAATGAAGCTGTCCCATTTTCCACAGGGAAAGTGACAAGTTTCACTGAAATAAACAATTTCTTTTTTTGTTTTGTTTGTTTGTTTGTTTTCTGTTTAATTAAGGGACATTACTAGTAGACAATACTTCTGTTTATAGAAAACATCATTATTACAGACCAAGGAGAAGATCCCTGTTTGCTGAGACAAAAATAATGTGAAATGCACATAAGCCAAGAATAAAGCCAGCAAAAAGTAGTAGCGAGAGGGAGGCAGTCGAATAGGAGGAGAGCGCCTCGCTACTTAAGTTTAGAAGGGTATATCAGAAGAATGAAAAAAGAACATCAGTGAATACGAGGCGGAACTTGGAAATTCTGGAGATTTGAAGAACCTTTGGAAAGAGTAGGTAGAAGGTCAACCTGCATTGTAAAATACCATAAATACATTTGCAAATAAAGAGGCAAGACAAATCACACTGCATCTGACAGTTAAGAGAGTAAATAACTAGAAAAGTCACATCTAACTGGGGACATCAAACTCCCAGCCCTGAGGTCTTGGTCCAACACATGAAAGTGACAGCAGACCTTCATTTACAGATAGCACTGCTAACAACTGCAGCAGTTTAGAGCACTAATTGCAAATCATTCCTATACAGTCACATAGCTATACCTTTTCAGAATTAGCTAAATTAGAAGAAATGCAAAGGCTACGATTCACAGCTTTGCATGCAAGAACATCAAAGAGCTCTGTGTTGCACCAAACCATTGATCAAGCTATGTTGCCATTTTCTAGAAAAAAACTGCTTTTCTAGTACGGAGGTCATTTTCCATCCATTGCTAGAGTGATGGCAACTGAAAGGAAACATTCTACCAAGGAATAAATTTGTAGAGCCAGATGCTCTCCATGAAAGAAGAGGTGCAGCAATAAATGCACACAGATTCCAGAGAGTCACTCACATTTTCAGAACGTGGACTGACAGCACCGCACGCACAGCACAATTAGGGGTCCACAGTGAAGAACTGACTGAATATTTAGAATTCCATATAACATATACAGAAATCATAACCACCTGTCATCCTGTGTTACTTACCATAACCATCATGTCTAAACGATGATGGGTGCTCTCCCAAAATAGCTTGCCTCTGGCGGCCCTTCCCTCTGTCTAACATGTGGGAAGGGAAAGAAAACAGTTTAGTAAAGCACAACTATGCACTTGACTTCTTCAGTTAAGACACAAAGCTTCTAGTTAAGAAGCAAAAAAGTAATTTGAGTCCTTGTTAATTTTAAAAATGATTTCTCCTTCATTATATGTCTAAAACCACAAGCTGTAGCCCTGGGACACCAAAATTAAAAGACTGCTATCTGTATAACAAATTGCACTTAAGCTGATTTGGGACAGTGGCCAATGAGGAGATGCAGACATTTAAAGTTTATGGAAATACCCAATAGTTTTCCTAAACAGGCACCACACCTTAGCATAGATAACACCATACAGCAGGATTTACCTATGTGTCTCTTAAAACAAATTTGAAATGCAGTACTTTTGAAAGACAGTACCTGAATCATAACATTAGCTTCAACAGCAACACATTTTCAAAGTGGGCTTCTTTCAAGAAGTTTCAGCATAAGCCAACAACAACCTGTATTACATGGTTTCATAATCAGTAAACAGAGAGCATTACATGTGCGTACATATATATTTACAGAACACCTAATGATTTATGGGCATGCTGAAAGGATTGTACATTATTGCATTATCAGCAGCACATAACAATTCAACTGAAGAAAAACATCACTGAATAATGCACTAGACCAATGGTCAATCCTTTAAGAAAACCCAGTTGTCTAGGATATAAAGTTAAGCAAGGGGTCTACGTTACTGGAGGAGAACAGTGCATCTCAGCCAAAGCTGCATTTTCTAATCAGATCCATGCTGTATGACAAAGGAAACCTAAACTTCCAGATTTCTTCGTGTTAAACAACAATTGGTTTCTCACAAATAAAAAGCCACGTTGAAAAGACAGGGCAAGACAATTTATCAGTTTACAACAGTTCCCAGGAAATTTAAGTATGACTGCTGAAAATGGCAACTCCAGCCCAATGCAGCGGAGGTATTTCCCCTGAAAAAACAGGGACTATTCGCATTAGACAACACAACAGTGGGAGATGAAAACACACGTGCCCTTTCTGCTCAGGATTTTGAGGACAGGTTCCAAGTCAGGTAGTTACTTTGGCAACAAAGCCTGAAGATAGAACAGCGCTGAATGCCTTCAAATATATAGAAGAAAGATTACTTTAATGAACTTTTGGGTTTCCATTCCCTTTTCAGGGTAACAGCTCTGATTCTCAGCTCTAGAAAGCAAATGGGCACTCATATCAAGTATTTTAAACATTTAGACTGTACGCAATAACCATCTTTCAGGAAAATTAAGTTTATAGTTCTAGTCTATGGAGCTAAATCCTTTGAAACTGCACACAATAACATAGTAAAGGACCATATTCCTCAAATAAAGAATTCTGGGAGAACATAGTTTGACAAACGTTTCCTCCTCATGATAGTGTAGCCCACTGCTCTCTCTTTGCCCCATACTTGTGTCTTTCTTGAACAAAGTCCCTCAGCCGTGCCAGTACAAACACTTGTGCAAACAGGCCCTGAAACATGATAACTGATCTGTGTTAAAAATAATTCTGAATGAAAAGATTCTTTACAATCTAGTTTAAGTTTTGGGTTCGTTGTGTTCTGGATTTGTTTTTAAATCAGGTCTTTGAGTTGCTGCCTACGTTGGTATAACCACCAAAGCACAGTTTGAGCTCTCTGGCTAAAAGCACATAGAGTTTTACAAGTTAGGTGGTTTTTTCCGGTTCATTTTAATGCAGTATCAGTTCACAGCAGCAAGCACTTGTTAGGAAGTTTACTTAAGTGGAGAAGTACCACGTGGAAATCTGTAATTTGTTACCATGAACAACTAAAACTAGTTCTTTTTAAAAAAAAAAAAAAAGAAAAAAGGAAATCATTAGCAAAATGCATTTCCTTCCTAAGATTTGAGGGAGGGGGGAAATTCTGGGAGGATGTATTAGCATGCCTGTCCTCAGAATGAAATTCCTTTGGGCTAATAACTTGTTTGCTGCAGTCAGATCCCTACCGTTCGGGTCACATTACGTTCAAAAACCAAACAACACTGCTGCAAGGGGAAGAAAAAAGTCCTGGATTACTTTCTGGGCAAAATTGCTCGAGATGCCTGCTTTCTGAAGTACATTTCAGTGTTCATTCAACAATTTATATTCCCATTTTCTAGATAAAGGGATGTGGGCCACGGTAAATGAAAAATCATGCTATATACAATATCTATATATCAAGCTATAATGTAAGTCCAATTATTTTCTTCTTATGTGTAGTAGAGGGATGTACAGGAAATAGAGACAGGCTGTCAAAGTAACAAAAGGAAAACAAAAGAGTGAGAGTTCTTGAGAAAGAGTGAGCTGTACCTATCCTAAGGTTTTCATTTTCCACTGTTATCTCTGGCCTGAGGAACATTTAGTTCATTCAGCCGTTATCTGTGGACCAATTACATAACGTAATTAGATGCACAACGTTACAAGTCAGCCTCCAAACAGTGCAATGACCAAAAGACACGAGGGTCGCATTAATCCTTCAGGGTTTTTTCTTGCCCTTGAGTTTCTTCAAAAACCCCTTTTTTAACTCAGGAATTTGAGGAAAAAAAATTTGATACAAATAGTCATAATCTACAAGCTACAACCAGTACT
This sequence comes from Limosa lapponica baueri, assembly GCA_002844005.1. Taxonomy (NCBI): domain Eukaryota; kingdom Metazoa; phylum Chordata; class Aves; order Charadriiformes; family Scolopacidae; genus Limosa; species Limosa lapponica. The sequence goes on from KZ506056.1 coordinate 126,960, forward strand.
GTAGCTCCCTTGTTAACTTTTTACAAGAACTTCATTTTGAAAATTCAAGCCCTAAATTTTTAGTCGTACAACAGTTTTATAAGCCCAGTGTCTCTGCAGAATCACTCTGAAAGTGCGTATCACTCGAGACAGCCAAAGCCCTGGTTCTCATAAACCTTTTGATAAATAGATATTCTATCTTGGACATGTTGTCATCACTTTTCTAGCTTTACATTGCACACATTATTGTACATAAGTTACTAAACACTGCACTCAATAATTGTTACAGATATATATCTATTTTTTTTTTAAATAAACACTTCAAAGGAGTTAGGCTACACAGCAGTTTGCCTTTACATATAAAGTCATAGTTTCCACTGACATGAGTTAAGCTCTGGTAGTTTTTACAGCTGAGTACTTAAGAGACAGTATGCCTGTACCAACTATGAATCTCCCTATTTTAATACTTAAATGTAACTGAGGGGACCTATCTGATATTGCACTGCTCAGTTCCAACTATCTACAGATAGGGACTAAACTTCCCTACTACTAGACAATATTTACACTAAGACTGAATCCAACTCTCACATACAGCATGTAATAAAAAGGTTACAACGTCGATGATATCAACAAGAGAGGTTCTTAATTTTGGAGGTTCTCAATTTTTCACTTGTAATTTTAAGGGAAATAAGATCAGCATACATACAGACTTGAACAGAATGAGTACAGTCTATCATGTAATCCATCCCACACAAATCTGAAGTACTCAAAAGTGTCCTCCTTTAAAAACTTGTGGTGGTGGTGCATGCAGTATGCAGACATGGTGAATTGCAAGTCTGAGGTTTTTTTCAGAGGGTTTTTTGTTTATTTGTTTGTTTGGGTTTTTTTTGCTGATGCCGATGTGGTGCATGATGAAGTGTAGAGTCAGCCTGCTGAAGTCCTCTATCCTTCTTAATGCCTCGTCCAACATAGGGGAAAAGAGTCCTTTCGAAGGAGAAGCAGTGTGCAAGTTTGTAGTTTGTAAGGAATAGTCTGTACCAGGTTTCCTCTCCTCCAAAGAGAGAGAGCTGCTTGGAGAAATGCAAGTCCTTGAGAACTGCGAAGGTGCTTGCAGGTGTGGGCTCCTTGTTGAACTAAGTGGCTCAAGCACACGGCAGTAGGGGGCACTAGGGCTCAGGGTTAATGTCCTGGCTTGTGAACACAGCCTTCAGCAGCACTGGCGTGCTTTGAAATTACTATTGGCATACAGCCTGACCACGTATAAAGGATTGTCATTAGTACAGTCAAACATCTACAGCGATAACGCATGAAAACCTACCTCGTCGGCCCAGATAAGGTTTAGTGTAGTCCCAACTATCGTTGTCGTTTCTAATGACATTAAGTCGAGTTGGCTGTTCAAACAAAAGTAGAAGTGAAAAAGGTTAAGTCTTGATTATATATATTTTTCTAGTAAAATTAAAAGAGAAAGTCCAAGCATTACCCTTGCATATTCAATTTTTAGTGTGCAGCATCCTGCATAGATATCTGCTCCATTGAGTGCAGCCTTTGCCTTCTGGGCACAAAACACCGATTCAAACATACATATCACGTTAAGGATCTTTTTGCCCAGGTGCCTCATTCATGTCCCTTTCTTCAGATATGACTTTATTTTTGTAGCCTGCAGATATTTCGCTATTGTATACCTTACAAGAACTCTATACAGACATTATATAAAACTACCAACAACTGTATATGGGTTCAACTTATGTAAAGCATACATTTTTTGGAGATGTAAGCAGCACGTTATGAGACCATTCATAAATTAGCAAAGTCTTCGGTGTGGATTATAGATGCAAGCTTTTTTACGGTCTGAACTTATGCCGTCTGGAAGGGGATATTCTGGTGGATTTAGTAATTTTCATCAGAGGACATAGAAAGTTACCAGCAAACCGAGAGAACGTTTGAAGGGAAAGTTGAAGCTGCACCATTTGGGAAGGGATCAGAGCTCAGGGGTGAGAAGGTATGACTTAAGACAATGCATCCCTTCTCACAGCTAGCATTCGCTAGGGACTTGTGCATAGGGAGAACGTGAACTCAGTAGTTACCTTAGAGCAAGAAGAACTAAGACAGAATACGCCTTTTTTAGCTTGGTAGCCAAATAAAACCACAGAACTAAGAGAGAGAGTTTGCGTCAACAAATAATCATCTTGCACCAAAAAACACAACAAGCAGATGCTTTAAATGCACTGCTCAAGGCAGATGCGTGTACCTGGCTCCAACATGTAGGTTATTTCATATCCTCTGCATACTCCAAGATGAGTTCCATGACTAGCACAAAAATATACCTGAGCCTTGGCACAGGGCAACCCGTGACCTCATACATCCTCAGTAACATACGGTGTCAGAAAGCCTGAACCTTGCAGACGACCAGACATTCTGCGCCATCGTTTGATATAATTTAGTGAAATTTGGAAGTCGTCTGTATCTATACCATAATACCTCATCTTTTACCACATTCTTGCAGCCAAACTACTTCCAAGTTCATGTAGGTTCACTGTAGAATTTAAAAGTGAGAAAAGTTAAGCTTTCTAGACCCCTAAGAAACTGTTTGACACTGGCTAGAACTGTGGGAGCATATCTGCAAAAGTAATAGTTACTGCAATTATCATTAAAATTTGGGCAAATTTCACAACTTCCCTTATCTTTCACAAGATGCAGAATAACCCCCAACTGTACAAGTCATTTTATCCAGACAACATCACTTACCACAAACTCAGCACACTATCATAGGTAAGGCAAACTACTGTCTGTTACGACACACAGTTTAACCCTTCAACACTGATAAACAGCAACTAGTCTACTTTGATAGAAGTTAGGGTAATTCTTGCCGTCTGGCAAATCAGCAATGCAGACACCAGTGAAGTCATATGTTATAGAAGTGACCCCTAATAAAGCCTGCCACATCGATAGCACCTGAAATCACAGCAGGATTTCTGAGATTTTGGTACAATATTGTCTAGATAACCCCTCAGAAACAGAGGGAAATCAGTCTCTAGGCAAGGGCTACCAGAATTTTATGAACTCAGGCGTAATCATATCAGACTTTGGACTTTGCAAACCACAGTAACACATCAACAACTCTGAACGTTCATCCCATGTACAACTTAATGCTACAAATACAGTAAACAGTAGGATAACAGAGCAGGGAATTTCCTCAACGTGATAAAGAGGTCAAGGAGGCTTAAGCTGGTCTTGTGCTTTATTGAAGTCAGAATAGTAAGACAAGTGGTATATATTGGAGCTATTTTAGAAGAGTCTGAAGAAGTAAAACTGCACCTCTGCAAGCCCTTACCCATTACTTGAGTATCAACACACGCAAAAGCCATGAAACTTCTGTGTGTAATGCGTTGTCAAATCTAGAAAGATTTATAGACATATATAGATATGTCTATATAAGATATAGACATACAGAAATTACCACGTCTTAGAAATTAAAAAATAATTTGGTCTCAAAATTACACAGTATTTTTCTGACATTCTCATGTTAAATCCCATCTGCAGTCAAGAACCTACAGAAAAAAGAAAAAAAATCACACTAAAAAAGGATATTCAACCATTGCTTGTATTCCATTTCTCTTGAATATCACAATGCGCTGAACTTTTCCAACAGGGTTGCACACAGTATACAAGACATCCTAAGGAAGAAGAAAAAAATATTTTATTCAGATGTGAAATTTCAAACACTTTAGCTTCAGAGAACATTTTCCTGCATTGGCATTTAAATGCCAAAGAGCAAAGCCTTATTAGCTTGTCACTTATAATTTTTCCTATACAGTTTATACATTCATGATTAGCATTTATATGGATTAATATAGTGTAGGCAGTCAAATCTGAAAAAACTTCTATAAGAAGTATCCACACAAACATTAGTTAGTTTAACAAGTACCTTCAACCGCATTAAAACCCAGTTAAAAAAAAAGCTTTTAAGCATGCACTGTAGTAGTTTTACCAAAGCGGAGAGACAAAGTCATACTGTAGTTATAACACATTTTATTTCATAAGACTCTAGCAGCTGAGGGTTTTTTAATTGTTCACATCCATTTTCAGAAGAGTAACCAGGGGCAGTCCATGATGTAAGCTTAGGCAGCTGATCAAAAGGAGGATTTCAATGGTATTCACCTGAATCAAAGACACTGCAAGTGGTTGCTGTGCTTCTCCACTTAAGGCAGAGAAAACTTCTGACAGGAAACACTGGATTCATGCAAACTCATTGTTAACACCATTTCACCAGCATTTGCCTACATTACAAGGAACCAATGAAACTCAAGACCATCTTCAGTGTTGCAGGGGAGCAAAGCGGTAAGGAGAAGAGCTCACCATACTGCACATCAGGCCAGGCTTCTGATGTGAGGCGAGGAGGAGCTCAAATAGCAGCCGATTACACGTAACATTTCAAAATCCTGACCCCTGAAGTGTTCAAGTATATTGCAAAATAGCTGTACAACAAGACTGGACCATCTCGAAAATCCTTTTTCTTTTTTTTTCCCATAACATGCATGTTACTTAGGTGAAGATGGTGGAAAGCTTTGGCAGGTGAATTTAATTCCTGACTCAAATTAACAGTGTACAATTTCAACAAATAGCACACAATGGAAGTAACGTAACAGAAATTGCTGCTCCCTGCCTTTTATTATTTTATTTAAAAAAAAAAAAAAGAAACATACCACTGTAATTGGGTAGAGAGGATTCTGAATTGACAAGAGGAGAACTTTATTTCCACCAGATGGGTCATCAGTGTTCCCTGGCCGAGTAATCCTCTTACTTGTTGAGTAGTTGAAGAAGGCTTGCTGTCCAGCAATGTATACAGGTTCATCCGCAGCAAACGTTACACATTTCTTTGCACTTTCTACATTTTCAAACTCCACCAGAGCTTGGCGCTTAAATGGCATCATCATGACATAGCTGGTGAGAGAAACATTACAGTAAAGCTTTCCTATACGCTTACTCAAAACAACTCAAAAGTCCTGTATCTGTCATATATGATCTGTTTTTTCTAAACAATTCCTAACAAGGCCATAAAAGGAGCGTAGGTCTCCTTGCTCGCGCTTCCCAAACCTCGTCAACACATTTTTAAAGCATTTGTACAAAACAAAGAAATGCAGATATAAGAGAAATAAGTAGTAAGTTGTTGTTTTCCTGAAAAGATTTAATGCATAAAATCATTTAACCAATAAAAGAAACAGTTAATAATTTACTAACTTACTAGAACTACAATTAGTATTACAAAAAACTTGGTACAGCAAATTATGGGGGAAAGAATCAAAGAAAATGCAAATTATAAAACACATTCAAAGTTGATACATTAAACATCTTTAGTAACAGCTGTTGCTTAGAAATTTAAAATACTATTTTTGACACAAAACTACCTTAGGGGAAATAAACAGAAGTACTCCAGTTAACCAAATTCAGACACAGATAAACTCAAGAAGTTTTGTCAGCTGATTAAGGTTTTGTAAAGTAAAACTCTCAGGCTAAAATGTACCTATGTGCATTCCTGAACAAGCTTGTGCTCACTTCATTTTATTCATTTATTTGAAGATATTGCTACAAGTATAATTCAATTATTTGAATATTAAGGCAGTGAAAAATCCCACTGTAGTATTTACAAAACCCTATTTTACTTCAATACATGCACTTACTTTAAAAGAAACATGTTTCCAAAAAGAAGCACTCAACACTCAGAACAAGCTGGCTCTACCCAGCCACCTTTACTATTTGTTCACAGCAGAAGAATCTTCAGGCTATATAACCTTTGTAGGGCCTTTCTCTGAATAACCACCTCGCTCTGAAGGTCCTACATGTATCTTACAAGTACTCCTCCCGTTCAAAACCATATGCTTTACCATTAACTAAGTTCTAGGTTTCAAATGGCTATCATAATTATTTAAAGGGGTCCAAAAGACTTTTAAATAACGTTCCCAACTTGTCCAGAGACATGACTTTATACTGCTTGACATACCATATGGTTCCAAACTTTTCAAGAGCTTCCACAAGATCTGCTTCCACAACTGATTCGCACAGCCCTCGGACATGGACAACAGGAGAAACAGAGACTTTATGATGAGTTCCCCCGGCATCCTAGCAACAAAATGACATTTTAAAATTCAACACAGAACAAGGAATACTGATATCATTAACTAAAATTAAATATTTGGCAGACACTACACTGGGTCAAGAAGCAGCCATCTAAACGTACAATCCAAGCATGTTTTAAATAATTTAACTTTTCTTTCCAAACAGATTGCCAAGTTCAGTTGCTAAGTCTACTTAAAATAAAACGCTTTGCAGATTTAATTAATGTGTTTGCCCAGGTAGGATTTTTCTTGTATAAATATAAAAGCCTATTTAGCACTTGGTTGAATCGCAGGACGTCTTCCACCATATTTGTTAAAAGTATAAAATAAAATAAAATACTTGGAAATACACAATAGCTCAAAATATTTCTGACACTTCCTGTTTGATCATGCCAATATTTGTTTGAGACAGGCTGGGGGTATTAAAAAGCAAGAACAAACAAGGGCCATCAGTAAACTGGATGAAAATCGATTCTATTTCTAATGCACGAGGAGCTGTGCCCCACAAGGCAAGAAAACGCCAGCTTCACACTATACTTGAAATAAACCCAATCTCCCTTCTAATTCTGAACACCCTTCATACATGTTTTAAAAAACTTGTGATTTCTGTCTATACAGGCATGCTCTCTCTTTTCACCCCAAGGCTGACTACCGCGACAGACTCAGCTGTTGTACATTAGCACACAGAATTCCCACTAAGAACATTTTTCGGAGCTACTGCTATGACTTCAGACAGTCTCGGTTCTGTGCAACTGCAGAATACGGGTTGGAATCAGCTCATCTTTCCATGCGAAGCCCGAAATAGGGCTGAGATTCACCTTATCTATTCTAAGACATGGGAGTAAAAAAAAAAAAACAACCCAGAATGAAATTAGATAAACCAATAATTGAGAGATAATCAAAGGAAGATTAGAGATAATAAAGGGCACGCTAAAATATACTGTAATTACCAGCACCCAAATTTCACGTGTAACAGCAGTGTAATGTTGATGTATTCAAATTTAGCAACCACATCTATATGTTTGATCTAACAGATCAAGTCTTGTTGATTTTTCACTTTTTGCTAAGTAGTAGTATAGCATCCTCTGGACCCAGAGAGAGATTCTCATTTGTAGCACAAAGGAGTATTCAGCTCTAGTAATTAAGTAACCACAATGATTGCTACTACTAGGACAGACATTCCCATCTTCCCTACCTGTTTGAACTACAGATTCAAGTGAAAAAAAAACAAACACATTCCAAATAACTCCTCATTGAGTCTTGTGTATTTAATTCCTGTGTTCCATACACAATTACAATTTTTTTCTTTAAATCGAGGATTTGACCATCCTGTTTGAACCAAAAGACAGCCCTTCAGACTTTATCAGACATCAGAACAATCTGCTGTGTAATTTTTTAAGCTTAGCTTACGTTTTATTAATTTGCAGTATGAAAGCATTTTAAGTGGCAACACGTTTCTTTGAATACGAGCTGTGACAATTGTGGGAAAACACCACTAATGGTGTTTGCATAAGATACCATATATCCTGAGTTTATCAGCTGAGGTCCTCCAGCGGTAGCAGTGATCCAAGTAGTCATAAAAGGTTGCTGCAAATAAACTTTGAACTGCAAATACTTGGGCAATTGCAGAAGGAACGGAACTACACAGAGGTCTTTATTTTTAGCTTATATGTTCTTTATCCACATACACACCTGTCAAAGCTGTAAGAAGGACCTAAGGAAACCTTCAAAAGAAAACTAACAATAATTACCAGGTTTTCCTGCAAAGTCTCTAAGGTGTTAAGATAGCAGGCACCTTTATTTACAGTCTACAGAACGGTCAGAAGTTATTAAATCATTAAATTCATTGCCCTGCATACTTGTTACTATATTAAGATCCCAGTTAATGCATTTTCTTTTCTTTCGTTTTAATGCATTCAAGAAATCTCACCTAAAAATATTTCTGCCTAATCAGATGGCAAATATAAGCAATAATTTTCTCACTGAAGCAAAGACTCGCTGCAAAGAGCTACCTTACTTAATTAGCACCCGCATACATCAAGTCAAGCTTTGCTGAGAGCGTATCACAATGGAACAGTATTTTGTTCTCCATCCCCTTCCCAGTTCAATCTTTTGTTACAGCTTCAGTTCCTGCTTCTTTGTCATGCACACCCCTTTGTATTTTTATTTATTAGCAGTCCATTTAAGCTTGCCTACTGAGGATAGAAATCTAGTAGTACAAACTCTCTAAAAATTTTAAGACTTTTATACTTGCATCTTCAAATCCATTATACACGACGTACACACACGTATACAGGTGTCCACACTTCTGCAACTGGAGTTACGCTCAGAACCATCAGCAAAAACAAATTTTGCTTTCTTTTGTGGTTAAAGCAACACTTGGCTTTCCAACCCAAACTTCCTTCTCCCATAATGCCATATGGAAAGCATCCTTTAGTAGGGTGGACTAGATGATCGCTAGAAGGTCCCTTCCAACTCCAACAATTCCGTGGTGTTGGATAGTAGGAGATTCAGCGAGAACCAAAAGTCATAGCACTGCTGCTGTTGAAGTAACTTGCACAGAAGCTCAAGAAGCATGGCATTAAAAAAAAAGTAAAAAACAAAACAAAAAACCCCACAAAAATCTTAGTCACTTGCCATGAAATTAAGAACTTATGTACATAGGATTTCAGAAACAAATTTATACACCTAAAACCATTGAGGTTATAAGCGGCCAAATCAAAGGGCCTCTGCTTTACTCGGAATAGTTTCTCCCCAGCAGCAGCAAAGCGCAGCACAGGAGCGGGGCTAAGTCAGCCCAGAGCCAGGAGCTGCAAGCCAACACTCCGAGCATGGCGGTGAAAGGCACCGGACAAGCATGTGCTGCAGGCACACGTCTGAGTGCAAAAAAGCCATCACGAAGGGCAGACATACGTATTATCATCAAACAAGTTTTGCAGCTACCAAGCTGCAGCGTTGAGCAAATCTAGAATGATCCTTGATTTCCTCTAAAAGGAGAAATAAAACCACTAGACCACATGAAAAATCAAACATGTCTGTAAGCGCAAAGCATCTCCACAGCTCAGGTCAGAACATACACAACTCATCCAACTGCTGCCCTAATTTCTTCCCAGAGATGAAAAATACAGGGGTTTGACCAAGACCTCTTGAAAACTACACGTGCCACAGCTGGCACACAGACAAAGGTTACATCAAAGCATCTGCTCACATACAGATTAACCACCACCAGTATTTCTCTGCTTACAAAGGAGTCTTTCACTAACTCCAACTCCCACGACGGCACAAAAGCCCCATGCAAAACTCCAGCACGACACTCGCACTCCACAAAGCCAGGAGAACAGCTTAGCTAACGTTACTGCTGTACCCCTTAATAGATATGGCTTCAGGGTTTTTGAAAGCTCAGTAACAATTGCTTGAAGAATCATTAGCTGGAGAGAAAATGCAATTACTAAACAGATACTGGAAACAGACTTCCTTTCCAAGGGCTCAAGACCAGTAACAAGGACAGAAAAGTTTTCCCTCAAGAAAGAAGCTAGGAACATAAAAATGCTTAACACCGAAAGTGAGCCCTGGAGAGAGCGGAGGCACGGAGGGAAGTACTGACATAACCAAACAGACGAAGCACAAACAAGTTAATTCACATACATAACAGTGCAACAGAAGCAGCTTCAAAGAATGACTGTAGCATTCTTTCATGACCTACATAGTTCTAGACAACTTTTAAAATATATCACTGGTTTCTTGCTAATAAATTATAATTTGCCATCCGAAAAGGAAGAAAGTCATCATGGGCTCTAGGATGATGTCTCTTTTGCTCACCAATTCCCGATTAGAGAGTTTTTCAGCAACTGTTTGCGCATAAATGTGTCCCTTATCCTTTCTTCAGATACTTTCCAGTCAGTATGTTCACCTTAAGGGTATGTTCCATGGCAGTAGAAGAATATACCAGTTTTGTACAGACTGTTATTTATCTGTTATTGTTGGTTGGTTGGTTGATGTGGGGGGCTGAGGGCTAGGCAAGAGAAGGAGGTTAAGGTTAATCACTCCATATTCTGGAAGGCTACCTGGCAATTTAGTTTTGTTTTGGATGTGAAGCTTGGGGTATCGTTTCTCTTGTTTAATGCATACTTCTTCCTAGCACTCTCTACCGCTGTGTCCTCGCAATGATTATAGCTGCTACAGAATGGAATACCTGCACTCTGGCCCCTTCTGCTCATTCTGAATCTGTCCTGAAGTGCTCAGGCAGTTGGACTGGATGACGGTTCTAGGTCCCTTCCAACTGAAATACTCTATTTTTCTCCCTGCTCAGCACAATCCGAATATCCCTTTTAAAAAATAAACAAACAAACAGCACCCCAAAATAAAACCCCACACAACACACAGCCATCAGCAGGAGATTCAACCGGAGGCGCTGGAAGAGGAGCTAGCCTGAAGGCGACGGTTACTTTTTTAGATGGAGAAAAAAGGAGGGAGGATGATTTACTCTATAACCAATTTCTAGGATGCAGTTCATTTAAGGAATGGAAGTATGAACAAGCCGCTGCAAAAGACGTCAAGATCTGAACTCTTTGTCATCTAGCTACTGTTACCACAACTGCCTGTGACAGACATGAAGCAATCGAGTTGCGAAGTGAGCTGCCTTCCATTTACCGCAAAGGAAGAACACTGCATCAGAAGTTACAGCAGAGCAGCTGAGAAGCTGAAAGTTCACATCCCTCTCTTACCTCGCTGTAGCTCGTAGTTATGTTTGTGTATTTAGACACGCCAACTGTAAGAACGGGGATAATAGATCTTCCTTACCTCACAGAAATATCTTAGAATAGGTACATCAGAGACAATGAGGCAGATAGATGCTACAGAAAATACAGGTTGTATAAAAATACAACATTAATCAATGAAACAGAAATTTAAGCGAGGGAGAGGGGATGGAGCTGAAGGGTCCTCCAAAGACCCTCAAACGCAGCTCTTAACCCAAATTCTCCCAGTGCCCTGACCCTCTGCTACACCGCAATTCTGACTCCTCTGCCACGGCTTCACCACCACTCAACACTGCCTCGGTAAGCGGCATTCTCCACAGCATCCTCCTGCAAGACCACTTCCTACTCCTCCCCCGGTCAACGTCCTGGTCTGTTCCTGGCTCTCCACACTCCTCAGCCTTGAGATGAGCCATGAGAAAGAGGGTACACTTCTGGGCTATGAGGAGTGTCCACACCAGTGGGAAACAGAGAAAAAGGAAGAGCACGCAGACTTCTCGGCACCCATTTGAGAAAAAAACCCCGGAACTTAGAGGTATGAAGGGCTTATTCAGCTCCATGAAACGATCCCAGAGGAAGAGGAAAATGCCACAATAATGAATATAGGCCAGCAGGGAGACCCCACCAACCCGCTCACAGGGTCCTACCACAAAACAGCTTTTATACAAAAAGAGCATACAGTTCACCCATAGGACACATAAGGAAAAAAAAGAACAAAACAGTGAGGCTACCAGACTCCTACCTTTTTTTTTTTTTACCCCAGTCATCCATTTCCCCATTTCTCCTTCTAATTCCCCACTCCCTATAGTTCCTCCTACTTCATCTTTACTTATTTTCTTCTCTATTCTGAGCAACCCAGAATACTTACAATTCTTCCCTCCTCTGACCTCGCCTTCATCTTATATGTCTTCGCCCTGAACGACATACAACTTTTATAAGCTAAGAACATTTCCCTGAAGAGAAATAAGTATTATAACACAGAGAATAAATAAATTCCCTGCACGTTTGTTTAATCTATTAGAGACAAAAACTAAAATTCACATTCACGGAATTGTCAGAGTTGGAAGAGACCTCTAGAGACCTCTTCGAGGTGGGTCTTGAAGATCTGCAGAGAAGGGGACTCCACACCCTCCCTGGGCAGCCTCTTCCAGGGCTCTGGCACCCTCACCGGAGAGAAGTTCTTCCTCATATTTGAGTGGAACTTCCCCTGTTCCAGCTTGTGCCCATTGCCCCTCATCCTGTCACTGGGAACCACTGAAAAGAGTCCGGTTCCATCATCCTTCAACCCACCCTTTAGATACCTGTAAGCATTAATAAGGTCTCCCCTCAGCCTTCTCTTCTCCAGGCTGAAGAGTCCCAGCTCTCTCAGCCTGAACTAACTCAGTCTAACATTAACCAACTCTAATGAATAGATGCTGGCATTTTGCTATTAGAAGTCCCACATAAAATTACTAACAAAAGTGCTCAGTCATTAATTTTTCACACATCCACTTGACATTATAGCTTATTCATAAGAAACCGGATTGATCTTTATCATCAGGACAACTTCTGCCTCTCCAGTACTGGACCAGCTTTGCCACTAAATCAGAGTCAGTGACCACGCGCCTCCCCGAGGCACACTGCAACTGACAACCTACCTAAAAATCCTCATGTTCTTGACTTGCTACACATTTATTTCGGTTCCTTTACTCAAAAGACTCAGCACATGCCACTCTTGAAAGCCAAAACGTAAAGTTACAGACATTCTCCATGCTTTTCTTAACTTAAAGGGCAGGGCAGCCTGTCCTGCGTGTTCATTGGGATAAACTGAGATACTGAGATCAACATGAATACAACCAGAGCCAGAACCCAGAATGAAAGAAAAAAGAAAAAAAGAACTAGTTGTACATAAAATGTTGCAGAAAAGAGGAAAGACAAGAGCAGTATCTTATTCCTATTTGAAACACTGAATGATGTTCAGCTCTCCTACATGACAAAATTTCGAGGTAACTTAAACATAAGAATTCCCTTCAGAACTGGCCTTTAAGACAGAGCACATTGCTGGCCCTCGACCACAAGAGAGACAACGCTCTCTCACAAGAAACTATAGAATTAAAATGGTTCTCTCCAGAGACGTATCTTTGTTCCAGCTTTTCAGGGAACTTTTGTACTAATTTAGTAGGTACCCTCTCCACCAAGAGGTTTGATGGATGGAGAGATGCTAACAGCGAATGCTCTCTCATTCACTCATCCCAGGGATAAGCAAGTCGTTTTAACAAATCATGAAACAGAGGTATTCCAAATCTCAAGGTCTGCCATTAAATCAATGTTTTCTTGATCTTGCTTTTTCAACTAAGAAGAAAAACTTCAATCAAGAAGAAAAACGGTTACAATCAGCTGGACAATTAGTTAGCCCAAATTTATGGCTGAAGGACTATCTTGATACTTAAATGCAAATTCATGAAGAATAAAAGGTACATAGCAAAAAAAAAAAATTAGTGAACCAGTGTGCTGCTTATTAGTCTTGTTCATACGGGAGGGAGAAAGCAGAAATACAAGTGAGTTTAAAGAGGAGTCGATGATTGAGGACCAGCCCCATCGCCGCACGCTGCCAGTCCCGGAGGTGACACAGGAGGATGGAGAACCCTCTCCCCGGGTTTCTGTACCGACACCCGGCAGCGGGGCAGGCACAGGAGCTGCGATGGCAACATCCCCGGGCGGAGCAGAGGCAGCCCCGAGCCAGCGGCGGGCACCGCCGGGGGCGGAGGGAG
>KZ506056.1:158911-178417 GCA_002844005.1 Limosa lapponica baueri
GCCCCTTTCAGCAGGAGGTGGTACTGATGAGCAGCACCAAACACGTTGACTGGTGGTGGTGTTTTGGGATGGCGAGCACTGGTTGAGAAGGCGGAGGAGGGAAGAGCGGCCCGGCTGGTTGTGTCACACGGCAGACACCCAGCCGGCCTGAGCAGAGAAGGGGAGGTTTCCAACCGGCCCCGGGGGGGGCGTTTCTGTGTGGGCTTGGAGTCGGGAGTTTGTCCCATCTACGGGTGACTGCTGGGTTGGAAACGAGTATTTAGCAACCTGATTGAGGTTTTTTGGTGGGAGTTGTTGGAATTATTGGTTCTTTGAACAAATTCTGAAAATGGGCCCTCATAAAAATGTGACAACGTCACATTGTAGTGAAGTTCTTTTCCCTGGCATGTGAGCCTTGCCAAGAGAAGTCAGAAACGTGCACACACGTTACTTAAATATTGCTGGAGTTTTCTTGCTGACTGAAACTGCCTGCGAAGACACAAGACAGGTCGGAGAAGTTGATATTTCAGAAGGTGATCAGGACCATGTGGATGTGACTTTGAGAGTAACACCCGGCCAGCAGCTGCCCTGCGCCCCATTGACAGCTCTGCCGGCAGACACTGCTCCTGCCCGGGGCCTCCTGGGGAGGGGCTGGGGGGGCACCATGGCATAAAGGGAGGAAACAGCATTTTGTCGTGTCATACTTTGCAAGGGCCCTGAAGGCTGCGGCGGTGTAATGGACGCGGGGGAGAAGAGCTGGTGGCGGTGATGCTCTGTCCTCTGAAAGCCCGAACGCGCAGGCTGGCAGCCACGCTGCCGGGCCCTGGCTGCAGGAACCTGACGTGGGCAGGCTTCCTCCCTCTTCTCGGCACCCTTCCCTCCCTGGTGCTGCTGCCCAGGCTTCCTCCCTCTTCTCGACACCCTTCCCTCCCTGGTGCCGCTGCCCTCGGGTGAAAGCCCTTGGCTCCTCTGGATGCTCCGCTGCATCCCCCCGTGGCCGCGCTGCCGCCGGCTGAGCCAGGGCAGCAGGGAGATGCGCAGCGTAACTCCTCCCAGCAATCATGTGATTTTTATGATTGCTCTTTGGAATTGTGTTTGTTCCGCTCCCGGCCACCGTTGCTTCCTCCTGAGCCTCCTTCCCTGGCAGGGCCACAGCTCCCGCTGGCAGTGCCGGGGGCCAGGTTTCGGCGAGCGATGACAGAAGTGAGGAGAGAGGTGTTCGGGCAGATGCCCCAGGAGGAAGGAGGAGGAGTGGTGGAAAAGTTTATCTTAAAGTCAGACAGCGTGAAAGTGGAGATCCTGTCCTTGGGGTGCATAATTGCCGCTCTGGAGACAAAAGACAGGGATGGGAAGTTTTCGGATGTTGTCCTAGGCTTCGATACTTTGGAAGGTGGGTCTGAATCTATTTCTTTAAAAAAACAAAATAATAATTAAAAAAAATCAGTCAATTTACGCTGTGTTTTCTGGTTTATTGCCACACTTCATGATCTGCTTCTAAGGGTCCCCTCCAAATCGTGGGCTGAATAAATACAGCTCCTGCTGCCTGTCCTGGGCTCAGTGGTGGTGGGGGAACAGGGACATTGGTGGCTCCAGGATGCAGTGTGCCCCCTCTGTGTCATGCTAGTGAGCTCTGTGTCCTGTGAAACACCAGGACTGCAGTCACCTATTTAGTACTAGGGGAAAGCAGAGAGAGACACCTCTGAATCTGTAAGCACACCTGGAGACCACCCATCCTCTCCCAATCCTTCAGTTTAACCATGCACTGCTTTTCTGGCCAGGTTACACAAGGAAGCACCCCTTCTTCGGTGCCATCGTGGGGCGTGTTGCCAACAGGATTGCAAAGGGGAGGTTCACCGTGGAGGGGAAGGAGTATCAGCTGTTCCTCAACAATGGGCCCAACAGCCTGCACGGAGGAGCCAGGGGATTTGACAAGGTGAACATCAGGGTGGTGGGTCCCAGTGTCTTCTGGCACACAGCCTGGGGGGTTGTGGCAAGAGGATATGGTGTCTCCACTCCCAACCCTGTAGGGTTTTCTGGAGGTTATTGAGTTGAATCAGGTCCCAGAAAGTGCTGTGGGTGCAGGAACTGGGTGAAGTGAGACCCTGTGAGCTGCTGGGTTGGGTTGTCTTTGCCCAGGTGGCTTAGCAGGGCACGCTTATGTCATCCTTGGAGCAATCCATGCAGAGGATTGCTGTGATTCCCCTGTGTTACTGCAGCCCTGAGGCCTCGTGAGCCCAGTTCTGATGGGGTTGTCCTGGGGCAAGGAGCTGCTCCTGCAGAGCCTGGGTTGGAACATGGCAATGAGGACCCAGCCTCATGCACGATGGAGGCTCCCGAGGCATCAGCCGCACTGCCCCAGGGCGGGCGCTGTAGTTGTCCCAGTGCCCAAAAAAAGTTTCCTGGGTGACAGTGATCCATGCAGACTCATCTGCACCTGCACTTTCACGGCTGTTACCTGCCCATAGCTCCTCCCAGAGTCAGACGGTCCTGCGTTTGCAGACACTGAGTGTCACTGCTGTTTGCATGTGACAGCCCTCCCCAGCACGGGGGAGCAGAGCGGTGCAGCGGGGCCGGGGTCGGCGCAGTTGCTGCATCACCCCCCTGCAGGACTGCCCTCACCCCGCTGACAGCGTACCCCGGGCTCTTGCTCTGACTCACAGCAGTGGGCGACTAGACCAGGCCTGCAAAAAGGCCCAGCACCACTTTGTACCCTCCCCAGCCCTTCCCTTGACCTCCTGAGATAAAAGAACCTTTCCCTGGCCCAAGGGCACTCAATCCGTCTGTCTTCTCCCAAGAGCTGCTGCTGAAGTGCAGATACCCTCCATGCACTACAAGTGGTGAGGGCAACGGAGCATCTCCTCTCTTGAAAACTTTGCTGATAACTCTACTGATTGCGTAGCAGGCTCAGAAGTCTCTGCTTTCCTGAAGTCTTGGGCTTTGTCAAATCAAAGGCATTTGTAGCCAGCAAGTAGCTGGTCCACCTTTTCCCCAGAGGAACACATGTGAGTGTGCTGATACAGCTGCTTTCCTGGGTTAATGTTTTGTTTCCTGAAAGGACGTCCAGGCTGATGGGACAAAAGTCAGAGTGACTGGAGAAAAGCTCACTTCTGGGCAGCCCATTGTGAACTGGTGTCAGATTGGGATGAAATGCTCCTTCAGCAGCCTTAGAAAAAAAAGGAGTACTGGAGTGATTTGGCTGTTGTAGACCCAAAGAGGACAATTTGGTTTAAAGTTTCTTTATATTCCCTGACCTGCTGTGAGCCAGAGCTGAAAAAACACACTCTTTTGCACCTGAGGCTTCCACGCTGTCTTCTACAGACAGTGGACGTGGCCTCTTCTCCTGTCTCTTTCCCTTGCTTGCTGAAGGCATGCCAGCCTGGTGGATACAAGACAGTAACACCTCCCAGCCCAGGCTTGTGTCCCCTGGCCCATGGGGCAAGCTCAAGACCCCCTCCAGCCAGGGAACAGTCACCGTGCAGAAACCTGTGATCAGTCCTAACAGCAACAAGACACGCAAAGTGTGTGTGTGACTGTCTGGGCAATCTTGTTACTTATTCCTGATCTTGCAGACCTCCATCCTGTGGTCAGTGTGTGGTCTGATGACAATGAAGCTTGCAGCCATGCTTATGTAGTGACAAAATCTGACCATGCTGCTGGGAGACTGGGGGACTTCAGAAAATAACCCTCTTAGCTTTAAAAAATAGTGATATAGGTATGCTTACTGGCCTTTAATAGCTTTTTCTTTGAAGAACTTATATAGAAACTCATATGAAACCACAGCATCCCGCGGCAGTGGGGGCTGCAGTCTGGTTGTATTTGGCACCCTCAGTTCCCGTGTTCAGTGAAAATCTTGGCTTTTAACAAGTGCCCTGAGTTTGTGATTCTGCACAAGAGATGAAAGGGGTCATCTCAAAGACATTATCCGGCCCCTGCCCCTAGATCTGGCCTCTTTGCTTAGACAGTAACCGTTCCTTAGGTAGATGCAAAGCTCCAGAGACTGGGTGCCTCACCCCTTGTCGCACATCCGTTCTGCAAGGGGCTGAGGTGTCTGCTCAGCATCAGGTCCATGGCCAGGGTCAAACAGGCTGTCTGGGCAGCTAAATTTACCGTGTGCTGGCTTGCTTCTCTCGTCAGCAGAAGCCCCGGTCTCTGCCAGGGGCAAGAGATGGAGAGGTCCCAGTTCTGTGACATGTGGATGTATCTGGCAATACACATGGTACTATTTAACCCAACCCCAGCCCATAAGCTGGAGCTCCCAGTGTGTATTTACATTGTCCTAGAAGCCAGCCCCGAGTTAGCTGAGGGAAGGGCGGCAGCTTGTTGAAGTGATGTTGCACACCAGGAGATCCCTGGGAAGGGGAGTAAGTCCGGCTTCAAGGCAAAAATCAAATGCGTGGACCCTCTTGGAGTAAGGCAGGCTGGGACAGACCTCCATCAGAGCAAACTGCCTCATTTGTTTGACAGCTCACTGAAAAACTTGTTCCCTGCTGCTGGCCTCGGCCGACCAAGAGCAGGCTGGTGCTTGTGTTTTCTCCCACTTCCCTTTTTCTTTTTCAACAAGGGGATATTGTTTTTTAGTCCTTTATAGGGAAAAAAATATTGACTGGGCTTTGGTTTTTTTCTCTTCTAGGAGTAAGAGCAGGAAAGATGATTGAAAAAAACTTTGTTTCAGTGACTCATTCTTTGAGTACCTTTTGTACCTGGGTTTAGCCCAGCCTGGGACAGGATAGAAGGGTTCCCCATAACTATCCCACCAACTCCTTGCAGGTTCTCTGGAGCCCCCAGGTCGTCCCAAATGGCATCTGCTTCTTCCGGCTCAGCCCTGATGGTGAAGAAGGTTACCCTGGTGACCTGCAAGTCTGGGTGACCTACACACTCAGCGGTGGGGAGCTGGCCATCAACTATCGAGCCCAGACGAGCAAGATAACACCCGTCAGCTTGACAAACCATGCATACTTCAACCTCGCAGGGCAGGTAAGCATGGAGAGCTGAACCTTATGGAGGGCCACTGTGCAGGGGAAGAAAGCCTGGGGATCCATGGGATGATTTGTGGGCTTCCCATGGGATCATTGGGACCAACGTGCTGATCTGGGGACACAGCATGCTTCTGGGGACACAGCAATGGAGGTCGTCTTTGTGCATCATAGGCTGGGACAGGACTGAATCACATGGACCTCAACTGAGGATGCATTATCCCAGTGCATCATGAACAGAGACATCCCACTATGAATATTAACTCTCCTTTTGTGTGTACCTGGGGAGTTTCAGTTTCTCCTGGTCTCTCAGGAAGATGACAGAGGAGGTGCAGAACTGCCATTCCCTAGTGATGGATTGGCATTTCTTAGCTGTCTTCTGTTGGCGCTTCTGAGAGATGTACTGAAACCCTTGCGTGAATGTTGCAGCTGAAATTAGGGCCTGAAGTGCCAGCCAGAGTCAGCATGGCACCGAGGTACCCAAATCAAAGTGGGGAGGAGAAACGTCATGGAAAAGGGATGTCAGGCAGCCAAGTTTGCAGAGTGGGGCAGTAGCAGGGTGCAGAGGGCTCCCACACACCAGTCCAGGGTCCTGCCACCCTGTTCAAATCTGGGAAATAAAATGTTGCCAGGCAGAGCAGTAGGATGGGATGGTGCAGTTGCACTTGGACATGAGACAAAGACCCTTAAAAGGGTTGGTGAGAGACATGCCAGCCCCTCTGTGCGGGAGGTCTGCTCAGGCTACTGCTGTAATAATGGCTGTGCAGTTGTTAGTTTGCCCTCCGTCTGTCTTCCCAGTGGGACAGTAACATCAACACCTAAGGAATGCGACTCAGGTGTGTTTCCTGAGGAACGGGAGAACTTTGGGCATGAAATTGCTGCTCAGATTAGACAGTGATGTGGAGGCTCAGCTTTGACCCTGCTGCCCTTCTGGCCTAGCAGGTTCCCTGCCAGCATCCCCAAGACTGCGGGAGAGGAAGAGCACAACCTCCCGCCCTGCAGGGGATGAACCAGGAGGATGGGTTGCACTTCCCCACACTTGCTTCCTTCCCCTTTTGCCAGCCGCTGTGTGCTCAGCAGCCAGCCTGTTTTGGCTGGCCAGTGTGCAGGGTGGTGGTGCTTGGTGAGGTACAAGTTCAGATTGGCAGTCTCAGCCCCGCAGGATTTACAGCTCCTAAGTCCCATGCAGGTTTTTGCCTGTGCTGGTACCTTTGTCCTGTGTCCAGGGTCAGGCTGGGATGGCAGCCAGGAGGTCCCCCAGGCACTACCAGCTTGGCTGTAGCACCGCCGTGGGCAGTCGTTTCCCGGGTGTGC
The DNA here is from genome assembly GCA_002844005.1 of Limosa lapponica baueri. Taxonomy (NCBI): domain Eukaryota; kingdom Metazoa; phylum Chordata; class Aves; order Charadriiformes; family Scolopacidae; genus Limosa; species Limosa lapponica. Next base: position 165,178 of record KZ506056.1, read on the forward strand.
CGAGGGTGGCTTGAATGGTGGAAGGGCTGCAACAGGAACTCCAGTATTTCCCATCCTCCCGCAGGGCTCACGGGATATCTACGACCATGAGATTTCTATCCAAGCTGATTCCTACCTGCCTGTGGACGACACCAAGATCCCTACCGGTGGGTGGTGCGGCACCTGGGGCACATGGTGGAGAGGGTTTTACAGCTGAGGGTCTGTGGGTGTTGGGGAACAGCACCGGGGAGCACACACCAGGGCCCAGGGGACGCCAGGCCCTCACCCACGGGCACAGTCCCATCACACCTGGGCAGAGTGGGCAGAGCCAGGTGCTGGTAACAGGGTCCATCACCAGCCCCAGCCCTAGAGAGGGCGTGGACCAGGGTCCGTCCAGGCAGTGCAGGAGCAGCAGGAACGGGGGCCAGAGGCGAGGGGGATGCGGGGCTGCAACGTGGATCCAAGGTGCCCATCCAGGGGACAAGCTACCTATGGCACAGGATCAAAGCATGTCCCTCCACACCTGCTTGGCCAGCATTTCCCTGCAGGCCAATCCATTGTTCCCAGGACCAGTGGGACCACCAGAGAGGGTCACTCAGCACGTTGAGAGCTGGGATTGGCCTGGGGTTTTGCCTGCTTTGCTTCCTCCAGCAGCGTTCGGCTTTATCATACTTCTCTACTGGGATTTTCCACATGATATCAAGGTCATAATTCCACAGATCTTATTTCCATAAGATCAGCCCATGCTCAAAGTCCAGAGAAAGCAGGAGAATTCATTTGTTAAGCCTCAGACAAATGTGGGCAATGCAAGCAGCGTGCTCCAGGCACAGGGCTGCTGTCGATTGATGTGATGGCACGTGAGAGGATCAGACTCCCTGGCCTGGAGGGCAGCTCCCAGGCCCAGCACTGAGCTCTAGAGCTGCGGGATCTCTGGTGCTCAGGAGCCCAGCATGGTCCTCCCCTGCAAGAACCGAGCCATCAGTCCCCTCATCGGGACGGGAGAGCTGGCACTGCTGGCTGAAGACACGAAACCAACACTGCTTTCCTGTCTTTAATGTCCTGCATACCTAAAAGAGGAAAGCCAGTTAAGGGAAAGAGCATGTTTTGCATGCTAAGCAGGTTAATTAAACAAAGGTGGTATTGCTGCTGTCTCACTGAATTTTCACTGAATTTCACTGAATTTTTTTAGAGTTGGAAGGGACCATATAGATCATCTAGTCCAACTCCCCTGCTGAAGCAGGATTGCTTAGAGAATGCTACTCAGGACTGCATCCAGGCGGGTCTTGAAAATCTCCAAAGAAGGGGACTCCACAACCTCCCTGGGCAGCCTGTTCCAGGGCTCTGTCACCCTCACCGTGAAGAAATTCTTTCTCATATTCGAGTGGAACCTCTTATGTTCCAACTATGTCTCCAGACAGCGCAGAGAAGTGAGCTGGCAGCCTCTTGCACCTGGTCTCAATTCAGGGGGAAAAAAAAAGGAGAAAATAGGGCTTTCTAGTTTTCCTTTTTCTTTTTCTTTTTTCCCCACCACTTCCACTCTGTTTCTCCCCATAAATGATCAAGTTGCTAAGTTAAGTAAACTGAACAAGTTGGGACAGGGAACATGCTCCGTGTACCTGCAGGAGAGCCAGCACCAAACACACGTGCTTGGCAATAGTCCCACTGCTAATAAGGGGGCACCTTCCCTTGGGTGGCTCCACTCCAACCCTCCCACCACACTGCTCCAGCACACACTTCTCATTTAGCCTAAGTGACCGTGCTGAGTTGCACTAAGAGTTTATCTAATTGCAAAATGAATCTGATACCAAGTTATATTGTTTTTGAGAATGAAAAGCACGATTTAAAAAAAAAAAAAAAGAAGCTGTGTTTGGCTTAATTTTTTAAAAACTTAAAATGGATTAAAATAATCAAAGAAGCGGACTTCTAGGTTTGCTGCTAAATGACGGCTTTTCATCCAGCCCGACTGGCTTAGAGGAAAGGAGGCCATCGGATGCTGATGCTGAACCATGGCAGGCGAGGGTGCTGTGCCCTGCCAGAGGTCCCTGGAGGACAGAGCAGTGTCGGGAGCACCAGGCAGCTGGTCCAAGGCATAAACGTTGGGAAGGCTGATGCAGCTGGCATCAAGGAGAGAGCCTGGGCGTGGGGCAGGATGTGTGCTCGAGGGCTGCATGAGCCTGTGGGGCCATTTCTGGTAAGCCTAGGCTCTGCTGGAAATGGCAGGGCTTGTTTCCCTGGTGCTCTTGCAGGGCTGCTTTGCTGAGTGCACCTTCTGACTTCAGGAGGGAGAGGAAGAGAGGCTTTACAAAGCAAAAAAAATAAAACAAAACCCAACAAAGAAAGCCAAAAAGCTTTTTAGCTCAGGTGTCTGCTGAAACCAGAGTTATGTCTGTGTTCATGAACCAAAACCGCTGTACGTGCACGCATTGGCTCGCAGCTGGAGGAGCAGGTCTCCCAGTCCAGGCAGCTGTTGCTCGGCTCGGTGTGTCATGCCTGGGCTCAAGCCAGGGAAGAGCTTAGGGCCGTACCAAACCCACTGCCCTGCTTCTCCCCATGGAGCTGTTTCACATCTTAGTTGTGGGCTGCTTGCTGCTGCTGCTGGTTTTTGCAGTTCCCTCTTGGTGTTTTGGGTAAATGTAGCCTTTGAAGCTGATAAAACTCTGTATAGTCTTAGCCCTGGGGTGAAGACGAGATTTGTGCGCCTACTACAGACAAAGCCATTGTGTGCAATGGCTGCTGTATTTTATTTAAGTGCCTAAATCACTGTTTGGTTTTTTTTCAAGGTGTTTTTCCTCCCCACAGCTGAATTCAGCAAGTGCACTCCTTTTAGATAGGATCATAAGCCACAGAAATGTGCTGTTTGTTGGGTGGAGACTGATGTTTCTCAAGCTCTGCAGGGCAGACCCGGTGCAGATGAGCAGCAGAGCACAGCCCACGGGGCAGGGCTGCCCCATCCCCATCCCCGGCACCGGCACCGGCACCTGCTCGCCCTTGGAAACATCTCCCTTTGGAGGGGGGGAGAAAAATGGGACTTCAGGGGAAATTCCCCTCTCCTGTCCTTCCTCTCTCACCTCTCCCTTGCAAACCCCCTTGCCTTTGGGTTGGTACGGCTGTTTTGCACTGTGTTCTCACTGCAAGAGCTTTATCACAGGATGTTGCATTCCCACATCAGGCCCTAAAAATAGACTTAAGAGAAAATACTGGGTTTAGGGTCTTAAACCTTCTTTTCCTGAAACAATGCCCTGAGGCAGGATGGCACTGGTCCCAGTATACATTCACCATCCCAGCAGCTGAGACCTTCATGGTCATCTCATGGATGCTTGTTCAGAGATCTGGGAGGATTCATTTATTTATTTAGAGAGAGATAGTATATGTATGTAAATATTATGCATATATAAATACTAATAGCTAATAAGTTTGGGGTTTATATTAATTAGCTTGTATATTTACATATACAAATCCCACCCCCCCCATCTTGTTTTCTGGCTCCTTGGCTTTGCTTTGTCCTATCTAAGCACAGCAGTGTCCCTGGGGGCTTCCAGCTCTGCTGGGGGATGAGGTGGTGACATCCCAGCCCAAGTCACAAGGCAAGCTTCCTCAAAGTGAAGCACCACAATGACACAAGGATCACAAGTGGCTTAAAACCCTCAGCTCCCCAGAGTGAGGGACCTCAACCCAGCACCATGGGTGTTTGCTGGTGTGTGTGTGAGCAGCTGACACTGCTGTTCTCCTTGCCCAGGGGAGGTGGCCACTGTGCAAGGCACCGGCTTCGATCTCCGGCAGCCCGTGGAGCTGGGGAAGCACTTGCAAAAGTTTCACTTGGATGGCTTCGACCACAACTTCTGCCTGGAGCAGGCGCCCGCTCGACGCCTCGTGGCCAGGTAGGCTGTGACCCAGACAGGGTTCCCCCACCCCTGGAGCCACAGGGCGCCCGTTCGGCCAGCCTCTTGATATCCTCCACCGGCATCTCCCCAGGGCTTGCCATCCGCCCACTGGCAGGGCCATGGAGGTTCACACCACCCAGCCTGGCATCCAGTTTTACACCGGGAACAACCTAGATGGCTCCCTGAAGGGCAAAGGTGCCATCGCGTACCCCAAGCACTCAGCTTTCTGCCTGGAAACCCAGAACTGGCCCGATGCTGTCAACAAGGTAAGCTCCCCCCGCCCCAAGCTGCTTGGGTCCTGTGACAGGGGACCATACCACCACCCATATCTCTGGGGCATTAAATACATAGAAACATAGAATGGTTTGGGTTGGAAGGCACCTTAAGGACCATCCAGTGCCAACCCCTGCCCTGGGCAGGGACACCTCCCACCAGACCAGGTTGCTCAAAGCCCCCTCCAACCTGGCCTTGAACCCCTCCAGGGATGGGGCAGCCACAGCTTCTCTGGGCAACCTGGGCCAGGGTCTCACCACCCTCACAGTGAAAAATTTCTTCCTGAGATCTCATCTAAATCTACCCTTTTCCAGTACGAAGAGACTCTGTTTGGCAAGGGGATGCTTTGTAGACACCAGAACTGAGGCAGGCACAGGCCGCAGTGTCCTGCAGTGGGGGGCAGGGGTTGGCCAGCACAGCATGGACCGGCCTCGTGCAGCTGAGCTTCCCAAGGTCTAGAGCAGAAGACCCCACCAGGGCCTTGCCGCATCCTCCCCATGGGGCCTGAATTCAAGCAGGGGGAGAACTCACCCATGCAGCCGGGTGGTTAAACACTGCCACTGGGAATGCTGGGGGGAGCCATGGGACATGCTCCAGGGAGGCCGAGGGGATGCCGCCGTGCCCTCCTGACCTGCCCTGGTGCCACGGTGTGCGCTCACCGTCACTGACGTGCTGCTGCCTCTCCTCAGCCCCACTTCCCCAGCGCCCTGCTGCGGCCGGGCGAGGAATACAACCACACCACGTACTTCCTCTTCAGCACCGCTTAAGAACAGGGATGCCAACTCCTACCACCGAGAGGGGTAAGTGCCTCCAGCAGGTTAGCCAGAGATCCCACCAGGTGCCCAATGGCGCTTTCAAATTACCCTGGGTGATGCATTCAAGCTGGGAACTCTTTTCCTCCTCTGTGGTTTTCACCTGTAGTTTCTGCTGGCTTTAATCCCTGTCACCACCTCTGCTGCTGTCTGGTCTCTGCAAAGCTCTCACCCTCTGTCCATCTTCAACCTGGGCATTAGGTTTTGGTTTGCAGTAAAAATGCACTGAAAACACCTTGCTTAAGGACACGGCATGTTGCAGCTCACACTACAGTAAAGGGATATCTGGCAATATTTATGTGGAGCACGTCAGAAGGTGGATAGCGTTCTGGGTGGTTGTTACAGCATCGGCTACTCCCAGCAAAGTGCTCTGGGCTGCTCTGGCTGCTGCTCTCTCCCCAATGCTGACCGACCCTGCAGCTCAGCCTCAGCTCATCAAAGGGTGCCCTGCTCTTCTCACACCAGCATTGCGATGGCACAGGCATGCAGTGGTCACACAGGACAGTTTTGCGGAGGAGGGTGTGCTGGGATTATCCCAGGTGGCCACCCTGGCTCCTCGGGCTGAGCTCCTGTTTCACAGCTAGCAGTGACAGCTGCACAAGAGCATCGTCCATGCTACACCTCAGCTGCTTAAGTAAAGGGGGTACATCCATCTACAGTCCTGAATATACAATAGCAAGAGGAAAATCATCATCTTAATGTTGAAGTTCCATGTGAACTGTGTATCATCCCCAAAACCCTGTAACAAGGACCTGACTGATGAAAACCTCCAGTTTGCTCAGGGATCATAAAAAAATTGGCAGAAACCAGGGGTGTGGCAGTGACAATAATTTAGGGAGTTCACACCCCTAAACCTAACACCTAACCCTAACTGTAATGGCTAACCTTAACCCTAACACAAACCCTAACCCTGACACCTAACCCTAACAGCTAACCTTAACCCTAACTCTAACCCTAACCCTAACAATACCCAACCCTAAAACCTAACCCAAACCACTAACCCTAAATATAACCCCTAACCCTAACCCAAACCCTAAACCATAACCTAACCCCGAACACGTAAACCTAACCCAAACCTAACCCTAACCGTAAACGCTAACCCTAACCCGCAAACCCTAACCCCAACACTGACCCCTAACCCTAACCCTGGGGTGGCACCCCGAGGGGCGGGGGGCAGGGCGCAGGGGTGTCTCCCCAGGGGCAGCCAGCCCCTGGGCCAGGCACTACAGCCTGACGCCCACGCTCTGCTGCCCAAGGGGCTGCACAAGCCCCGGCTCCCACTGGCAGATTGCGGCCGTGGGGCCTGCAGCGCCCCAGCGTGCTTCCTCGCTGCAGAGCTGTGAGAACGGCATTGCCGCAGGCAGCAGCACCTGGCCATTGGGCTCACAAACGCGGCAGACCCATCGCAGTCAGTTCTGCCACCCCGATCCTCAAAACACGCGCCCTGCAGCTCCCCTGCAACGCCCCGAGCCCACGGACGTGCAGTGCTCAGGCGCTGCGTGGCTGAAGGTCACGCAGGGTGAGGGCCAGTACCATTTGCAGAACAAAGCCCGGCTGATCCCAGCTCGGGAAATGCTCAGTGGCAAACGAGGGGCAGAAGCACCACCACCCCAGAAAGGGGGGTTTGCCCACCCCCCTGAGACCTGGGGTACGTGTTCCCTAGCCCCAACCCCCAGCCAGGCTGCAGAGAGTGCGCACACCCTGCCCAGAGCTGCAGGGTGACAGCGGCAGCGCTCACACCCCTCCGCCTGGCTGGGCATCTTTTCCAAGAGCTCCCAAACGCTGCACGGAATTTTCGGTGAAATCCTACCACATGCAGATGACAGCCAGAGCCGCGCAGCCTCCCCCAGGGCTGGCGCCTGGATCTGAGGGGGGCAGCACAGCCCCCCTCAATTTTGGTCACCACACTGCACAGCAGCACAGACAGACCCTGCCGCTGCACCTCAGGAGCACGGGCTGTCCTGCCACGGCCACAGCCGCACCGCCCTGCCTCCTCGCTGGGCTTAGAGGGACCCCGGTCTCCTACAGCAACCCAGGCTCCTCTCCTCTGTCTTCCAGGTCTCTGGGCACTGAAGAACAGGTACCAGTACAGCTCTCGTGTCACTCTGCAGGTTTATTGCGGAGTAGGTTTGCCTTAAGAGTACAGAAGAGAAAAAAGCCCATCAAGTTGCAGAGCAGCAGCGTATGCGCGCCTCCGGCCAGGCGCGCTATGAGCCAGGCGGGCAACACAGCACCAGTACATATTCCAAACACAAGCCACAGACCGCGGGTGTTTCTGCCAAAGCACTGCAGGGCAACACCTGTGTCACCCCCACTCTCCCATGCAGCCACAGTGGAACTCAATGGACGCTGCCAGGGCACTGATGAAACGCCATTCCCCGCGGCTGCGCGCCACGGGAGCGTCCAGGCAGACACCACGCGCCAGGACCGGGCAGAGGGCAGATGCTGCATGGGCACAATCTGGACACTTAACTCAGACGCTGACAAAGCTCCATCAAGTCACCGTTAACAGGAAACCTGATTTTTGAACACCACGGGTTACCCAAGGTGTGACAAAATTAATCCTGTAATTTTTTCCCATTTAACATGCACTGCTGTGGTTTACAGTTGGAAGCAAACTGCCAGGATAGATTTGGTAAGAAGCCCAAGCAGGCCTCGCTCTCCATTTCAGTGCTTGCTTACTGCTGAAACGGGCCTTTATTTCTGCTAGATATCCCATTGCAGTAAAAAAATATTTGCTTTTATTCCCTCCACCTACTGTTTTCTTTGTTCAGTCTAACACTGTTTCCAGTCTTTTGCTGTGATCTGTGTCAACAAAGTGCCTTATCATGCAATTCTTGACTACAGAATGAGGACATACCCCTACACAAACAATTAATCCTGCAGGCGTGTATTTGCTGTAAGAAATTAGCTTACTTCAACAAAACCATCTCCAGGATCTGGGCTGCTTCAAAACGACAGCGGTATCTGTGAAGCAGGTTGGAATTCCTGTGGTCAGCTGTGAGAACCTTTCACGTAAAGGAGGGAAGTTTGAGTGAGCTGCAGAAAGACTAGTAACAGCTTCCTTTTGCCTCTCACATTTTCCTGAGGTCATTCAGAAAGGAGGAGGCCAAAAAGGGAAAACATGCCTTGAGACATTTTATATTAATAGTCTAAAGAACTAAAAAATGCAACAAGCTGAAGTAGCCATCGTCAAGTTATTAATGATTTCTATTACATTTAGAGGTTTCTGCAGATTCATTTAAAAGTTGTTGGTGTTCTGAATAAAAGCTCATCCTTAAATTTTTGGGCATCTGGTATCACAACTACTCAAGCACCAGAGAGCAAGCTTTGCAGAATAATTAGATCAGGGAGAAAAATGAATGCCCGCTAAATATCAGAAAGGAATAAAAAAGGTGTATGCAAATTTTCAGCCATCTGCAGACAGAGACGGATTTTAAATCCCGTTTCAAAGAAAGCAGAAACTGATCCTTTCACCAAAGACCATTCAACAATAAATGCGAGAAGTGACTAGTGTGAGAAGACACCGATATTAGTCATTCCCATTTTAGACATTTTCCATCCACGTTACATGGCACAGATAAAATTACCCAAATGTTAACAGAAGCAGCAGGGTTACTACAGAGAAGTTTTAGTTAAAAATACACATTTTATTTCAATGTGCCAATAAAAAAGTCCCACATTTTCATATCACAGGAAGTTAATTCATACAATAAAAAGAGACCTGTGCTAGTCTATTGGTGTGACTAACTCAGAAGACCCAGATCATGCCAAATTTTAGTTGATTACTCTTCTATCTATATTCTTACATTTACAAAGACACCACAAAATCCCTTATAATAATGTAAGCAAAATAACTTTCTTCCTAAAAGATTAACTTCATAACTTTAATCCATTCTTTCAGGACTTGCACTTCTTTGAGGGCTTCCTGATGGTGAACGACTGAAAGGAAAAGAATCCACAGTTAACATTTCGGTAGTCATTTGGGAATCACAAATACAGGAAAAAACAGCAGGAGGATACCTAGACTCCTCCAGCACCCTTTAAGCACTGTTTTATTAATAAAACAACTAATCATTATTGACAAAGTTAATGTGTTGATGATTTAATGTTAGAGATAATACATGTATTTATTTTACTTTCACGTTTTCACACTTCTCTACTGTTATTTTTATAATACAATTTAGATGTGATCATTGTAAATTCATCTGAAGGGTACTACTAACAGTGACCTTCATGGAGGCAGGATCCTTCACTGTTCTGATACAGCAGCTTGTCAAAACCTTTATGAGCATTTATTCAAGTCCCTCGTGACGGTTTGTGAGGTTAGATTACATACAGACACATTTTTAAATGAAGCAAACCTAAGTGTAGAAGTTCTACAAGTAAAAAAACCAACAAAACCAACTTGCAGGGCAGAAAGACCACCAAGGCAAGGGACACACCCTGGCAGGTCTACAGCTATTCTCACTAGGATGTATCCCCTTCTCTGCAAATCCTGAACACTGAAGTTATAAAAACAAACTTCAAGAATTCAAACTAGGGAAAATATGCTGCTGATTCTGTCAGTACATGTAAATGTACACACACACACTCAATTACCAACTTATTGGGAAAAAAGATAAATCTGAGTAACAGCAGTAAAAATAACAGGCTTGATCTTCCATTCCTGACCGCTATGCCAGGGTACTGCCCTCTGTCTCCCCCAGTCTCACTGTAGCTCTTAGCGAGACCCAAAGCTGATTCCCGCATTTATTGTGCTTTAAGCTCACCAGCAGAAAGTCTCCATGCAATGAAATTGTTAGTGAACTGAAATGAACACAGGAGCAGACAAAGGCAAAACATAATACTGCTACGTAACCAGTATCACGAGATATTATTACCACTTATGTATTACCATATATAAAACCACAATCATAACATTATTTCTGTCAAAGAGATCTTGGCAAAATACCTTTCCAGTATTTTCCTACAAGCAGCAGTCAAACTCCTCAGCAGAGATCACTGCAGATACTAAAATGCCAGCTCTACGGAGTCTATGTTACTAGTAGGGAGATCAACATACCTTCTTTTTGGAGATGGTGATCGGGACTTTGACCGACTGTCAAAACAGAATATCATCAATGCAGCTTAAAGGTCAAATGGAACTTTTATATTAAAAAAAAAAATAAGCACCTTAGACAGCAATGGAATTATTATGGGAATCTAGCCAGAAGCTCTTTAAAACGGCAAAGTTTGCAAATCAACTTTTACTCTGACAGGGATTCTCAATTCATTCAGCACAGGGATTAATTTTAAGCAACTGTCTTTAGTATAGAACATAGGAAAACAAGGGGTAGTACTAAGGTGAGGCTTTGAGAAAAGAAACATCGTCACAGATTCCTGCTGTTTTATCAATAGCACTAGTAAAGCTGAAGCTGTGTATCTCATGGATAGAAAAATTTAACAGAACTGAGCACAAAGACGCAAAATAATCAGTATTATGTTGGAAACTACAAAGAGTTAATGAAAACAAAGAGATGGGTAAGGAACATATTCCAAAGAGCTACAGAGGAAACTTTATAATCTCAGTCACATCACAAACAGATCAGCTGGGCACCCATGGTTTAGGGCATTTTTTTCTAAAGGACCAGGCTCTGTTAATCATGCAAACCCAATACTGAATTCTACACAATACCACAGGACTTCTCTCTGTACGCTTACCTCTTAGCCGGCGAGCCAGATTTTGATCTGCCATGGGACCTAGACCTACAAGAAGGAAAAGCAGCTCAGCAGGGACACTGGTAGCATGCATGCTCCCACATTCAAGACGGCAAGATTGACACTAAATGCGTAAGAACTGTCATGTTGAACAGACTCCTTCAACTTTTCAGGTCTTTTCCTGCTAAGTTTCAGAAGAGAGCTTTTTAAATGGATGCTGCACGTGTTCTTCTGTACTTTGATCTCAGGCTGATGACTAGTGTTTGCTGATGCAGATGGCAGGAATACATGAACACCCCAAATCCTGACCAGTATTTTCACAAAACTAATAAAAAGCCATGCTGATAACCTGTGAGTTTTATTAGGCTTGAGTGACATCTACCATGATAGCTGAATAGTGGCTGGTGGCAGGCAGCATGCTCCTACAAATACCTTCTCCTCAGTGTGCTTCAGCTTATATATGCACTTGCTCGAAGTGTTTTTTAAAATCCGTCTGAACTTAACCCTTGGGAAAACGTCAGCCTTTGCGGTAAGACTGCTGCACCTTAAGAACACTAATACTGTCTAAAAGAATAACTGAAATTTTTAGGTTCCCGAAGAAGTGTTCTACTTTCCACATCCAAGGCTTTCCACAACAACTTCCAGATGTATGCTTTGACGCCAAACATCATGTAATACTTATGCAGCCTGTCTTCCTTGTGAATGAAGAGCCTGTCTCTGGGGGCTATGCATTCCTTTAATTCTTCTGTAAAGAAATCATCTTTCAATTGCCTCGTGGAAGTTTAACAGTGACTTCATTAGAGTTAAGCACCACTATTTTGCCATCTATAATTTCCTCTGCCTTAGTCACTTGATCTCTACTTACAATTACAGGTGTCACACAATAGAGTCTAGAAATTTCACTAATAGCATCCTTTACACTGGAGAAAACCATCCTCGTACTAAAAAAAAGAAAACAATGGACTGTAAAAAAGAAAACAATGGACTATAGCTGTTTTCTGCTCATCGCTGATAGTGAACAGTGATGAGCTGTGATTGAGTCATGTTGGAACAACTAGTATTAAGATTCAACACATTTTAGCAACAGGTAGATAAAGTACCTGATCGGTGCCCTACTGTCTCGGGGAATTTCCTTTCTCTATTTACTAGCTTCTGGACTGTTTGTGTGAGTTTCTGCTCTCATGTAAGCCATCTTCTGGTCTTCACCTCTCCATTCCCTAGAAACTCCTGTCATTGCTTACTGTTCTACTCTCAGAAAATGCCACCACCACCTTTCAGCACTAAATCTCCCACCTTCAGCTGTAGGCTTTTCCACTTACTCCCTTCAGCTAAAGCTTCTCTTTATTTTATTTATTATTTTTTTTTGTTTCTTCATGGTTCACTACTATGTTACTTATTTCAAAGAGTAGCGAGAACAGTAGGACCAGAATGGGCTGGGGCAATAGCAGTACCATCTCCTGCAGAGCAGAACTTCAACTTACTCTTGTTCTCCTATGACAGCTCGCTGAGGACATCCAATCAACCTACGTCAGCCACGCTGCCTGGGCAAGGTTGTGCAAAGCACAAGCTGCATTCACTTACTATGGAAGGCTTAAATTACAATTTAAGAGAATGAATGACATCCTGTGTTCCTTTGAAATCTGATCATCGCTCTTATGGCACATTTGTTGGTACAAAATATTTCTGACAGCTGTTTATCTCAAATTTAATTCAGCTCCTGCAGACTGACACTTTGTTATTCAACAGAACAGCTGTAACACTCACAACACTAGCAGGCCCTTCATGACTTGCCTGGCTATATGCGTTAATGCTTTAACACACTACTGGAAGGACATCCTGATTTCTCTGATAAATAATAGGAAGAATCCACAACCTCATGTGTGCTACACAAAGAAAAAAAAAAAACTTTTCAGATTAATTCTAAACTTGTTTGCTATGTTAGATGTTAATGCAACCTGATCAAAACAGTATTTGTGATGACTATTGGGACCTGGGTATCAGTGATATGGAAAACAATACAAAGAATAATCTCCTGCACTGCGTTTTAAAACTACAGACCCTAAGTTAGTGGAGAGAAAATACAACTTTTTTCTGAAAATGTTAACAACTGTTAGAAAGCCTAAACAGACTTTTAAGCAATATCTGCTAAGTATTTACAGTCACAGAATAGATCTTACCTGCTTCGGGGCCACGTAACAGATCTGGATCTGGATCTCGATCTCGATCTAGACCTGAAATAAAAAATTAAGACCAATTAAAAAAAAAAAAAAAATCAAAGAAGTCAACTCAACCAAAAGTGATGACAATTATAGCAATACTTAGATTAATGTCTACATGTTGAACTTAAAACCTACATGGTAACTAGATGGTTTAGACATCAAAATTCATCATGGGATATGCAGCTCTGTAAGGTCTCAAAACTAGTCGTATTATCATGTCTGTAAATTCAACTAGGATTATCAGAAGCTTTTTAAAGCATGCTACAGCCTGATTTCTAGAGTCAACACCTTTCGAAGCCTGGTACCCAAAACCTTTTTCAATCCCTTAACTAAAACAAAACAAAACAAAAAAAAACCGAACCCCAACACAAGCAAG
>KZ506056.1:184985-230541 GCA_002844005.1 Limosa lapponica baueri
ACACTTGAAATTCCTGAACCAGATGAAGAAATTGTTCAGAAATTTGTTGTGGGTTTTTTTTTTTTTTCTCACAGCTGTTCCCCTGTTCTAGAACATGAGTTATAACGTTGGCCCAAGGTTGTAAAATTATTAGGGAAAGTCAGCAGGCAAGTATCAGGTTCTAAAAAACATTTCCTATATTTGCTATTTTACAGCAGCAGTGATTGGAAGATATTTGTTCCTTAGTGAATTGCAAGAAATTATCTTTCTAAGTTTGTGTTTCTTAATGCTTTGTTTCTATTGAATGGCAACACGACAATGTAAGAATCATGATGTGATTATTCCTGAGATTATCAATCCAGTCAGGAGCCTTTAGAGCCCTCATTTATCTCTTGGTGTATTGATTTGTTCTGTCTTACTATGAGATAGCAACAAAGAACGCGTTAGTGTGCTCAGATGCATTTGAAAAGTCTGTCCAACCCTTGTTAATGAAAGGCCCTCCTCATTCCTGCTGTGGTTTATTTAAAATTACTTTGGATTGGCCAGATTAATGCTGACTTTTCTTAAAAATCCTCTACTGTTCTTATGGTTTTGTTGAGAGATATTAGTTGTCTAGCCTAAACAAGTAAGTTTTAATTAGAATAAATTATTTAGGGTTATAATATGGTGTGATCTATGCCATTTGCTTAGTTTTACTTAAAGTAGCTAGATTTGCTGAAGTCTTGAGGCCTCAATAGAATTAATTTTCTTAGTAATTTTCCTAGCAGCTAGTAGACTGCTGTGTTTACTCTTTTAGTATAAGAAAAATATCGATAACACACAGATGTTTTGGTGTTTTCTCTAAGTCTGGGGCTTTTTCAGTTCCCTGTGTTCTGCCAGCAAGCGCCGGTGCAGGAGCAGCATAAACCAGAAGCTGAGAAGGAGGCTACAGCTGCCAGCAGAGACTGGGTCACGCTGATGTTAACGACTCCATGGCAGGCCTGCCTGGACACAGATAAAGAATCCAGGAAGGTTTTAGAAGACCCCAGACCAAAAATGACCATTGGACTAAAAGATGCGTGAACGGTGCTTGAGGGGCAGGTGTGTTAATAGCAGGGGTGTCATAGTCCAGGGCTTTCTTTGTTCCAGGTCCCTTCCTTTTCAGAGACATCCAGCCCACTCTGACCCTGCTGCTGTACCTTTCAATAAAATTATTTTTATAAAATCTTATGCCTGAGACACTGCTGTGGGAAGCCTAATGTGGAGCCTGAAGAAGGAGGGAGCGTGCCTGAGAGTGTGTGTGTGGAGTGGGAAGGGGTATCGGCTCATGAGGGTTGTAATAAGGAGCCGGGCAGGCTCCTTCCCTTCCAGTCCCAGCAAGGCCAGGAGCTGAGTTGCTGAGGGGCCATGACTGGAACTCGTGTTCCCATCCCCTCGGCGCCACCCTGCCTTCCTCACGGCTGGGCGCGCTCTGGGGAAAGCTCTCGCGTGGGGCTGCCCTGGGGCGAGTGACGACGGCCTGTGCCCGTGGGGAGCCTCGCCCACACCAGGAGCCCTACGGGAGGCGCGTTGCTGTGGCCGCGATGCCGGCCGTCCCCGCACGGCCGTCAGCCTCAGCGGAAGCCCCCCCAGACCGGGCGCGCCCCCGGCCAGGCCGCCCCGCTCAGAAGCGACCCCACGTTCTCGCGAGACACGCCCGCGCGCGAGGAGCGGGATGGCCGCGCCCCGCCCCCACGCGGCGGCCCCGCCCCCGTTGCCGAGCGACCAGAGCCCGCCCCCCGTGTGGCGGCCGGAGCGCGGGGCGCAGGCGCGGCGGCAGCTTCCTCTATATAAAGATCGTGCGTGGGGCGGGCCTGTCCCTGGGAAGATGTCGCGCTACGGGCGATACGGTAGGGGGGCCGGGGCACGGGCCGGGTGAACCGGGGGCGCCGGGTGAACCGGGGGCGCCGCGCTGAAGACGGGAGAAGGCGGCCGTTGCGCCGGGCGGGCGGCTGTAAGAGGAGATGGCGCCGAGGGGCTGAGGAGGGAGGCGCTGCGGGTAGGCCGCCGCCGCCGCCGCACTGGGGACGCGGGCCCGCCGAAGAGCGAACCCTGAGGGGGAAGCGGTGGGAGGAGGGCCGGCGCGGCGGCGGCGGGAGCCCCCCAAAATGGAGGCGGTGTCAAAGATGGCGGCGGGCGGCGGGGGGAGGGGCGGCGAAGGGGCGCCGCGCGGGCCGCCTGCGGAGCGCCGCGCCTGCGCGCTGCGGGGCCAGCCCCGGCCCTGACATGGCGTCCCTCCCGGCAGAGACCAAGGTGTACGTGGGGAACCTGGGCACGGGCGCGGGCAAGGGCGAGCTGGAGAGAGCCTTCAGCTACTACGGGCCCCTGAGAACCGTGTGGATCGCGAGGAACCCGCCGGGGTTTGCCTTCGTGGAGTTTGAAGACCCGAGGGACGCTGAAGATGCTGTGCTCGGCCTCGATGGGAAGTATGTGCACGCCTAAAGGCTCCCTGACTGCTGTGTGTGCAGTTCTGACCTCCTCAGCCCGCACCAATCACTGATAGCTGCTCTGTGTGCAACGAGCATGGGGAGAAAAGTATTCCCGTGTTTAACACATACCGTGTATTGCAGGATAATATGTGGCTCCAGGGTGAGAGTGGAAGTGTCAACAGGGATGCCTCGTCGCTCTCGTTACGACAGGCCTCCTGCACGACGCCCCTTTGACCCTAATGACAGATGCTATGAGTGTGGTGAGAAAGGCCACTATGCTTATGATTGTCACCGCTATAGTCGCCGAAGGAGGAGCAGGTACGTGTGGGGCCAGAGCGGCTGGGTTGCTTCACCGGTGCGCTTTTGTGTAGCTCTTGTTAGCAAAGAACAGAATGTTACACCAGTTTTAACTCTTAATGTTGTAAGTCAACAGGTGTATATCACTTTTTTTTTTTGCTAATACATATGAAATGTTAATATCTTAATAATCAACCTGGTCAAAACCTTTCAGGTTTCTTCGTTTGAGTCAGTCGCCTTGATTCAGAATGTCACGAGCCTTAAGATTTCATGCTGAGGCGCCTTGCAAATCCGACACTTAAGATCCTCCTAGACCTTGAGGTGATCAGCATAAGAGGCCAGATCCCCTCGAGCCATCTACACGTAGCTTCACCTTATTCTTTAAGGGCAGAAAATTTGAGACGGTGATCGCCGTAACAGTAAATTTGGCTTTCAATTGGGGCCCCCCTCCGGTTTAGAAAGAGGAACACCAGATTGACCACATTCCCACCTAGAAAAATCTTCTTGCGTCAATCAAGCCTCACCCTGGCTCATTGGGCTGTCAGTTTGATCGTCGTTAGATTGAAGAGAACACCTAGATGCAGCGATCGGCTATAGATACTTCTAGACCGTCTAGATCTGCTAGACCTTGGGCCAAAGAGGGTCGACCTGCAAACTTGCAAGGTTTATTTTAAATACGCATTACAGTGTTTTCTATTCTAATGTAATTCTGCAATGTAATTCAGCTTTTAACATTTTTCTAGGTAGTAAAATGCTCAAGACGAGTAGGCCCAGAGATTTTTCCAACTGACAGATGCTAGTGGTGTGGTTTTTGTTGGTTTGGTTTGGTTTTTTTTGTTTGGTTTTTTTGTTTGTTTGTTTGTTTTGGTTTTTTTCTTTCTTTTTAGTTGTCTGAAATCAGTTTTGACTTCAGCAGGGCCTCACATGCACTGATGGCTGCAGCTGTTTCCTGATACCTGTTTTCTCTAACCTAAAACCAGGTCGCGGTCTAGATCCCGTTCAAGGTCCCGTGGAAGAAGGTATTCTCGGTCACGCAGTCGGAGTCGTGGTAGGAGGTAGGATGCTGGCTGTTGTGCTTTCATACTTTTTCTTACTTTTCCCTCTGTTCCACTGCTTTCTGTAACCTTGTGAAAAGTACCTTGCCATCATTCTGGTGTTTTTTTCTCTTTGTTTTGCAGATCACGGTCAGCTTCCTACCGCAGGTCTAGGTCAATGTCTCCTCGCAGGTATAGATCATTTTCACCCCGCAGATCTCGGTCTGGTTCTTTAAGGAGGTCAAGGTATGTGATTTCTAGTAAGGCCACAGCATTGTTGAAGGAAGCATAGCTGTTGGAAGTTTGTAATTTACAGTCCATGCGTTTACAGGAACCTTTGTGGTGATACATCCCTGAGAGCTACTCTGAATACTTTCTTTGAAGTTAAAAACTTAAACTTAATTTCGGAGCTGTTATTTCTGTGGGTTTGTTTTTTTTTTAATACCGTACCAAAGTTGATCTATGGTTAAGGTTTCCTACTTGACTTTCAAGGATACAGGCAGTAATTACACTTAGTTGATTAGGGCAATGGGATTTCTTATGTGGGTGATAGTACTGGGCCAAATGAACTACAGTTAAATAAAATGAAATAAAAGTTGTTTATTTTTGCAAAAGTAATAGTTGTAACAAAATTCTCTGAGGTCAGTATCATAGAAGTCAAAGAATAGCATCTCAGCTCATCATTATGTATGAATCATGTAGTAGCAGTTGAGCTTTCACTGCTTTTTTCTAGATCCAGGTCCAGATCACGCTCAAGGTCCCGGTCTGTTGTATGGCCTCGAAGCAGGTAAGCTTTATTTCAAATCAGTAATAGTTTTGGGGTTTTGGGGGGGATTGGGTGTTGGGTTTTTTTCTTCCCCTGGGGAATTTGACTGGAAGGGGTTAGAAGGTTGTGCAGCATGGCAATGTTTGTGCTTAACATTAATAATTTATGCCTTTTCACAGACTAAAGCAGTGGTCACTCTCTTGTAATAAACATAAGGGTTTTTGGTCTGTGGCTACTACGTGTATATGTAGCTGTAAACAAAGCATAGACACGTGTGCGACCAGCACAGGCAGTACACAGGAACAGTGACAAAACCACGGATGAAATGCAAAGAGTAAATTTTTATATTCGTTACCTTGCCAACCAGGGGATCCTCGGGTGGAGGCACACAAGTGGGAACATAAGCACTGCAGGCTCTGGTCCCTGCTAGAGGATCAACAAACCTGCTGGTTTGACCTGTTCATCAGGGGTTGGCGCAGGCGTAGTTGGCTGCTCTGCGTTGGTCTTTCCCACAGCAGGGCAGGAGTCTCAGGCGTGTTCCATAGGGTGCCTCTGAGTCTGGGTTACCTAAACACGGATGTTGCACTTGTCCAGCACACAAGGCTAAACAACAATTAGTATGCTATGTGTTTTTCAGCACCTCAGCTGCAAATCAGTTGAGCATGTTTACAGTCCTCCTCGCCAATCTTTGCGGGTATTTGGGAAAATACCCAATTGTGGGTATTTTCCCACAATATGATTTAAAGTCCGTGGGGAGAAGTTTTGAAAACCAGTTAATGCCTATGCACGTAGAGAATGCTTGACCTTGTGTCCTGCAGGAAATGCTGCTTGGTTTTTTCTTGGCATGTTTGGGTTTTTTTGTAAGTCCCAAATCCTGGGAAGGGTTGGGGTGGTAATGATAAGGTTGCTAATGTGATGGACGCGAGAGCTTGTAAGTTGGAAGTTGTCTTTTGTTTTGCATTAGAACAGGGAAAAGATTTTTAGGGGTCTGCCTGCTACTTTAGGACTTGCACATTGAGCCTTTAAGGGGATGGTTATTACTAGAGCTGTCTGATTTAATACTCATAGAGGCCTGTAACGCAGGGCGTGACTAGCCAGGCTCAAATTGCATGCTGCTACTGTGGAAGAGTCTGGATACTGATGATGTTGTTTGGTGACTACTAGTTCTGGGACAGTCGTGTTCCTGCATGAAAGACTTGCAACTCACATTGAAATTCCTGAGAAATGCTGACTTTGCAGTCAGCAAAGGTCTGCAGTTGCAGTGGTGAGAAGTGATCATGCAGGACTGAAGTCACAGAAGCATTGTGAAAACTCTTTTCTGTATTAGCCAGTGCTGGTCCTCAGCTAATACAGCAAAACACTAGTACATGAGCTGCTTCTAGAGCTTTTGATCTTCAGTCCTGCTGTGTTGCTGTGCCTCTCAGAAAGAGGATTTGCAGTCAGTTCTTGCAGTATGATGACTGCTGCCTTACTATATTTCTTACCAAAGGAAACCATGCTTATGCTACAAAACACAAGTTCTGTGTAGTTGTCAGCAACTCCATCCACAAAATTGCTGGTTATAGTGTTAGGAACTGTAAGAGATGATGCCTCATAGTAGTGACCAGGAAGGTTTCAAAGCAGTGGCACTTAACTCTTTGTTTACCTTATGCCAAGAGTGTCCACGTAGTATTCCTGTAAGTTAACAGGCTGTGTAAAGGTGAATCTTGATTACCTTTTAAAAACAGTTCTGAGCAGAAGCAGAGTAAAAGTTTCTTTCTTTTTTTTTTGCCCAATTCTATTAAACAACTGACTGTCTTGAACACTGAATTTTCTGATGTTCAGTAATACCACATGCCTGAGTTCTGAAGCTCTGACATTTTTTTTAAGTAATCGCTAATAGTGAGGTATGTAACACAATAAATGTGCAGAGTAGATTTTAATTCATAAGATGAACTGGGAGTATTTTACACATTAGCAGCCAGATACTGAAGAGAAAACTGAAATGCCGATTTCATGGAGACAACCGATGAAAAAGCTATGTTATAGCTATATAGCTATGTTATATATATATATATAGCGCTATATATATATACATATAGCTATGTTATAGTTGAATAAAAGTGGCACTGGGAACTTCATCTGAGGGGGGTATGTCAGCTCTTCAGCACACAGGCCTGATTCTGGGCTCTTAATGTGGTATTAAAAGGCGTTTTAAGATGGCACTTGAAACTACTCTTTCCTTTACAGAAGGGGTACTTGCCTGTGGGGAGAAAGTCTGGGAGCCTGGCGCAGGGTTTTCTGTTTTGTGAAGGTGGTAGCTGAAGCTTTGCTGGGGAGCTTCTTGTGCTTGTACTCTTGTCTTCTGATACGTGAGGTCTCTTGAATCAGAGCTAAAGGGTTCTCCTGAAACATCACAAGAGAAGTCTGCAGCACCAGTGCCTTCCTCTCTGCTTTGTGATGTTATGTAGTATGAATTTGCTGTTGCTGGTTAGCTAACTCACTGTATGTGCCTGCCACTGGCTGCTTTGCTGAGCTTTATTTTTCTCCTGTTGTAGGTCTGGGTCCCATGGTAGATCTAAATCTGGCTTACCTGCTAAAAGGTGAGCGTATCAATACAAGTAGCACTCCATATTTTTTATTTATTTTTTTTTGGGCAAGATTCAAAATTTCTGCTTGGACCAGTATTTCAGTTGCATGTGGAAGAGGTGTTTTTTTGTTGTTGTGGTTTTTTTGTTTGGTTGGTTTTGTGTTTGGGTTTGTTGTTGTTTGTTTTTTTTTTTTTAAAGCTGATTTTAAAATATTCTTCATACGTTATTTTTATGGGGTTTTTTTATAGCTGATTTTTTTGTGGAACAATAGGCAAGTCTTTGAGAAGGATTGTGGATACAGGGTTTTGTTCAACTCATGATCGTGACAAAAAGTATTTTTGACAGGATTTGGGGCGTGTCTTTCCCTACCTTTGTTCTAAACTGTCTGTAGTTCTCAGTCTTTCTAAATCTCCTCTACTTGATCGGCTGCTCCTGCTTTGCAGGGTTCCCGTGGTCATTTTATAGCTACTTTGAAGTTACGTGTTGCTCTTTTCCCAAGGGCTCTGGCTTTCAGCAGTTTTCCTTCTCCACTGCAGCTTCTTGCTTAAAGTAATTGTGTATACTTGCTATCAGCATTAAGGGTAGTGTCTTTTAATGTATTGAACAACATCAAACTGTTCTTACTGGTTTTTAATGGTCAAAAGTGGTTGAGTGTATACAGGTTCACCACATTGATTGTTTTGGTTTGTGTTTGTTTTTTTGTTGTTTGTGTTTTGTTTTTTTTAAACAGTCGCTCAAAGTCCAGATCACCATCTCCAAAGAGAAGGTAGGAATATCTTAAAACAAGTGTGTGCCATACAGTTGCATAGAGCTAGTGTCTGGATTGGTTGCTATAGAAGTTAACTTGTGCAAGGATAGAAGCTTAAAGGTTTTTACTCACCTTAATTTGTCAACTGTGAAAAGATGAAGTTTTATGGGCACTTCCTACCACTGGTAGTCAGAACTTCATGATAATAAGGTACCTACTTCACTGAAATTTTAAAGGGCAACAGAAAATGTGGGCAAGTGACAATCAACTATCCCAAAGTTCTGAGGAATTCAGAATCTGGAAAAGAAGTGAGTAGTGTAAGGTATGGAGCAAATCACTGATACGTTGTAGGATTAAATTCCTGCTGGTGGCTCCTCACAGCTGGCTCTCACTCAGCAAAACTTGGCAGCTGTGCAACTACACACTGTGAAGTAAGAAGCAGGTTTTCCTGTGTAACCACAGAAGTATGTGCTGGAATTTACCTAGTCTGAGACAGTGCCTCATGGCTAGCCCTAAACCGGAACTGTGTCGATTGTGGTAGAGAAAGAATTCCTCTGCACAGCTGGAGCGTAGGCTCGAAGGTGCTTTCTGAGCAGGCTCAATGACTCACCTGGCTGTCGCAGCTGATGTCTCTTACTTTGCCTGCCTTTTCAAGCTCAAAGCAGTTGTTATTTACAGAGGTGTAAAATAGAACACTTCTGTCATTCATGAACTAAAAATGAAAACTGTGGGGAGGGGCATTATGAGGCCGGGGAGGGGGCTCCTGAGCAGAGGAAACCTGAGGTAGCACCCGCAGTTTCTGTTGTTTTTGCTGTAGGAGTTGCTCTTAATCTTTTTCTTTCCCTTTCAGTCATTCACCATCAGGAAGCCCTTGAAGGAGTGCACATCCTGAAAGAATGGGTTCAAATTTAAAAAAGTTTAAGAAGAAAATTTATTTTGTTTACATTATTATAAGGGATTTTGTGGTGTCTTTATAAATGTAAGGGCTTAGTCCTAGAAGGCTGTTTCTATTGACTAACAATTGGCATGAATCTGGATCTTAAAAAGTCTTATTAGTAGACTAATGCAAAACTCTTTTGTTGTGTTAACGTTCTGTGATCTGGAAATGTTGGGCTTTTTTTATTGGTGCATTGAAATAAACTGTGCATTTCTAACTAAGAAATATTTTGTGATAACCCTGCTGTTTCTGTTAATATTGGGGTAGCTGGAGCAGGTCAGGTGTTCCTGCGGTGAAAAGCGGGAGGCAGGCTGTTAGAGGCCCTGCTGAATGGAGTGCAGCGCAGGATCCAGTTGTTGGCTGTTGCACAGGCCTGTTGTAGGATGTTCCGTAGGGCGCCGGTCCCAGAGAGGAGTTACCGGTACCAGCTATTGTTCTTACTGTTCGGTCTTGAGTGTTGTGGTGATCTGTACCTTGTGTTGTTATTTGCACCTCCTCAAAGTACTCAGTGAAGCTGAAAACCTGTCTGGCTGATGTGACTTACAAAAATGTCTACAAAGGGCATTAACAGATGGAAAAAACAAGGAATGTGTCAAAGCTGGTCTGTCTGTCCTGTTGATTAAAGGACCAGGGAACTTCTCACCTGAAGGTATTTGGAATACTTCTGGAATGTAAACTATTGAAGTAAATATTTTTAGAAATCTTGTTCTATGTCCTGGTTCTCCAAGTTGTATTTCTTAGTGATACTTAGTATAAATTGGCAGTTCTGTTGCAGAAGATAATACATTTAGATAGTCTTTTCAGGAAAATTATATTTTTTTCTTACGGATTCACAAGCAGAACCTGCAGGTCATGTTTAAGCAGCAGTACATTTGGGGAATTAAGAGCTCACGTTACTCCCATCTGACTTGATCTGCCTGGTCCCATCTTCTCCTTTGGCAGTGGTTTAAGCGAGGGACTTGCTGCTGTCCTGATGGGTTGTTGCTTTAGGAAGCTGGACTGTAGCTGCCTGTACACAGATGGTCCCCATTTCACCACAGATGAGTTACTGAAGGATTTAATACAAATATGATAAACTAGCGCAAGGTATTTGCCAGTTTGATTTGTGTTTGCAGACTTGGCTATTACCAGACTAGTAAAGAAATCAGAGTGCCACATGATTGTGACTAAAAGTCTTCCTTAGCGTATGTTCTGGCCTGTAGTGCTGTATCTTACAGCAGTTCTCTTGGGGCTTCTAGTTTTTCAGCAGTGGCTTGATACTCTGCAGTAGAGCACTGCAGCTCTACTCTGCTTGCACACCCAGCCACAGGTTTTCAGATTAATTTTGGTCATCATTGCTTTATAAGATGTCCAGGTATTTAAAAAATGATAACCCCTATACATGAGTTCACAAAGAGTCTTCTTGTGTACTGCAGTGTCTGTTTTGTCTCTTCCCTCCTCCCCTCTCTGCCCCGTGTTGTACATTTTAGAGCATCGGTAGGATAAGCGGCTTCTTGATGCTGCTGCTGCAATTAATAGTGTGTTATAACTGTAGTCCATTATAAGCTGCAGAAAAGGGAGCTGGAAGCAACAGCATTAAACTCGGGTGACCCAAAAGTCACTGCTAAACATCGCTGGGGTGAGCCATCCCTTCCCTCTGCCACGCTGCTGTTGACTTGTAGCATGGGTAAAATCACCCCCCGCAACAGTACCTCTAACCGGGGGGAGCTTTTTCTTCGTTCTGTACTGCTGAAGCAAGCTGACTCCACAATAAACCTGTAGACTAAAACTCTAGTGATACCTTTCTTTTTCAGTCTTTCCACTCGGGATCATAGAATTGTCTCGGTTGGAAGGGACCTTTTGAGTCCAGCTGTCAACCCAATGCTGACAAAAACCACCACTAACCCATATCACCATGGCTACCCAGCTTTTAAATCCCTCCAGGGATGGTGACTCCACCGCTTCCCTGGGCAGCCTCTTCCCAGGCATGACAACCCTTTCAGTGTAAAAAAAATTTCCCAATCTCCATCCTAAACCTCCCCTGGCGCAACTTGAGGCCGTTTCCTCCTGTCCCCTCCTGTCCCATCGCCTGTTCCTTGGGAGAAGAGACCGACCCCCCCTGGCTACACCCTCCTTTCAGGGAGCTGCAGAGAGCGAGAAGGTCTCCCCTCAGCCTCCTTTTCTCCAGGCTGAACACCCCCAGCTCCCTCAGCCTCTCCTCACAAGACTTGTGCTCCAGACCCCTCACCAGCTCCGTTGCCCTTCTCTGGACCCGCTCCAGCCCCTCAATGTCTTTTTTGTGGGAAGGGGCCCCAAACTGGACACAGCACTCGAGGTGGGGCCTCACCAGTGCCCTGTCCAGGGGGACAGTCACTGCCCCGGTCCTGCTGGCCACGCTGTTCCTGGCACAGGCCAGGATGCTGTTGGCCTTCCTGGCCACACTACTGGCTCATAGTCAGGCCAACACCCCAGCTCTCCAGCCACTGCGCCCCCAGCCTGTAGTGCTGCAGGGGGTTGGTGTGACCCAAGGACAGGACCTGGCACTTGGCCTTGTTGAACCTCATCCCATTGGCCTTGGCCCATCCATCCAGCCTGTCCAGATCCCTCTGCAGCGCCTCTCTACCCTCCAGCAGATCAACACTCCCAGGTCGTGCACTCGATCCCCTCGTCCAGGTCATTGATAAAGATGTTAAAGAGAACGGGTCCCAGTACCGAGCCCTGGGGGACACCACTCGTGACCGGACGCCAACTGGATTTAACGCCATTCACCACCACTCTCTGGGCCTGGCCCTCCAGCCAGTTTTTAACCCAGTGAAGAGCACTCCCGTCCAAGCCATGGGCAGCCAGTTTCTCCAGGAGGATACTGTGGGAGACTGTATCAAAGGCCTTGCTAAAGTCCAGGTAAACAACGTCCACATCCTTTCCCTCATCTGCTGAGTGGGTCACTTGGTCACAGAAGGAGATCAGGTTTGTCAAGCAGGACCTGCCCCTCGTGAACCCGTGCTGGCTGGGCCTGATCACCTGAGCGTCCTTCATGTGCTGCATAATGGCACTCAGGATGGTCTGTTCCACGACCTTCCCAGGCTCCGAGGTCAGACTGACAGGCCTGGAATTCCCCGGATCATCCATCCAACCCTTCTTGTGGATGGGCGTCACATTTGCCAGACGCCAGTTGGCTGGGACCTCCCCAGTTTGCCAGGACTGGTGAATGATGGAGAGTGGCTCAGTGAGCACTTCCCCCAGCTCCCTCAGTGCCCTCGGGGGAATCCCATCTGGGCCCATAGACTTGTGCGTGTCCAGGTGTTGGAGCAGGTCCCTCACCACCTCCCTTTGGATCATTCTGCTCCCTGCCCCTAACTGCTGGCTCAGGGGTCTGGATACTCGGGGAACAACCAGCTCTACTGCTAAAGACTGAGGCAAAGAAGGCATTAAGTCCCTTCTCCCCATCCTTTGTCACCACGTTACCACCGTCATCTAATAAATTCTCCTTAGCCCTCCCTTTATTACTAATATATTTGTAGAAACTCTTTTTATTGTTCTTAACGTCCAAAGGCAGGTCAAGTGCTAGTTGAGCTTTGGCCTGTCTGCTTTTCTCCCTACACAGCTTTAGGACATCTTTGGCACCTTTGAAGGAGGGGTACAAAGCCTGCCCGTAGGTCAGCAGGAGGAGGGAGAAGGACCTGCTCTTCAGCTGCTGCTCCAGAGGGAGGCCTGTGGTCATTAATAGTAACACTGCTACTTGTCATCCCCTTCTCTTCTTAGAGACTGCCATCTCAAGGGCATGTCCAACTGTGCTGAGAAGGGCTTCTGCCATCTCAAGGGCATGTCCAACTGTGCTGAGAAGGGCTTGTGGTTGCTACTGGGGAGCAGAGCAGCTGGGGTTCAGCTCTGCCTCTGCTGCTCCCCCGGGGGGTTGGAGTGCCTTTGTTCTTGAGGATAAACAGAAGGGCAGAGATGGAGCTGTTGCACGGACTGGCCCTGGTCTCAGGGGCTGAATGTACCAGCTGAAGGAAGCAAGTAAATAAAAGCACCGTGCCCAATTAGTGCATGTGCAATTGCTGGGAAAGTCAGCCTGGTTTCGGCATTTTTAGGCAGAACCCCTCCTAAAGGAAGAGCTGGCCCTGCAGCCCAGGCGGTGACATGAGGGGTATGCTCACAGTTGGGTATCCACCATCATCTTTTGAGTGCAATCTGTTTATCTGCACTTTGTGCTTTTGCCACTAAGGACTTCCAGCAGGGCAGATGCTGCTAATTATCACCTGCTACATCAGCAGCTGTCCTTGCCCTCACCTTCACTTTGGGATAGCTCAGGTGGAATTCAGCATGTACTGGGGGGGAGAGTCCTACAGACCCTGCTTGAGCACTAGTTTCCATCCAAAACACCGGTACCCGATTGCTGAGAAGTCATTTATTCAAGAAGATGCCACTTTGAAAGTGCATGGAAGACTGAGGTGAAACCATGAGCGCTGTTCCTATTTCACAGCACAACCAACCTGACCAGAACCTGTGTTTGCTTACCTGCACTGCCGTGGCTGCCAGGCACACACAAAAGCAACACCATCGCTAACTGTCCCGTGTCACACAGAGCTAATGGCTGCCACCAGCCTGTGTGCCTCTGCAGCGCCTTAATACCCTGCCCCAGGATTCCGGGGCCTTAACAGCTCCTCACTAATCCTCAAAGAACTCCAAGCACCCAGGTGCAGCTCACCATATCTGCATTCTACTTCACTGATGCGTTGGGCTTGGCAGGCCCAGCTTCTTCCTCATGCGAGGGGGTGTTGCCATGAAACTGCTTCTGCAAACATTCAGGTGTGTTTTTTTGAAAAACTGAGTTAGGCCGCAACCACTGTGCCTTCCTCTGCTGCTTCCTCCTCAGCCTGAAGGCTTTTTCTTGGCAGGGCTGGTGGTAGAGACAGCAGTTACTCTGGTTTTCTATCACAGATGACAGCACGTTTATGTCACTTCAGGCACTTGCTGTTATTTGCAGTTGCTAGTACGTCAAAGCAGTTCAGCTGTAGCAACGCTCAGCCTTGCAGTTAAGCAGTGTCAAAGGGAAGAACTAATAGTTCATGATTACTACAGCATTTTGCCACACTCCTCTGTAGCAGGCCACTCCCCAGAGCAAGAGTTTGGCTAAAAGTTTCCAAAAGTGGGACTTCCAGCTGTGCAGGGCGGCAGGAGGACTACAACCTAGTTAGGGGTGGTAGGGGGTTAACAGTGCGCGATACCATCCAGCCAAGGATCCCTTTTTAATGCACTACAGCTGTCCAGCTCCTCTGGTTTACTTTTTCACCCTGTGTGTGCAGGGCAGGGGCGCTGGGAAAGCCTGGCTTTCAGGGGAAATGTCCACACTAGTTTTGCACTGTAGCCAGAAGAGCCTGCACGGACCCAACAAGTTACCCCAGCTGATCTGGTACGGTTTCCTCACCAGAGGACACCCTCTAAATCCATTTCAAAACCCCTTCACGTGAATCAAAATGCGATCGCTTTTCTAAGGGCTTTGGAATCACAAGCAAATGGACCCCTGGTCAGCCAAAACCAACTAAGCTGTCTTGGCTAAAAATGTAGAAGTGAGTTTAAACCAGTTTGGGAGCAGCTTGTGCTGTCACATGCTGCCTCCAGACAGCCTTCTCTTACAAGAAGCAGCCATGTAGCAGGTATTTTTGTGACCATAAAACACTATTGCTAGTGTATAGCCTCATGAAAAACACACTTTGCTTTCTTACTCGGAGGTTTCTGTTCCTCCTGGAAGATTTGCCAGTTTACCATTTCCCCGAGAGTACTGGAAGCCACCTTACTTCCAACAAGCAAGCTCTCTGCAAACAAAGGGGAAAAAAAAAACAAACCCAAAGCAAAAAAACCTGTCACTAGTACAGTTGCCAACTTGGTCTTCCAGCAATCAGTGCCACATTTTGGGACAACAAATACATCAAGACGCTGATGTTACTCCATTTGTTCTCAGGCAATGAGTCTTTATAGAAAGCTGTTCTCACGTTACTGTGTGGTCACAAGCTTTACAATCATGCCAATGATGCGGGAGCCACGGGGGCACATGCATAAATCCATGCTGGGATTCTTGATTTTATCCTGCAGCAGTTGGTCTAGTTCACAGCGCAGCTCTTTCACCAGCTCAGCCACCTAAAACACAGAAGGCTCATGAAATGCAACTCCTGCCTTCTAAAGACAAGCAGAGCTCTGCAGCACTCCCAGGATTACCTCTCCTTTTCCTTACCTGGTGAGAGGCAGCCACAAATCGTATCCATCCATCATCAAGAGAAATGACAAATTCTCCCTTCTGCAGCTGCATGTGAACCTGCCCGCCTCCAAGCAGGACCAGCGGGTACACCGACACCATACTGCAGTCCCGAATGAACACGCGGCTGGTCTTGATTTTCTCGTGATACACCAGGTAGGGGCTTTCAAAGTGCCTCGTCTGGAACACGTACACAACATCGTCGTTCAAATGCTACCTCTTCCTACCTGCTCAGGCAAACATTGGTCTGCCACACAGGCCTCCTCTGCCTCCTCTATGGCTGCACAGAACAGTAAATGTGCCTAAAACGCACCTTCAGGGCTAACAAACTCTCCTTGGCCCAATAACTTTGCCAGGTATCCCTTCCTCCTTCCCGCTTTGTAGTGAGGATGTACGAAATCAGCTAATTCATCCATCTTGCCTCAAGTCCTCAAGTTCTCCATTTCACGCTAAGGACATTTTCACTTGTGGTTTTGTTATGCTCTTTAAAAGCAAGAGCAATGAACAGCTCAAAGCCTCTACAACCCAAATATGTGGTTAATTATTAGAAAAACCCACTTTTTTTTAAAGCAAGTAATTTATATTCTGCAAAAAGCAATGAATCGCCTAATATGGAGACAGACTTCAAGAGATAAATATTACCTATATCACGGCAGAGAGAGAAAAGCTTTTATCTAAGTATTAGCTATTAAGCTGGAAAGGAAATTAACTGCAGAGTTTGAGGACCCAACAAAGAAACAAACCAGAGTATGTCCCTGAATTATTTACCAATAAATAATACTGCAGCTGAAGAGACAAAGCCTGGGGAGGGGTGGTGGGGAGAAGCCATAAGCATGTATGAAGTTGCTACATACGTGTACACAATCTCAGCCAATACTGAGGAGAAGCCAGGGGAACGTTGCACCACGACATTTGTGTGTGCAGCTTTGCAGATGCAGCTTAAGAAAACATGAACTTGTTGGGTTACTGCATCTGCTAATTCCACTCCAGAGGCTGGAGTTTAACTGTGTGCCCAAGAGGACACGCGTAACTCAGGAACGCACCATTATTTACAATTTTAACAGGCAACTGTTCAATTATGAAGATTTTTTTTTTTTTTTAAATATTGATAGGGACCTTCACTGTAATCTCAACTGCTCAAGCAAAGGTGACTTCTTTTATGAAAAGGAGCATACTTTGCAGAAAAAAAGAATCCTGACCTGATAATTCACAGATGAAGGGTGAATGTGAACATAACCATCATTTTTGGTAACAAACTTCAGCTCTTCTGCTTTTGGTTGCATTTTGACCGCTCCTGTACTGGTCTTCTGGTACTTGCTCT
Source organism: Limosa lapponica baueri (assembly GCA_002844005.1). Taxonomy (NCBI): domain Eukaryota; kingdom Metazoa; phylum Chordata; class Aves; order Charadriiformes; family Scolopacidae; genus Limosa; species Limosa lapponica. The sequence goes on from KZ506056.1 coordinate 201,317, forward strand.
CTGGCTTTTTCACCTGTATGGTTAGATAAAAAGTTATAAAAATCTGCTGTATCAGAAAACTTTTTTAACTTAAGTTCTAGTTTTATCAAAGCCAGAAATTCTCAAGTAGTAACATGTCAAGTCACTAGAGACAGGTATTGCACTCTGGGTGCTGCCTAACCAGCATTTGTTTGTAACCTTGGCCTTCTAAAAGCTGTAATTTAAAGTAGCTGCTTAAGAACATTTGCTGCTGGCAAATTTGCTGTGACACTAAAATCAGCCTGTAGGAACAGCAGCAGCATCAAGCAACACAAACTGGAGGTCAGCTGCCTGGCTCTAACACGAGAAGCAGCGAGCTTTGGCAACCTAAGCCAGGCTCAAGGCTGCCACAATCAGCCCAGAATAAAAGCGGGCTGTGTGGATATGCTAGACAGCAGAAGGAAAAATAGAAAAGCATTCTTTTACCTGGACCACATTGGGATACAGTGCAGCACACAACATAGCTGAGATCAGCTTGATGTTTTCCGCATTTGAATTTGCCTGTGAAATTAATGTATGCGTTAGGTATTCTACAGGTAAGTCTATAAAGGTAAAGACCTGCTTCTGGAATGACTGAATTCCTGAAACTGGTTGACTTTTATAGCTGCACTGCTGTGCTTTAATGGGGGCGGACCAGTTACTGCTCCTAAGGTCTCAGGCTAGACCTGGGCTGTGTTCCACTCACTGTAAGAGCAAATAGTTATATCTTGATGCAGTTAGTGCCAAACCTACCTGTTCCCTAGTGTCTGGGTACAAAGTGGCGTGCCCCTTAGAGAAAGCAAGCACCAGTTGTCCCAATGACAGTGAGACTCCACAGCTACCAAACCCTTACCACCTCAGCATGTAGCCCCAGGAGTGCTCTGGCTCCAGAGGTACTGCTCGGTGAGGATTGTCAGCAGTGCTGAAATATTTCACTGCCTGCTCTGTAAAGTAATTCTGTTCCCAGTTCCCAAAATAAGGCTGGCACTAATCCCAGCATTCAGGCCAGGTCATGAGTCAGACCCGTGCCTTTCCACCACTTGCTGACTTCTAACGTGTCGAGTCAGCAGTGTTCCACTGTCTCAGAGGAGCAGGTTTCAGCTCATTTCCACATCTCAGCCTGTTCTTCCTGGGCACACGAGCCTTCCTGCAATTGAGGCGAGCTGCAGCACGTAAACGTACCGGGAGGGAGAACGGAGCAGGTCGGAGGTGACTGTTGCCGGTGTGAGATTACAAAGCCAGGCTGTGGCAAGAAGCCCACCAGCACCCAGGTCAAATGAAAAAAGTGCAGCACTGTTTTGGAGCACTGAAATGCTGTGAGTTACCTCTTCTCCTGTGGCATCCAACACGCCATCACCTCCTTGGGACCACTTCTTCTCAATGTCTCTGGCTCTTAATCCCTCCTTCACAAACCCAATGTCAGAAAGCAGCTCTGTAAATTGCCGTTTCAGACTGGCAATTTCCTATAATCAGACAAAAGGCTGTGATGGGTGCCACACAAAGCCAGGAGAATCTTCACCAGTTGCTTATTTTAGTCACTAGGACTCTGCCAGTGTCTCAGCCAGCCCCTGTGCAAGGCCACAAAAACTGACTTACCTGAAGAACTCTTCCTGACAAAAAGTTCTCCCTGCAGTAGTTGTAGCTTGCCTGAGAGCCCTCTTTGATACTTAAACACCATCCCTAATTGAGAGGACGGGAAGAAACCTTTAATAAAATATTTCAGCTTGAATTTCAAGCTTGTCACAAACCTCTGAGAGAGGCTACTGAATTTTAGCTCACCTTGTAGGCCTGGAGAAGAGCCAGATAGTCGCTGTTTCCTACTGCAAACTCCAACTTCTTTTTGTTTGCTTCTTCCCTTTTATCCCACGGTGACACCTAAACAGGCAGTAACAGATTAAGCAAGTTCTTCATCTCCCAACTCAGACAAGCCATGGCGAGAGCTGCATGGCACATAATCTTTGGGATTTTCACAGCAGTTCACAGGTCAGAATGCAAATTTTCTCCATGGGTAAGAGAAAATATGAGGTATTCAAAAATGCCTAGTCAACAGCACAGCACCTAAGCCCATTGCCCTGTCTAACCACACGAGATCCAAAGGTAAATTTGTGATTGACCAGCTCACAGAAAGTATTTCATTTTGGGCAGACCTCTCCACAGCTGCAGAATGCCAAAATCCATGAAAAACGCCATCTGACAAATCTTAGCAAGTTAGTGGAGCTGAAGCCCAAATGAGAATGCCTATAACAGAGAAGAGCACAGCAACTCTAAAATCTGAGAGAGAGAGAGAAAAGGCGATAGTAACTCAGGACATTCAGAAAGCCAAATTTAAGTTACTCTATAGCAGCACATAGAAACTTGTAACACTTGAAGTCAAAATGGTATAGAAAATGCCTAATAAGCATATGGAACACAATATGCAATTAAATAACTAGAGTAACTATTTCCAATTCTTTCACAACTATCCTCAATACAAACTATTTGCACTACTAATGATAACAATCTAAACTTCAAGAAAGTCTGACATCTCATGCAGGTTTGTACATTGCAGGAGGAGACTAACAACAGTAAGAGCACCTGCAAGTACAGAAGCTGATTCAAGAAGCCAAAGTGAAAGTGAACACACAAACTGAGATCCCAACTGACCTCTGCATTCACAGCTCAGACATGTCAACTTCATTGTCACTATTTTATAATTATTTCTAACTGCTTCTTATACTACCATTCATGGTCAAATTTTACACCAAATTTGGGCAAAATGGACTGTACTTCTTAGTTCAAATTAAAACTAACATCCACTCTGTTCCAACTGTTCATTCATAAGTAATGTTCTTGTTGCTGCTGCTTGGTTTTGGTCTTCTGCTTATAACTGGACTTTTTTTAATGAGCACTGCATTATCATATCTACAATTTAGGCTAAAAAGGAGAATTAAAATACTCAAGTGTAGTACACTGCAAGTTACAAGAGTGTTTTGCTGCTGGATGAAAACGTGCCACTTTTGAAGCGGGATACACAGTGAAGAATACTTACAAAAGGCGACTTAAAGGCCAGACTGGCTGCTATAGTCAGTGCAGGATCCAGGCAGCGGAAGATGGTGCCAAACAGCATTAGCTTCCCAATCCTGACATCAACAGGCAGCGAAGCCAAGTGATATCCCAGAGGGGTGAGCTTTTCGTCTGGAGTTAATGCTCCTAAGTCTTGTAGTCGCAGCTTTGATGCCCGCAAAGACTCAGTTCTAGGGGGCTCAATTAGCCGTGACAAGACAGAGTGAAGACTCTGCGCAGAAAACATCTCCAGAATCTTAATTCTTAAGGAGGGGGAGAAAATTAAAAAAGAAAGGAAAAAGAAAAAAAAGCTTAGTTCCATATACAGGACAAAAAAGCAAGCTTTTATAAATACAAAACAAAACAAAAAAACTCAACAGAAAACATGCTTCTAAGAACGTGCTCCCTACAAGAGGCCTGTAGTGCATATTTCAAGTCGGGAAGCAATGTGAAATAATAGCTGGGGGCAGTGTATCTCATCCAACCTCACAGAGTCCTTAAGAACAGACTCCTATTTAGCACAATAGGGTTTAAAATAAAGTTTTTACTGTAAAACAAAATAAATTGTGTTGGTTTGTTTCTTTATTGCACAAAGGAGTGCACAGAGAGCAGCAGGGACAGGAGGGCCTCTTCATTTAGTATCTGCATGATGGTGGTGCTTGATCCAGGTTGTGGCTTTACTGCACTACGCTGCACAGAAACACCACAGGACAGTTTAAAGCATAAAGGGGCAAACATCTACTGTGGCTCTGGAGTACAGGAATGCAACCGTCTTCTCTGGTGATACGAGATCTGAGAGATGTATCTTTTTCCTAGGATCAGATGAGAGCCAAGGAATGTGAGGGCGGCCAGGGAGAACAGGCAGGGGGTGCAATTAGCAGGGGGCTCTAGTTGTAGAGGCAATGTGACAGCAAGATCAAAGCAACCAGTCAACAGAGCCTTAGATCTCCAGAGGCAGTTTCTTAGTTTCACAATGTGAGAAAACACTGAGAAAACTAAGCACCTTGGTAATGGCATTCCAGGTGCTCCCTGCAGTGGAGGAAGGCCATGCTGCACCACAGCTTTTTCAGGCAATGCACTAACAACAACTCACCTTAGACAAAGCTGCTCCAAGGGCACTCTTTGTATTTCTGGTAACTGCTGTTTTATAAGCTGATGGTTATAATGATGGCTACTGAAAAGATGAAAGCAGACACCTGAGGCTACACGGCCTGCTCGCCCTTTTCTTTGCAGAGCATTGGCCTTGGACACAAATGTGTCTTCCAGACTTTCCATTCCTTTGCTTGGGTCGTATCTACAGGAGAGCAAGAAACAGGCTTATATTCCTGAGTGCAGAGTGAACAGGCTAGAGGTCAAGGAGGTAGATGCTGCCAACTTCTGTATGGACACAGTTGCCACCCCTGCAGTTGAATCTGAGTCTAGACTGGCTTCCTCCACTTTGGAGCAGCTTTCCACAAATAGGGTTCCTTCAAGTTTTTCCCAGCTCTTTGGAAAGCTAAAGTATGCAGCTCAAGGCATAGAGCAGTTTCCCAGATCACAAAGCCCCGAGGAATGAATCCCAGTACCTTTTCTCTTTCATTTTTCCAGAATCAATCACATAAACCACATCATCAATGGTGACAGATGTTTCTGCAATGTTTGTAGAGATGATGATTTTGATAACTCCTGCAGGAGGCCTAAGAAACACAGACTGCTGTTCTTCACTAGACAGTGAAGAATGAAGCGGATAAACCACACACCTGGAAGGAAAATATGACAGCATGCTCAGTGCATCTCCAGCCTTTTCCCTCTTGGGAACAATCTGCCTGCACACGCTTTTGCCCCACTAGTACTACACACTGCCCACAGCCATTCAAAGCACTATAAAACCAGCAAACCTCTCTGCCCTATTACCTTTAAGACACAGAATCATAGAATCATTTACATTGGAAAAGACCTTTAAGATGACTGAGTCCAGCCACTAACCTAGCACTGCCAAGTCCACCACTAAACCATGTCCCTAAGTGCCACGTCTACATGTCTCTTAAACACCTCAGGGATGGTGACTCAACCACTTCCCTGGGCAGCCTGATCCAACGCTTGATGACCCTTTCAGTGACGACATTTTTCCCAATATCCAATCTAAACCTCCTCTGGCTCAACTTGAAGCTGTTTCCTCTGGTCCCATCACCTGTTACTTGGGAGGAGAGACTGACCCCCCCCACCTTGCTACACCCTCCTTTCAGGGAGTTGTGGAGAGAGATAAGGTCTCTCCTCAGCCTCCTTGTCTCCAGAATAAACACCCCCAGGCTGATATACGTAAGGTGGAGAAGTTTACAGAAGTGACAGGTCACAGAATAGAGCTGAGCAAAAATTCTGTATCTTTTGAAGAGTCTAGAATCTGCCATTTATAGTGCCAGACTGGAAGAAATCACTCCAGCTAACCCTGCCACAGACATCTGTGTAAAAACTCTTCAGTCAATGAGATTCAATTACATCCCCACGTAACAATCTAAGGCCAAAAGAGAGACAAAATGGAGAACGTTCATCACTAGGGCATCCAAGAGCTTCAACAACTAACCTCGAAGAGAAAAAACAAGAGCACAAAACAATTACCCTGACTGGAGTCAAGACTTTTATATCACAAGCTGTCTCACACATTTAGTGACCTTTATTTATCCCTAGATATAGGCAGGCCTTTTGCAGGAAGCTACTCTTTATTTATGGGTAAAGATCAATAGTTTTGGAGCTTTTCTGCCTTACCTCTTGCTGTGCCTGTTATTAAAAAGAGCATTAGACTGGAGCTGCTCATAAAGCATCTTGATTTCTGCTAGACCAGGCAAAAATATTAACACAGCACCTATATATGTAGATTAAAAAAAAATAAAAATCATTCAACAGAAAGGACAGCTTGATATTTTATCAATGTGTAGAAGGCCCAAGTCAAAACTCCAGCTGTTTTGCAATTCTTGTACAAAAACTACACAGGCTGCAACAGTCACTCACCAAAGACTTCCAAAGCAGACAGTTCTCTCACCTTCCCCATCCCATGTGTATCAGGGGCTTTGTTACTCAGCTAAAACTTTTTTTTTTTTTCAAAAATAATCAGTAACTACAAAAACTTTGCATGCAAAACATTACCTTTGGGCTGCCTACAAGTGCACAGCCTCCATCAATCTACTTTTATTTACCTCTCAAGGACAATGAAATTACCTGCGGGGTATGAATGTCTGCCGGCAACTATCCACTCTAGCAAGGCCTCAATTAATTCCAGATTAACTTTGTCCAAGTCCATGACAGACATTGTTTTCAACACTGTCTTGTTAACTCCTGGGGAAAAATAAATAAAACACATGGTAAGTCCATCTCTTCTAAAAAAAAATCTGCCGTATGCATTGAGCCAGTGTAGCTGTACAACCAACCACACCTTGGTTTAAACAGCATCTGGCGTAGACAAGACAGAGGTAGCTCCAGAAGTGACTCAATGTGCCACATTCCCCCTTCCATGCTTCCCTCTGTTTCAGCTCTTCCTTTCTCATGCCTTACTGGGGCTCACACCTGCCCTGTGCACAGCCTAGATCAAGATTCATCTACTAGCAGGAGGACATGCACACATACTAGCGGTAAGAGGAGACGAAAGCCTTCATATGGCCACTTACAGGTACCCACAGGACTACCTTCTCAAGCCCTCTTTTCTCCCTTCCAGTGTTTCTTACATCAACTCAAAAAGACAGCCAGATTCCTTTACTCGTCTGAGAAGGTAACTGTCTAGCAGGAATCTTAAGTTTTTAAGCCATGGCTCTCACTCAATACCACTGAGGAGCTCACCATAAGGGTGTGCAGGGAGGAACTCTTCAGGACTAAGCACAAGGAGGATTTTGGCGATGACAGAGTGGGAAGTTCATGGAAAGGTGTGCCCCTCTCATTAAGCCATTCACAGAGTGACTGAATTTCTCAAAGAAGGCTTGTCATGCTAAAATAACCTCCTTAAAGTGGGCAGATACATGCTGTGCTTTAAGTAAAGCTGCTCCAGCAAGAACAGACACAGAGAAGAACGTGAAATTAACAAGGCATCTGAAAAGGGGTGGAAAGAGATACTAAGAGATACTAGCTGACAACTGACCATTTTCAGATACTAAGAACTGCTTTCAGCCAAGATGTTTGTTCTACTTTAAGAGAACAATGGGTTGTTGTTTTTGTTTGGTTTTTTTTTGTTTTTTTGTTTCTACTTTAAGAGAACAATGGGTTGTTGTTTTTGTTTTGTTTTTTTTTAAGCTGGCAGGTTTCTGATCTCATCTAAAAGTAGCGACCTGCTTAACTTCACAAGTACAAAACTCTGAATTAGATACATACAATATTATATGCTAATATACCATGTTGGCTGGCAAGAGTTATATGCCACTTTATTAGATTTAAGAAGGAGCTCACCTTTATATCGTGTAAGCAGCTGCTTCAGAGTCAATTTTTGGTCTGGGTCTGAATCTCTGACCACTGTGTCACTGCCTTCCAGAATGCCAGCACGTCTCAGGTCCTCCTCTACTTCTTCAAATGCAGTTCTTTTGTGTCTTCCATCTTGTTTACTTTCTTGCTTTTTCTTGCGCCTGTAGGGACTACTGTCCTCTAAAACATACCTTAACAGCAGAAGAACATTTAGTGGCATGGAAAGTAGCCTAACAGTCTCCTAATAATTAGCTACAGAGACAGGGTATCAAAAGTATTTATACATAAATCTGAGAGGAAATTTATATAAGTGGGCTGCAAAACCATAGACAGTATCAAAGCCAAGGTGTCCTTCCATACTAGGATATTAGTCTTTTAAAAACAATGATGCAAAAGACTAGGATTGCAAACTTATCTTGACAGCTAAGTGGGCAGCTTAGAGGAACAATCTGCAAGTAATTTCAATAGCTCATCAATTTACTATCTGGAATGTCTGAGCTGCTGTGAATCTCCAGTAACTACAAATGGTAAAATGAATCTGGCACCTTAACTGCAAGGTTGAGCTTCCAAAAAAGGAATTATTTGGTATCCTGCATTTTTCACCTTCAGTGCTGAAATCTACCTTCAAATTTCTTCTGCTTGCCAACGTCTAACCACCACTGAAACAAGTAAAGCACAAGCACTGACAAACTCTTCATGGCAAAGCTCACCTTTTCTTACTTATGTGGTATCTAATGCAGAAAGACTTGTTTTGACATGAAATCCTAGACCCCACTGCAGTATAAGAAGTATGGTTTGAAGTCAGTGCTTTAGTAGAACTCCAAGACTGCAGGTGATGGGGGAGATCCAAGAGGATTTAATTTTTAAATTTATGCACAGAACTACTGCAGTCTCAAGGTCAATAGTGCAACCTCAAAGGCCAAATACATCTCAGAATGTTTGGCAATTTCATACCTTGTCATTGCAATGACATCTTCCAGAAAAAACTGATCCACAGGAAATGTTCGACCTAAAAGGAAACATGAGAATAAATCTACGTGCCACACAACACACAGAAAAGAGGAAAAAGACCAAAGATGGTTATCATTTCACACAGGTTATTATGTCACTCACTGTCTTCACAGCTTTCATCTATACTGCACTCTTCAACACAATTTCTGTCTAGGACAAGCAGTGGATGTTTTCCAAGCATGGTTTGATAACATGCACTTGCAGACTCAGGGAAGGTCATTACATTTCATGTAATAACATAGCGATTTAAAAAAGGCACATTTGGCTAAATGTGTATGCATCCAACTGCATCCTCACACTGCTGCTTTTTCACAAGGATAGAGAAGACTCTTCAGCCGTGGTCAAACTAGCTCATGTTAAACACACCATGTCATTTCTGGTTTTGGGGAAGGAAATTCTGCTAGTATAGAGACAGCACAAAAAAGGCTTCATTTCCAAGTCTTCTCTCTCCTAAATCTCATTGGTCTTTCCTTCTAAGCCCTTGGAATCACAGTTCTTATATAAATCCTCATCTTGACACTTTGCAAATTAGCCCCTTGCACTTGAATTGAGAAACACTTTGTAAGCAGAAATACTGAAAACAAACCCCTAAAACAATGTCCGTGACAAGATAATAAAAACAAATGGTTTTCACCTGGTATGTTAATAATTGGGCAGGAATGAAAGTATTGAGAAAAAAGCTCTGCGTTCAAGGTGGCACTCATTAGTATAATGCGCAGGTCTGGCCTCTGAACCATTATATCCTTCAAAACCAGCAGCAAGAAGTCACTGAAGAAAACAAGCAAAAATAGTTTTTAATTTCTTCAACGTTAACTTTTAAAGTCTCCTTTTTTCTCCCCATTCTGTCCACCTTCCTGGTGTTTTAATACCGCAGCGATACCATCACAGTAGCATGAGCTTCTCAGAATGGCTGGAGGCTAGTAATGCAGTAAATTAATGGAATGCAACCTGCTTACTTTTTGGTTGTCCCTTACTAGAGTCTCAGGATTACTTGGCAAATGCATTTTAGCAACTAAAAGCTCTTATAAATTAATTACATTATATAAATTAATACACATTAGTTACATTAATGACAACACAAGAACATTAGATAACAAATTAACTCAAAGTAACACATGAGTCTTTTTTGTTCCTCTTCCTCACTGGAACAGTAATTCAAACTTACCTCCTCTTCCCTGTTCGCTGTATTCTTCCCTACATATTTATAGCTTTTGTGGCATGCCTAGAAGACTGGCTTGAAGTGATTTTAGATGAGAAGGAAGAAGAATCCTTGAGAGATAAAAGCCCTTTTATGAGGCTAAAATATAATCTGAGCTGTAGAATAATGGGTCACATTCAAAACCTCCTGGAACCCACTGCATTGCAGTGTTTCACAAGGAAAACATCAAAGAAAAGGATCCTTGCCACTTAGTTTACAGAGATACTGACAGACATTATCTTTTGCCTGGCATTAGCAGGTAAGTGGGGTAAAACTATAGGAGGCTGGACCAGGATAGGATGAGACTGTCTAGAACTAGTAAAATCGGCAGATTGAAAGAAAACGTGAGCACTTGTCCCTTGCAGGTGCTCTGCTGAAGCCTGCATCAGGAGAAATAAAAAAGGGCATGTGAAGAATTAGGGAAATCGGTAAAAGCTGAAACAAGGGAAGAATAAGAACCAGACAACTGTGGTTAAAAAGTTACTTAACCCTCCAGGCCCCATCTAAAAACCTCTTATCAGCACCACTGCAATGTGATAGCAGACTGGAGGCACTGAAATTTAAGAGAGATGGACTTTCCATGCAAGCTGCTGCAACACAACAACTTGTTGCCCGAAGACCAGAACCTAAAATAGACTGTTTCCACCATCCCACATTACTGCCACAGGACCAACAAGCCTGACTTCAGTTACTTGCATCTTGGTCACATTTATCCTTCTGACTATGTTTCTTCATTTTGCTTATTGGATAAGAGATTATTTACCTTTCTTCTGTTCTTTCGTGAACTTCATCAACAATAACATGTGTGATTCCCTGCAAAGTCAGATCTCCTTCCAGCCTTCTCAACAGCACACCAGTAGTGCAGTACAAGAGCCTGGTAGCTGAGGACTTGAACGGTAAGACAAAGCATTCAGTTGACTTTGTGTGACTTAACATAGTGAAAAGAGAATACGAGTTGCTGTAAATCATTTGGTTTCAGCTGAGGGCCAGGTTTGACAGAAAGAGAACAAGCTACCCCTGCAACCCCTGGAGATGGGCTGAACAATTTTTCTTCTTGATTAAAACTTAAGAGCATCTGCTAGCTATAGGGGGTAAACAAAAAATCTGAACTGTTTTTCCTGTGGATGTTGCTTTCTGATAAACAACTCAAGTTCTCCATCCCTAGAAAGATTTAGTGAATCTCTTTTTTAACATAGTTATTGGAAAAAGCAATCAGCTGCAATGTAGACAAAATTTCACTTCCAAGACGGCAGTCTGAATTCAAACCCCTCCCTTCTGGCTGACTGAAGCTGTAGCCTTCAATCTCCACTTGGGAGACAAATGGAAATGGAGACAAGTGGAAATGAAGTCAGTAGCCTTCCAGAGAACAGAAATATTATTCATACTCTTCACCTGTCTCAACAGAAAGAAAAATATCAATACAAGACATAGTACTGCACTCTTATTCTGCAAAGTGGACTGAGCAACTTGAGATGGAATAAAGTATAGAATATTTTTCACAATTTAATATAGAATATAGGTGATACAGACTCACTTACCTCACTGTACGGCAGATACAGAGCAAGGATTCTGTCTGCTAGAGAAACAGTAAGCACATTTCAATAGAACTAAACGAAAACCAACAAGCAAAGCATATATACCTTTACACTTTCTAGACGGATCTGATATCCAACAGTGAGTCCAATCCTTTCTGTTCTTTCTTTGGCTACACGTTCAGCCACAGAAATGGCAGAGATCCTGCGAGGCTGAGTGCAGATGATGTTTGCAACTCTGCTTGGAGATCCTTGCAATGAAGCATCCAAAATAAACTGAGGAATCTGAGTGGTTTTCCCACATCTGCATGACAAAAACAGGGATTAATTAAAAAAACCCCACAAACCCAACACCTTCCATCCATGTCAATTAAGATGACTGCATTCCACTTGAAATTTGCTGTTTCATTAGTGTCCTCCTTCACATGAAGTTCACCAAGGACTGCTGTCACTGGTCACAGATGGACCACGACCCTAACTTTTTCAGAATATGGATATGTATTTCATATTCTTCCGTGTATACCTTCATACATAAGTCTGTATGTGCAATCACCCTCTTACCCCGTCATGCCGCTCACAACAAGAACTTGGTGGCTCTTCAGCAAATCAAGAATGGTTTCTCTCTCTTGCCATGCAGGGAGCTTCTGTCTTTCATACAACATAGACTGGAAGTGCCTAGAAGACTGATGCACGAAAACAGAGAGCACGGCAGTAAGAAAACCACTGGAGTGGAACAGAACCACTTGAAACAGCAGCCTGCAGCTTAATATTTATTTCTCTAAAGTAAGCATGAAAAAGATATTCTGTTCTGTACATTATACCTTTTTCAGTCGAAATTGTGTGCAGATTTTAACATTTTCGTTATACAGAGACTTTGCCTGCACATCATACTTTTTGGAAAGCTTTTTCTTGAGGTTCTCAGGAAACTCATTCTCTACAACAGCTCGTTCAGGCTCGTCTTCCTCCTCCTCTTCTGCCACCTCCTCTTCTTCCTGAGGCTCTGACACTATTGAGGCTTGAGACAGAGAATGTACAGTTAGGTATTCTTGTTACTAAGGAAGAGAACCTCTTCAGCACTGAAGAAAAACCAGATACACATTCCAGGAGCATTCTCAACAAAGAACCTTGTTAGACCAGAGCTGAGGGTCTGCAGGACTGTTTTTGACATGCATTTAGTTCAACACTACCAGCAAACCTCCCCTCCCCCTATCGAACAAACCACAACTTCTTCACTACCCCTGCACCAGCTGCGCTCTGCAACACCATTACCTGGGTGGCCACATGGTGAGCCAGACTGGTAACTGTTTTGCCTGCCTGAACAATTTTCATGTGTCTCAGCTCCACTCTCCACATCACCACTTCTATGGAGCATAAGACTGTGATGGCAACACCAGCTTAAATTAACTAAAACTACACTGTAACATTAAGTGTTAAACCACTGCCACAACCACTTTTAAACCAAGGCTGAAACTGGACCAGGTACTTTGGTTCCTACTGCCTATCAACTGAGGTGGGATTTGTTCAGACAGTATGCCAGCCCTCAAAAGTTTTAAGTCTACATTTATCTAAACAAGGTATTTTATAACATCGGGAAGATTTTATAACATTAGGAAGATCTGATTTAAATTTCTGGAACAAAGGTGTCTTTCCGTGGAGCTCTTAAAAACACAGAATTTGTTTTACTATAACAAAAAAAACAGGCTGTCACCATTTAGGTGCTCTAAAATGTGACGCAGTTGTTCTTGAAAACTGTCTTGAAGAAAGTTTGCTGTAGATAAAGCAGTTTTAGAACTAAGAGGTTGAAGGTCATCTATGCCATGGAGTTGCTGTCACTCTGCCGTAAGTGACGCAGTCTGAACTCACCCCCTGTGAAATCAATTTAGTTGCAATTGCATGCAAAAAAAGGGACGATACCTTGAACAAAATTCTAGAACTGCTTGCAACATTTACTTAGCCTTAAATCCATCTTTACAAAATCAATTTGGAGGTGTTGGTAATTTTAAGTAATTTTTTTTTTTTTTAAAAAAGATGTTTCTGAATTGATAAGTAGCAGATGTACCAAAGCTTGCAAACAACTTTCCCTGCTCCTCTTCCAAGCACACTTCTCTGATCTATTTTGTTGAGTTCCCACCACATCTCTCAACGGCTTTTTACTGATTGTGTCAGAATAGGCATTGTTCACTCTGCCAACCCATGATCATTAGCTCCATGCTCCTTTAACTCAGTTCTTGCCAGCAGAAATTCTCTCTGCTGCAGCTTTATTATGGAAGGAACTTCCTGAGGCACAGAGAAGTTACGGATCTGGCTCACCAGATTACCTTAATCTCCAGAAATAGATTTGGAACAGATGCCTGAATTGTCTCTCTGCCTTCTCTTTTTTTTTTTTAATCTTTTTGACTGTTCTTAGCCCAGAAAACACAGAGGGAAATTAGGTGTACCTTCACATACTCGATTTGAACCAGGCGTACTCTCCATCTGTTGCTTTACCAAAGGTGCTGCCAGCAGGGACATAGGAGGAACACTATACTTGTGGTGAGTATTTTTAAGTAACTCACTTATTTCAGATTCATCTTCTAAGCAAGTCACTAAGGTGTACACCACTGGTTCATTAGACTCTGCAGCTATCAAGGCCTTTCCAAAGAGGAATTCAGCAATGTGTAAACGACAAGCAAGAGGTAGATTCTCGTCAGTGGAATAAAATGCGACAAGAGGTGCCTGAAGTGGATACTTGTTTTCTTCAGGAAATCTTACTTCAAGTTCATATACAGGATCATCACTGTTAGCTCTGAGATGAGCATCGTCTACAGGGTTCCTCGCTGGTTTTAGTGGGTGGTTTGGAGGGAATTCATGTCCAAATCTGCATTTTGAACCAAACCTGCAGCCTCCTTGGAGATAAAATTTACATATTTCCTTCGAAGTCTGCTTTGCTTTGTCCCCAGTACAACCACCCTTTTGTTTAGATTTGCTGAACTTGTTTGCTAGGTACTCCAATTCCAAACTAAAAGTCCAAACTCGGTTTTGAATTCTTTCTACAAATTTTTCTCCATAGATTGACCGGAGGGCAAAAGCCTCTTCTTGTCTCTGTTCTAAACATTCTTCTTGACCGGCTTCAGCAGCTGTTGCAGAAACCTGCATCTTCTCTCCATATTTTTCGGTAAAGCACTGCAATAGCAAATACTCCAATGATGCCCCAATATTACCATTGCAGGATCTCAGTACTGTCCTACAACGCTCTCTGTCAAAACCATACCTGCAACAAAACAGAGACAACATGGCAACAAGTGAGTGACAGAAACCTGTATGAAGCAAAATAACCACAGATCTGCTTGATTAGGCTTACAGTGAGGAAGCACATATGCCAAGAATTACTATTACTACTACTGGGGGGAAAAAAAACACACCAAAATATTTATGCTATTTTAAATGACAGTGGCAGGCAGTATTTTGGTGTCTGTTCTTTAAAAGGTGACAAATCAGTTTACGTGGCAGCTATCTCACACCTCAGAATGTAGTGCACATAATAGCATTAGATTTCCCAGCTAAATTAAACTCTTCAAAAAAAGCTGAGTCCTGTCACATATAAAACACTCTCAAATCAAAGCAAAAATAGTTAATAAATGCTCATATCTGAGCAAAATGGATGAAGGTTTTGAAACATTACCTACTTGCAGGAAACATACATATAACAGCAACAGTCCCTGAGCTTTCCCAGTATCTGTTTCATTGTTTTGGAGAAAGAACTGAAAATTTCACTGAAAAAAGGCTGATTTATTTTCATAAAAACATTGTTTAAATCTAGTTGAGGGTTAAATTAGTAGGAGATACAAACTCATCAGTTCTGCACACAGAACTTCCCTGGACTCAAGAGGAAATCCAAGCACTGAGGGCTTACAGTACTGAGACTAGTGATTTAACTCTTCACGATACAAATTATTCACTGAAAAACATCACCTGGAGAGCTTGTGCACAGCAAACGAAGACACTTCACTTTCCACAATTCTGTGCTCAGCTGGCTCAGCAGACGGCCTTGGTATTATGTCAGGAACTTCCTGATCTGTTGACCAGCACTGTTCGTCATCAAGATAATCAGGTTCGTCATCGTCTTCACCACAACCAGCTACTCTGATAAAAAGAGTTATCAAATTAAAATGAAACGAAATTATACTATTGAGTAGACACAGAACTCTGACTCTACACTTTTAAATCCTCCATTTAAATGGAGGATTCTGCTACCCCTTTCCCAGAGTTAATATTGAAGAAGAACAAAGCCGACTCAAAATGACAGGATTTGAGATCAAATTAAAAGTTAAGGGAAAAAAGAACACTGTTTTCATGTCTAACAGCGTGCCTGTTAAAGCACGCTCATCTGTAAGAGCTAGAAGTAGTAGTGCCTCCGTTTAAACTAACTCTGATTCAGGAGCCAGCTCCTGCCCTTGAAGCTCTTGAAGAAGTTCTTTCACTCTTCTCTGATTCTCTGACGTCATGTGTATGGTTTGCAGAGGGATTCTTGCTTCGTGTCTCTGTTTTGTTTGCCCTCCTCTTCTGGCAGGGGCATTTGATCTAAAAATTAAAATAGAACATAACAATGACTTATTTGCCTGGTTCAAATGATCTGGACTGAACTGGGATGCGTTAGGACCCAACCCTAGTTCAAAACAGGAAAACCAAAATAAAACAAGTCCATCACCTAAGGATTATTCAGTAGGGCTCCTTCTTACGTGACCAGGATATGTATGTCTGTATCTGTGTGTACACAAGCATGCACATATGTATTTTATGCTATGACAAATCCAAAGGGATTTAATAAACTTTTTGGCCCAGCTTCTGCTTCGTAATATACAAAAATGAATAGCCTATGTTTATTAGTGTTTTCTGATCAAAGACGTTCCGAAATTACTTTACGACCAAAGACGAAAATCCGAGGTTCTAATATTTAAAACCCCCAAACAACTGTCCTAGCTATAAAACATTAAAAACGTTAATCAAAAAAAGGCCTGTAAAAACTGATTCATACTGAAACAGCTTCATCACCCCTTAACTCTTCTTTATATTCAAAGACGTCCAAAACCAGCCCTAAAGTATCCCAAATGTCTCTATGCCAAACCCCTCCAAACTAACAAAAAGACCTGGATTCCAGCCTTGGTTCCTCAAAGAGAGAAAAATCATCTCCATCATCCCAAATCTTGGTTGAACATTTCCTATTTCCACCGAGTTGAGACTTGTTTGAATGGCCACTGCTGCCGCCTCCTCTTCCTCCTGCTCTTCCTCCTCTCCCTCTTCCTCCTCCTCTGTTGGGCTTTCCTCTTTTCCTCCCTGCTGAACTCATGTTCTCTCACTGAGGAAGGAAAAAAAAAAATAGCCCTTAGTTATGAAGATGATTTAGCACACTGCAAATGTCTGGACACAAATGACCTTATTTGTTTTTCTATGTGACAAGAGAAGATACCCTCTTGAACTGCAGCTGATTACCTGTATATTAGTGTATTTGTAGGCACCTGAAGCAGAGCACATTATTCTAGAACACCGTTAAACAAGTTCTGCAGTTTTAGAAAATAAAAGTCATATTCCTTACAACTGTTCAAACAAAAACCGCAGGATCTCTGGGAAAAGGATGAGCCTACCAGCAGCGCTGCCTAGTGTGGTAGCTCCAGTTCTGCCACTCTGATGGAATTTTCTTGGACATGGGGGAGCCCAAAGTACAAACCATCAGAACTTTCACAGCAGAAAGCAGCCTGTGCCATGCCACTTTTCGAATTGGGAGTTTGCAGGGCTGAGAGTAAAAGGTCGAATGGGAGCTGAAGCCAAAAATACAGTTTGTTTCCACATTAATCTGCTCCTGACCCATCCTCTTCTGCAAGAAGCTGCCCAGTCAGCTGAGCACTCTGTGGAGCCTGGGCAGGGGATTGATTAGGGACCTGTCTTGGAAAACAGAAGCCCTCCTTTCCTTCTCACAGCGGGATCTTCACCAGCTCTGACACAAGCTCGTTAGTACTAAGCAGTTGTTGTCAGTGACAGAACGGCTCAACATTAACACATGCCCCAGCATCATGCTCCTGCACAAGGAAAGCTACTGCAGGGCCAGGGCAGCACCTGCGGACAGTCTGCCAGGAGCCTACTACCCGGATCTTTGTGCCGGCACCTCCAGAGCCAGGACAAGAACTGCCGTGGCCATGCAGGAGCAACAGCCCGAACGAGGGTCTGGAAACGGCAACAGTCTGGGGCTTGGAAAGAAGGAAACTTCCCCTTTTGCGGTGCTTCTCCCCACCAGAGCTACACCGGGACGGGACAGGATTTGACAGACAAGCTGACCCCGCTCAGAGCACCCTGGCACAAGCGACGGCGGCTCAGTGCAGCAGCCGGACATCGCTACGTGGGCCGCCTCCGAGGACGCTGTCACACGGGGTCTGTCTGCTTCCTCTCAACGCACGGCAGGGAGCCCTCGACCCGAAACAGCTCCGCTTCCCTGCCGGCTCCTCCAGCACCGCCCCCCGCCTCGCACACCTCTGAAGGGGTGTCCCATCACCAGCACTCCACAACCGGGGATGCCCCAACCTCCTCCCCCGCCGCTGCCCCTCCCTCACCGCAGGGTCCCCCTTCCGCTCACGGTGCCGGGACGCTATCCCCTCAGCCGCCTTCGCGAGCCCCCTGCACACCTCTTCCCCCCCGTCCCCGCTCTCCACGGCGCCCTCACACCCTCCGCCCCCCGGGGACGCCCCCGCCTCTCCGCCCCGGCTCCCACCTCTCCGCTCCGCACGGGCCCGGCACTGAGTCCCCTCACCCGGAAGCGCCCGGCTTCCCCTTCCGGGTCGCCGGCCTCCCTAGCAACCGCGGATACTTCCGCCTGGCAACCATGGACGGTAATGCCTTCCCCGTCCCGGCAGCCCCGATCCCCTCACACGGTGCCCCGCCGACAGCACTGAAGGCTCCCCTGTAAAGAATCGCATACTAATAATTATGTGCAGTGTCAAGCTGCTGTGTATCTGAATGGATATATATGTGTATATATATTTGAATTTCAGCCAACAGTCGTGTCCTGGTTTGAGCGACACAGAACTAATTTCTCTTCTAATGCTTGGGAAAACTGCACTTTTAGAAGACCCTAGTGTCTGAATTATGACAATCTTTACTTTATAGCCAGCTGTGGTTTGTGGGTTTCAAGGTCTCAGTGTTTTTGAGCCTTGCCAGGTGCAGGGGTGAGGAGGAGCTAGACCCGGGCACTTGACCCAGGCTGCCAACAGGATTATTCCATACCATGAACAGCACATTCAACATAAATTGGAAAGTCTGCTGCTGGGGAGTTCTCTCTCCCCCTCGATGGCTGCCACCCTGAGAACTCCCTGCCCCGGTGCCGGAGCCCTGAGCCCTTCCCTTCCTCCTGAAGCCGCAGCGCTCGCAGGGTCCCACAGGGGCTGTCCCTGCGGGGAGGGCACGGCTTCTGCTGGGAATGGGCTGGGTACAATCCCTGCCTATTTTAGATTGGTATTGGGCTCAATACTGGTTCTTTAGTATTATTAATGTTAATTATTTAGTCTTATTCTATTAAATCTGTTTATATTTCAACCGTTGGGTCTCCTTGTTTTCCCCAATTCCCCTGGGTGGGGAGAGTGTGAGAATAATTGTCTAAATGACAGTAAATTGTTGTGGTCTTCTCAAACCGTAACAAGTTGTTAACAGTGACGCTGGTTGTTTCTTTATTAACAGAAGCTGCTGGTTTTAAAGTGTCTTTCGTTTTCCCAAATAAAGACAAATACGGTAAGAAAATCTTGTTAGGTGCTAATTCCTTTTGCCAAATTGAGTTCATGGGATTAAACCGGAGGAAATCTCTGCCAGTTTCAGGGTGAGGGCTATACAAGTGACAAACAACCCTGAAGCTGCACAGCTGAGGTAGGTAGGTCCCGCTAGAGATCCCTGGCCCCCTGCACACGCAGAGTCATCCACGATGGCTGCCCTGGACTGCATCCCATCAGGTCTTGAATATCTCCATGGATGGAGACTCCACAACCTCTCTGGGCAACCTGTGCCACATAGGAGTTTAAGGCAAAAATTTTTACCAGAAAAAAGGACTATTTCCCAAGCAACACACTGCTTTGGCTATGTAAGAGCCCCCCACGGGCACATGGAAACTGCCGTGGGTGTGTTTCCCCAGGGTCCACCGACAGACAGCCACAGCCACTGCCCTGATGGTCCCCTGGGGTCTGCTCTGCCCCACACCAGCTCCTCACCAGCCTCACAGTGGGGTTCAGTGGTGGTGGAAGAACAGGGAACGGGACTGCTGCTGGCTCGCACTCTGCATGGCTCCCAAAGGCATCTGCTCCAGCAGGGCTTGTGTGCTCCAGGGGCCCATCTCTGGGAGCAATCTGTCAGCTCTGGAGAAATGGCTCTGTGCAATAGAAGAAGTGCATTGCATGATCTCATAGGCTTTTGCCTCTCGGATGTTCTCTGTCTTGAAGTGAAAATACCTGTCTTCCATCACTCTCATTTTCTAGAGGGGGAGTGCAAAAAGACACCTGAAGGTGTGCTCGAGAGGAATGGTCATGGAATCCACACTGGCGCCAATGGAACTACATACGTTGGCAGCTGGAAAAATGACAAGGTAATTTTAAGTATTCCTTAATTTTAAACTTTTTCTGGGTTTGGAATGGAGCATGTCCACTATACTCACCCTTAAAAAGACACAGAAAGGAAAGTCATAACCTGAGAAATATTAGACCAATGCTGCAGGCTCTTCTTCCACCTGGGAATCTTGTCTCAGCCCAGGCTGAAGACTTGAGACATTTGTGGTCTTCAGGTGTCCTGCTGCCTCCTGAGGCTCCTGCAAATATGCCACCCATTGCTGGCAGGCAGGCCCTGGTGAAACACTCTGGCAGCGTGGTGCTGGTGTTGCCCAGGATGGCACAGCCACTGTGAAAGCCCTGCATGAATGGCTGTGCACACATAGCAGGCTAGGCATGGCCCTCCTGCACGTGTATATACGCCACACACACATCCCACAATGAAACAGGGCAGCTCTGGCCATCAACAGATACACCATTGTTTGGCTGCCCTTGGTTACTCTGTTCCCCAGGAATGACTTAGTAAGTATAGGAAAATTGCTTATTTTGTCTCTCCTGGAGAGGAGACAGTCCTTGAAATGAGACAAATAAGGGTCTGCAATTAGGAAACCGCATCTTGTAGTTTTATCAGATCTAATATGGCTTTTTTTCAGTCTCTTACAAAAATATTGGTGCAATGATAAGAATTTAGATTATGGCACAGAAGTGCTTTCCAGCACAGATTTAAATCCCCAGTCATGGCTTAGTGGCCTAGGCTGAACAAATTAAAGACTTGTGCTGCCTAGTAAGAAATTCTGGGAAATTTAATTAACCCCTGAGGCTGTCAGGGTAGATGAATTACTTGCAGGGCTGGGGACAGCAGTTCCTGTGAGACTACTAGCAGATGAGGGGTTTATTGGACACTGGATGGCCAAAAACTAAGCTCTTACCTGAAATCCTTGTAGAAGCAGGAACCTAAGTCTGAAAGAATAGTCATTTTCCTCTCCATTATCGTATCTCAATATGATAGCAGATTCAAAGGCAGCAATCCGAAAGGATATTGTAATGGAAGGAAATAATACTGTAGGATAAACATTAATTATTTTCTTTATCCTTCATCTAATTAAATGCAGATGAATGGTACTGGAAGGCTAGAACATCCTTCTGGGGCAGTTTATGAAGGCGAGTTCCAAGACAACATGTTTCATGGAGCTGGAACCTACACATTTCCAAATGGAGCAAAGTACATTGGACCATTCAGTGAGAACAAGTATGTTTGGAGTGGAAGAGTCGTGTAGTCTTTTCTGTTAGTTTTGTTTTCATAAGCTGTAAAGTTCAAATAAAATTCACCCAAGCATGGGACTAGGTTTCTTTTGCTGCCAGTGAAACTTGCACTGGATATCTGAAATTGCTGATCCCAGTTGTATCCTTTTCATGAGAACAGTCAAAAGTCTGTGATTTGTTCCTAGGCAGGTTTTCAAAATGGTTATTCCACCCAACCACTTTTTGTTATCAGGTCTCTGCGCTCAGGTGGAGTTCAGAGAAGTAAAACAGTCCAGACCCCTTTCAGAGCTGTTGTTTCAAATTGTCTGCCTACAAACGCATGCAGAAATACAGTGCTAATTTGCACTGGTAGTTTGCAAAGTTTGTGTTTACTTATTTTTTGAGGTAAAGTACAAATTTCAGAGAGATGGGAAAATGTGGAGGTTTATTTTCATCACTCAAAAGAAAATATTTTAGTGCCACTGATAAATACCAGCAATTTCTTTTGAATGAGGGTGAACATTTTGAGTTGCTAAGATACTATCTTGTCCTAAACCAAGAAGAAGGAGAACATGAGAACGTTCATGTTTATTCTCCTTAAATGACTTCTCTGTCAAATTTGCTAGGTTTGATTTAGGTTTAATTTTTCTTTAAGTGCCTCCCCAATCCAGTTTCTGAAATAAATCTAAAATGTATGTTTGTTAGTATGTAGTCTTTCATCAGAAAAAAAAGCTCTGTCTTGGCCTTCTGACCAAAAATAATAGCCACAATAGCACTAGAATGATGATCAGTTCTATTTTTAAATGATTAGACACCAAATGAAATATGTACTACAGAATGTACCTGAATACAAAATAGGAACCTGTATGACAAACAAAAAGTGTTTGAGGAAAAATTGAAGATAAATATGTCAATGCAGAACAGATGAAGTTACGTCTCTATTACAGTGGCACGTTAAAATCTGCTACGGAGCTTCTGTCTTTTGCTGTCATGTTAAAAGACAGGCATGAATTCTGCATGAAGGCTAAACCTGTGAGTATTCATCCCTTCAGTGAGAGCATTCTACAATAGATCACACATGTAGCTTTACAGGCATTTTCTCTCAAAAATCTTAGGGTCATGCTTCTACTCTCCTGTGAAAACATAGCCCATCACAGAGGGACCAGCGCAATGCTTTTCGCTAGTAGCTGATCTGTAGAGAAAGCAGCTGGTTCTGATTTGAACTTGTGATTTCAACTAACTAAAATGTTGATGTAGATACACCACCAGCAGCAGGCATCCAATCCTTGCTAGCCACTGCTGTTTCACCAGTGAATTAAGACCGCTCCTTTTTGACACTGGTTTGTGACTGTAAATACGCACCACTCCCTTACAGCCCAATGCAGGCTATTTTGCCAAGTTTCAGGATTGCTACTTTCCAGCTACTTACAGGAGGTAGGTGTCAGTTCACCAGATCACTGCAGCTTTCATGAGAGAGCATAGATAGGCAGCACCATAGCGACTTGCTGCAACTGCTAGGTGGCTTCATTTTTTAAGGGAAACAAATCTCCAGTAATTGATTTTAGAAGTTATTTTACCCTCATTTGCAAGGGATGCTGATGCATAGACATTTCTTCTTTATAGCAGTTTTTCAGGTATAATGATGAGCTTGATCACAGCTTTCAAAGATCAGGAGAAATATGTGGTTTATGAGGCCTGAATTCACACGGCAGTTACTTTTTTTTTCCTGCAGGAGGCTCTAAGTCCTTGTACTTTGCCCTAACAGCATGTTTCATAGGGATGGGGAAAGGGTAAGAGAGGATGGATTTTTACAGCAAGAAGATCACAAAGGACACATCTTAAGATGCCCCTAATGAAAGTCAGGATAAACTTCATAGGACTTAATCCCTGGTAACTTCAAATCGTAACTGGGACTACGAAGTTTTTCCTGTAGAGGCTACGTGTTGGGGGGACGTTAGTATAAATACAGTTTTGCAAAGAAAGGAATATGTTCCTTGGCTGTCTAACCTGCATGCTTTGTAGGTCAAAACTTTTACAGGCTACAGTGTGGGAGAAAGTTAAGGCAGGAGCTTAAGCTACACTGGGAAGTTTCTGATTCCTGGCAATTTGCTTTTCTGGGTAGTGCAGACGTCACCATGCTGCCACAAACTGATTGCGTTCTCAACGGGCTGGATTTATGTCATTCCAGGATGGAAGGTGAAGGAGACTTTATAGATGAAAATGGAGTGGAGTGGAGTGGCACATTTCATGGCTCAGCAGCAGTGGGACTGAAGCAGAAGCTGAAAATGTAGCTACTTGTCTTGGACAGTAGCACGGGTTAAAGGCAGCTCTGTGATTGCATTCTGACCTCAAGGGCTGTGACCAGTTTTCAACAGGCATTGATTTCTTCATGGATTTTTAAAAAATAAACCCTAAAGATGCATGTCAATAGTAAATAAAATTAAGTTATTTTTCTTTCTGACTGATCAGCTGAAACATCCTAAGTGAAAACCTTAAAGAAATGAAGTTGGATAGGGTGAATTTATAAGCAGAGCAGTTGATGACTAGAATTCTTTTTTTATTTTAACTTGCCCTAGGAATGTCTTCCTCCCTGAGTTTCAAAAAGAAAACCAACCTGTCATGAACAAATGAAGCCTAATTTACGCTCAACTTTTATAACTTTCCCAGATAACAAACCGTCCACCTACAGAAGCTTTTGCAAACACAGTGCTCATAGGATCATGTTTACCCTAAGCCATGTGTTGCACAGTGGGGTGAGGGCAGAGAGCACGTGCAGCTGTACCGTGATAGTTACTCCTCACAGGTCAAGCCCGTAGTACCAGACCACTCAGGGACAGACCTCTGCTGTGCAATAAAGCTGCTTTTCTCTGGGAAGGAAAGTAAACAGGAGAGCGTACAGGAGAGACTGATCACTGCCACGGTCCCATCAGAAAGTCTAATACAATGAAAAATCTATTACTATTTTTGTTTTTGTTTGGTAATTAAAGGTCTCTGCGCTGTAAATCTGATCAGTTTGCTTTACAAAGCAGAAAATCTGCTTTCTAGTTTAAAAAAAATCCCGCAAAATATCAGTGCTGTCAGGAAAAATGTGTGTTGAGTTTTTGCTTGCCAGATACTTAATGGAGTTTTATTAAATACCTGTCCTTGCCTCCATTTGCAGACACAATGTACAAACGCTGTTCCTTCAAATATTTAGCTCATTTTGCTAGGATTTGGAAAAATCTTGGGCCCTGTGGTTTCTTAGCAAAATGAAAAAACCAGCACATTATCAGCAGACAGAAGCATACTGTGTCGTCTGAAACAAAGCAGCTCATGGATCATTTGGCATGATCCATTTCAGCCCTTTTTCTTAAAGCTGCCTGTACGAAAAATCTCTATTTGACGTGTTTTGTTCATAGACTTGTAAAGCTAAATGTTTTTGTTAATTAAAAAAAAAATAAAAATAATCTTTCCTAGCTTGAGCTGTTTGTTGAATTCACAGGTATCTTTGACCCACCAATAGTGCCTTTTCCAGCAAACTCCTCCACAATTATCATTTTATTTTGTTCAATTTTGTTGTGTTTTGCTCCTGAAATAACCAGCTCCAAAACAGAAATACAGCGTCCTCTGTTCCTAGTCCTTGACTTCAGAGGTAGAAGCACCTTCCACAGAGCTTCTGTTCATCTATGAGCCTGTCCTTTCAGCTCCTTTGCTAGGACTCCACATCACCACATTTATCTGTGCTTCACAGCAATTATACTGATTTAGGCTGTACGGTTTTACATTTCAGGTTTTCTGCCTGAAGGATATCTTTGAAGCAGATCTTTGTCTTTCAGGAAGAAAATAGCCTGCCTTTTGTTACTGTTCTTCCCCCTTTATGTCTCCCTGCTCTTAGGCTTTGGAGTAACTCACCGGACTGGCTCAAGTATTTTCCTGACACCCCTGGTTTTGCGTTGCCTGCATTCTTTCCATGCTTTCTTGATACCCTTTGGAGCAAAAAGCTCTGCAGGACTAACAAGCAACAGAAAACACACAGTGCTGGTGGTTGCTGCTCCCCTCCCTGGCTACTTTGGCAGCCTTGCACTTGGCCCCTGAATGAAAGAAGGGGAGCCCTCTTGGCCCTGGCATCCCTAGTGAGGCCATGCATGGTAGGAGACTGAGGGTGTCAGGGAAAGCAGGGAGGAGCTGGTCCTGTCTACCTGTCCCCAACTGCAGCTGTCTCTCTTGGGTGCCACAGGAGGTGCTTAAGAGCCTCTGAGTTTGGCAAAGTAGCAGAGATCACATCAGCAGCCAGCTCTCAGCACACGGCCCCCCTGCCCGTCACTCCACAAGGCTTCTCACCCTCCCTTTGCAGCAGTGTGCGATTCTAATTAAAAAGCAAAAAAGTTGGTATCATCTTCTTCCAAGTGCACAGTCCTGATTTTTGCACAGGGATGCAAGGATATGACCTGAAGATTACATAATTAGAAGGCACTGTTATGCTTGTGTTTCAAATTAGTGATTAGCATGTGACAGTCCCGTCCTGGGAAACGTCAAGCCACCATTGCTCTCCTCTCTCTCCTTTCTTGCACAGAGCTAATTCCCTACTCCAGCAACTGCCAGTGCTGAAGGATCTTCAACCAGCCTGGGGTAAGTTTAAAATGTACTCATTGTGGGATTATTCATATTATAGGAAAAAGCTAGAGGCAGTTATTTAATGTTGGATGGGCAGCACATAAAATGGTATTTATTTTGCATCTTCAGTGCCCACGGTTATTTCCAGCTGATTTCTTCTAAGACTGTATGTGGAGATCTAGCTTCTTCATGTGCTGGAGAATCTTGTGAGGCTGCATATATAGTAAGGTCTCTAAAACACCAAGTTAAAAGGACCTTTTTTGCTCTTATCATTTAAGAGCTAAATTGAGGTCTCATACTGAATTGAAGTATTTGAATGACAATTGCATTAGAGTTAGCTGGAGACAAAGCATGAGAGTGATGAGAGTAAACAACTGATTTTTTGCTGTCTTTAGGGGACTGGGGGTTGTTCTCTAAGTGGGATATTTAAAGCAGCCAGCAATCTCAGCCGGCAGGATTGAGACAGTCACCAGGAAGATCCTAAGCATTTATTTAAGCAAACTGTGGATGTTTAACAGCTGAAACAGCAAAACAGCATATGGATTCCCTTGCACTGTTACCCATGTCATGATTTCAGAAACAGAATGGGACAGAAGGCCAGAGAAATAGTAACCGTTGTCCATCAAGGCTAGGCTTTACTGACCTTTGCCTGTTTGCATGCTGATGCTTGGGGTTCTGGGTTGGTCTTTTTAACAAATGAATCCTCTGCACAGTTGATTGTTTCTCCCAGCTCTGCCATTCTGTGGGAGGGGAGCACTGGAAGGGTGAGCATGGTCACACGTGGGACCTGTCTCCCCCCCCCCAGCTTCGTGCGGGAATCCTACCCCTGTTGCCTCAGTGGCACCTTGCTCTAGTATTCAACCCTCTGCCTGGGGCATAGCTAAAGAAGGCAACACACTGGGACCTCCTCACCCACCCACACCTTCTCCCTTGGGGTTCTCATGGGAAGTGGGTGCCGGCTCGGGCTCCGTTAATGTTCACACACTGCCCACTCTGCTCTGGGGGTGCAGTGCCAGCTGCTCGTGCAGCACCAGGGCAGTATTCTTTGCTGGACACCAGCGGCCAGAATCATGGTGATCACTAATGGCAGAGGTGGCACTCAGCTTTGGTTTTTTGGCTTGGCAGATTTGGCTGCTGGAGGGAAGATATAGACTAAAGGGGAAAATACTTCCTTTTGCCACGATGGAGGAATCTGGTGGTTTTTAACAGCCTGAAACTATTCTCTGGGCTTTGCTCTGGAGACGTCATTCTGGCTTGATGAGAGCTGCAGGATGGTAAATGAGTTTTAATGCTCAGCTCTAAAGAAACAGGCACATCTTTGCTGTTTCTTGTCCCTAAAGCAGGAGGGCAATGTGCAGGTCAAGGCAACCTGCTGATGGCTTCGTGTGACTGGGTGTTGAGCCTCTCCAGGGGGAGCTTACAGAGGAACAATAACTTATCCTTGCTGATGAGGAAACTACCCTGCATACCAGGCAACGAAAGGCAGTGTGCACAGGCCGTGGCAAAGGGAAACCCTGACTGGACATAAGGAAAAGTATTCTTCCCCAGTGTACTAGAGGGCCCAGATAGGCTGTGAAGACTCCAGTGTGGGAAATATTTGGACTTGAGCTGGACACAGCCCTGAGGAACGTGATCTAGTTTGGAGTTAGCCTTGATTTGAACAGGAAGCCAGAGTAGAGACATACAAACATACCTACTCACCGAGGCCCCGCTGTGAGCTTGTGATTTGTTTGCTGCCGGCAGAGGCAGCCAACATCTGGGATCTTAGGGCCAAATGTCCGTCCCTTTTTTTTCAACCCCTTTTTGTACCTTTTAGGAACAAGCCAGACACTGTTCAGCCAACTCAGGCTGACTCAAACCCTTGTCCCTGGTGAGGAGACAGTGTTAGCAGCTTCCCCACCCGGCAGTCAGGGTAAGCAGAGGACAAGCATTTGCTCCAAATCATGGGGAGGTGCACGTTTTGTTTGTTTTGGTGATGAGGAAGAACTGACTAGTTCTGCTCTGTATATTCAGCAGTTCAGAAGAACCAGGCACGGGCAGGCAATGTTATATATTCATGGAGTCCAGCAGAGAGCCCTAAATGCTGGAAAGTAGCCAATGTAATGCAATTATTTAATGTGACAAAGAACTGAGGGGTCACTCAGGAAATTGCAGGCTGCTGCTAGAGGACACACGAAAGACAGTTACTCTGGTAAAACGGAGAAGATTTTCTGGACCCACTTGACGAAGGTCAACCTACTTTGTAGTGCGGTATATAGCAGAGTTCCTGGTGGTGCCTGGAGCCGGAGGGGATGGTGGCATCCCTGCTGTCCCAGTTTCAAAGCCTCACTCTTGAGCTCTGCAGCAGACAGAGACTGTGCTCAGACATTGTCCTTGTCAGCATAAGTGTGATGTGGAAGCTCCTTAGTTAAAGCTCCATGCTGTACAGGTATTGTTTTGAATTCTCTCTGTAAGGAAAAGTTATTTCTGATACTAGGAACCCCCAGCATTTTTACAACCCAAGAGATAAGATACAGTGCCAAAGGGCTCCCTTAACAGCCCTACATGTTTCTGAGTTGAAGGCGCACAAGAACAGAAGATAGGTAACAGGACAATGATACATCCCCGCATGAGCCCTTCTTCTACAAGTATTACTTCTCATTAAAACCTCATGTAAGTTATTATTCTCCATATCAGACAAACCTTTTTCTTTGTACCAGAACCAAGACGTTTCAAGTGGGGAATGCCATCCTGTGAGCTTCTCCTCTTGGGTGCATCGCTCCTCATGACAACTGCAGGTTGCCATGTGTTAGTGGGGGCGTAGCCACAGGTGCTTTTCGTATTCCATCCGTCTCTCAAAATCCCCATCTGTGGGACTGATGGCATTGCCCCAGTGATGTGCCGGGAAGGGGAACCTGCCAAAGTGGGACCTAGACAGAGACACAAGCATTTTGAAGTCTCAGATGCTTAGGAGGAGCTGGTCTAAGAGTGAAAGTAGAGAGCAGTTGGTGGAAGGCTTTAATTTAGGCCTTAATTCTGGCTTTTCTACACCTTGGATGCCTGACATTGCAACCTGTTCATACGTTGTTTCCTCATGCACGACAGTCCCCTGACTCCCCCATTTAAAGTTGTGCAGCAACAGTTAGAGATTCTCATTTTTGTGTGCTCCCACAATTCATGTTCTTGGCCTGGCAAGGTATGGTTACCCTGCCTTGCAAAGGCCAGAGGTATGAATCTCCATTTTCACTGGAGATTTAGGGGTACCCAGAATAATTCAACAAGTGGATAATAAAATTACAAAATCTTTAAGAAAGGCTATGGAGTTAGTGTATTTAATGGTATGTTAACATGACCAATTCCATGCTAATGGATGTTTCTTAATTATTATAATTAGTATTAATAGTTAAAAATTATATGCTGTTATATTGCTATAACTGGCATGGTAAAACATTAATAATATAAAAGTAGGACAGATAAGATATGTACGCGTTTTTGTTAAAAAGAAAAAAATTGATGAATTTTCAGGAAAAAGCTATTTTCATTGTTTTCAGTGAAATTGTTTATCACAGAATAATTTTAAGTTTTTTTCATATCTGTTTTGCCTTTACTATTTGTTCCATTTCTCCCAACATTGCAAAATCAATTCTGAATTTTGAAACC
>KZ506056.1:230950-295233 GCA_002844005.1 Limosa lapponica baueri
GGGTGGTGCTACAGCCATCTGCAACTGCCTGAAGGGAGTTATAGACTAGACAATCAGGCTCTTCTTGCAGACACAATGAAAGATAAATTGCCATGGGCACAAGATGCAACAAGGGAAACCTTGACTGGCTGTAAGCAAAAAATCCTTGCCCATGGGATCAGTGTAGTCCTGGGACAAGCCTAGAAAGGTTGAGTCTCCCGCCTGGGAGATACGCAAACCTTTACTAGATGAGCCCCTGAGAAATCTGATCTAGCTTTGGGGTTAGCCCTGCTTTCATTCAGATAACTCCAGAGGACCCTGCCCATCTAAACTCTGCCATGAGCAGAGTCTTCGGAACAACAGAAAAACCCCTATTACAGTATCAGCTGATAGAAAACAGATTTATCTCACTGTAACCAGGTGTCTACCTAGAAGCTTTCCCAGGCAGTTGGTCCTAAGCCCACATTCGAAGTTCCTCCACCTTTCCACGTGTCACCAAACAACCCTCTGTCCTGAGAAAACAGTGAATCTTCTTGGGAGAGATGTCATAAGCAGCTCTCTTACAAATAAGAAGTTTATCCTTTCATTAATCCTCAATCTCAAGAAGATGCTAAACCCCAAGTCCCTTCAGCACTGTGCTGGAGGCCTTTCAGTCCTCATCACACCTCAGCAAGAGGCGGGCTGGGTATGCTGATGGCTGTGCCCCTCCCAGCCTGACCACAAGCGGCATCCCTTGCCACAGCTCACAAATGCTCAGCATTGCTCCCACCCCAGGAGCCCCAGTGTTGCCACCACCCTCCCTTGGGAGTTCCACACTGGAAAGCTGTCAGGCCGAAAGCGTGTGGCCCCCAAGCTACACTGCTGACTGCACGAGAAGCAACTGCTTCTGCAGCAATTACCTAAAGCCACCAGGGCTCTTGCATCTTTTGCATTTCTCCCGTCTATTTAATGCTATGTGCCTTCCTCTGTGCCTGCTTTCCCCAAAACATCCCTCCAGGCTTCTCCAGTCCCAGCCAGGAGCTGGCCTCTCCAATCCCATTAGCAAAGCTAATGATAACTCACATCAGCCTTGAGCGTATGTATGTCAAACAGGAATGGAGGTGGGAGGTTATTCTAGACTCCTAAATCACACCTAGTTTCCTAGTAAGGCTGGACAAAAGCCGACTTGAATTAAACCCTGGGGAGAGGAAGCCTGGATGTGGGGCAGTGCCCATGCTCATAAGAGAAGTGTGAGCTGGTGCAATCCATTTTTCTGGAGCTCTGCCTGCGTCATTAATCAAGCATCATTATCTTAAGACTGTTCCCAAGGTCATAACCCCATTACCAGGCTGATGAGATGCTTTACCAAGGGAGTGACTTGGGCACAGCATCATGCTCAGTTGGCCCTGGTTTCCAGAGAGGCTGCAGCTCTACACATCAAGGTGCCTTGCAGCACTCCTGTGCCTCCAAAAGTCAGAGAGACAACTGGCCGAGAACCTGCTTACATGGCAGTAAAAGTGCCTCCAAAAGTGCCAGCAGGATTGTGCAGCAGCATTGTGAAGGCAATATCTCTGTGGCCCAAACACAAGTTAGGAAAACATTTTGGGTGATTATTTGCGTAGCAAATAGCTGATTCTTTGATGCAGAACACCCATGCAAGATGTTC
Organism: Limosa lapponica baueri; assembly: GCA_002844005.1. Classification (NCBI taxonomy): domain Eukaryota; kingdom Metazoa; phylum Chordata; class Aves; order Charadriiformes; family Scolopacidae; genus Limosa; species Limosa lapponica. The sequence goes on from KZ506056.1 coordinate 232,575, forward strand.
ATGTCCTGTTCAAAATACATCTCCTTTTGCTTCTGTTTTCTGTCGGTTCTCACATGCAGTTTCTCACATGTGTTCAAACAAGAAGCATTTTGCTGAGCTCTGTGGGATTACATAGTACCTCTTAATCATCCATCCATGTAAGCACAAAAGGCTGGGAGGAAAGTGTTTGTACGGGTGCCCACTCTGCTTATGGAGGCAATGTGAACCCAAACAAAATTTTAGGCTGCCTCATTCCCTCTCAGATCTCTCCTCTTCCCTCTGTTTTCTGAACTCTGGGCATCTCCGCTCAATAAACCCTCTCTGCATCTTTCTGCACTCAGGGTTCAGACCAGCTGACCCAACGCAGGGCTCACATGTGGGCAGCTCTAAGCCATGGGATGTTCCCTGTGACCAGCCAGAACCCTTCAGAGTGAGGACAGGAGTCCCTGCAAGGACGCACACCCTATAGCAGCCATGGACTCAAACAAACAAGAAGGTAATGCAGCCTCTTATTTCACTTCTTGATAGCATGAAAGACAGTGAGGAAGAAACCTGCTCTCCTATGACCTGCCTGTTGGCAGCCACCCGCCACCCTCCCGAGAGCACCTCTTAGCCATGGCAGCTGTGAACAAATGTTCTTTTCTTTTACTTTCATAGAAATATCTGGGTTTTGAAGTTTTTATCTCTTATTTTAGAAACACCTCCCTCTCCCCTCTGGAAAATAATCCTGTGGCATATGTCATATCCAATGTGGGAAGTCATTCCCCTCTCTTGCCTCGGACCCACCCCTGCCTTGGGATGTACACAGACTGCTAACTGTCAAAAGCTATGTCTTACCCAAGGGCACTGTGGTGAGGATCTGCTTCTCTCCCTCACATGCTTTGTTGCAAGGGGTTTCTGTTCATGTCAGTGCCACAAGCCAGATTCCTGCACCAGTCCCAATCTTGCAAGCACCAAGATGTATCCAGGCCACACTGCTTGCATGCATCCAGTCCTGCTACAGTCAGCAGCACTTCTAGAAAGTCTGCAAAGCTCAGGGGTTTCAGGTCCAGGCTTTTAGTGGTTATCAGCTTTAGATGTTCTTTTTGCAGAGCAATGTGGGGTTAGTGGTACTTGCTTTCCACCCCAAACCCCTTGCAGCATTGTGCTCTGCTGTGCCACCTCAGAGGTGATTGTGTCACCTGAGGACCTCTTGAAACTATGAGGAGCAAGCTGAGTAGCTTTAGGAGTGTCCATAACTGTCAGCCTAAGAGAGACCCTGGACTATCTCTTTTTCTCTTAACAGATGCTAGGTGGTGGCAATGTTCATTCATGGCTTAGGTAAGGGAAGGGTTAATTTCTCTATTACTATTATTCTAATTTGACTAAATTAGGTCTGTGTACCTAGGCCCCTGCACTACAGCAGGCTGAAAAGGAAATTAACTCAGAGATTTTTTTCCAATTAATTGGTATGCCCCCACGGGCTGCAGATGTTCACTGCAGAAACTGGGAGGTAACCAAAACACCCCTTGCTTCCCACGGTGCATCTGTGAGGAGCCTCCTCTGCTCCAGCTCTTAGCAGTGACTTTATAGAAATGGTCTGGGTTTTGAGTGGGTACGTGCAGACAGTGCTTCTGCTCATGCTCATGGCAAAGGTGGGAGATAAAAATCACAGTAGCATGGATCCTCTCCCATCTTCTGGTCTTGCTCAGAAGCAGTTCCTCACTTTGAGTGTGTCCAAGGTCATTACAGACTGATACGAATCCAAACCCAAATTAAAGATCCCTACAGACTTCTACAGGGCTTGGATTGAGCCCTCTATGTTATATATCAGATTGAAAAACACCCAAAGAAAATGTAAGGAGAGACCATGGCTCTTCCTTGCTGTGCTGTGCTCCCACCTGACACCTCTAGCCCTTCACAAAGCTCAGCATTCAAAAACAGAAGCTCCCTGTCCTCCTAGCATCTGCTTTGCACTGTGCTATTAAGACACATGTCCTCTTGCTCTTTTTGGGTCAGTCATTACCATTCCACAGTAAGACTCCAGCAGTAACATTTACATCAGAACAGACATGGACCTCAGTTTTCTTGATTCAGGAGGATCACAGTACACACTGGCTGCCTTCTCAAGTCTCAACTCCAAGCATCATGAGAAAGCTTCATCATTCACTTCAGGCCAAAAGTTGGTTTCTAGTTTGTGGGGTTGCAGAGAAAAAAAAAAATAAAATTAAAAAAAGACCCAGAAGGGCCAAAGCTGAAAATGAAAACAACCTGTCATTTAAAAGATGAAACTTGGGTCTTGATGTGGGCTGGCTGATGAGTTTTGACCCCAAACATCTGGCAGTTTGGGGTTATGGCTACTTCTCCCAATCTGCCAGCTGCTCCTTGTGTTCTCTGGGAGGAACCTTGGAGGGTATTCCCTGGAGGGTTAGTGTCTGACTGCTACCTAACTCCACAGCTGCAAGACCAGCTGGCACAGGGAGAAGGTGGCACATGGGCAGAGAGGGGCATACGACCTCTCCTCCTCTGCCTCTCACTTCTGCAAGTTACTGGGGAATTTGCTCACATTCCTCTGAATCAGGACAGAGCCTAGAGACCAGAACAGGGCCAATTCAGAGGTGCCCTTGGCAGTAACCCATATTCCCCCTCAGGGGTAAAGAAATCAGAACACAGCTTGTAAAAGCTCTGACTTCCAGGCTTCAGCTTTCCACTTCATTCACTTTCTGACTGCATAGCACCTGCTACCTTTTCAAGCCTCTGCAGGACTGAATTTCTGTGGCCTTACATGCCCAGGTGGGTAAAGTACTTAGCATCTGCAGCCAGCATAGAAGGAGGGAGCTTGGCTGCCCGTAGAATTGGGCATGGGGGTCACTGGTCATGTCTGTGACTGACAACAGAGATGGGTGAAGGAAATTCTTGGAAGTGAGAGAAAACCCACCTCATGAAGTGACATTGACAAGGGGAGGCAATCCAGATGAGGAACTGGATAGCATGTTGTTTTCTGGGAATGAAGGCCAGCCAGGGAGCCTGACATAGGGAATAACATGGGAACTGATAACCATTGGACTGCAATTCCCTTAAAGTGCAATGGTGGCATAGCCAGTGATAATTTCTGTTGGATAATTGAAGGTTTCTGCACAGAAGAGACAATTTTAGAAAAGGAAATAAAAAATATAGACTTTTTGGTTTCAAGCAAGAACCCATTAATGCCTAGAGAGAATGTCTCTGCAATGTCCAGAACACTTCTACAAAATAGATATAAGCTCTTCCATGAGTGAAGCCTGTTTCAGAAATGTTAAGTCTAGCTTCAAGATCAGATGGGATGACAATGCCACAAAAAACTAGGAATCTAAAACTTATGAAAAGATGTGATATTTTTTGCGTTACAAAAGACATGATTACTGTTTGGAATGTATTGTGACAAAATAAAACTTAGGGCTTAAAACATACAGATCAGACCAGCCTTTTGTGGAGATAATAGAAATATGTACAAAAATTCACAATTTCAGAAAAGAGATGGCTCAGTAATGCTTTAGGGAACAAAAACTGTTACTTAAGGCTGGTACATAGAACTGAACTTCACAGGGAGCAATTTAGTCCTAATTGCACATAAAAGGTTTCTCACTTCTTTGCATAGATCAACTTTGGACAGACACAGGACAGCAAATTAGGTGAATTTAACCTCTGATTTAGGTGAGCCATTCCTGTTTCATAATTGCAGTTTATTTTACAAACAATATGGTGTTCACACCTCCTGAAGTGAGACTTGAGTCCTTTAAAACTGATTTGTACCTCAAGAGGGACTTCAGACACTCTGTTCCAGTTATTTATAGCAACCATTATAAGTCATTTTAATTGACTGAAGTTCTTTATTCCCACAGGAGAGACTGAAAGTGTGCCTCTGAGTACCCCTGCAACACAGATTTCCCAGGTAAAGATGAGAAAAATGCCCTAAATATCTCCTGGAGTTTAAAGAGTTACTAATAGATAAACAGTAGTTAAAAAGCTAAATTCAGTGGAAGGAAAAATGTAGGCACTTATAAGGAACACGGCAACTAAAAATGTGCGCACTGCATGAATAAATGTCACACATATCACTGCATGAATAAATGTCACACATATCACATCTTGGGCCTCATCTTAAAAGACACTTCCGTAAAATTTTTCTGCTCACAACCATTTGTGTTTAGACAGGTGATTTGTGAGCTCAGCTCATTAACTAGCTGGCATCATTAGCACCAATTAGAGACTGTCAATTCACTGAGCCAGAGGGAGATTTCATGGCTGAGCTCTGATGAGCTTTCACCAAACCCGATGAACCGTCCCTGGAACAAGGATGTATTGATTGACATGGGGTGGGGGTATCTTCCCTAGCAGGAGGCCAAGTCTCCTGAGGGGCTCCGGGTTACCCTGGCAGCCTCACAGCTCCTTGGACCATGGGGTGCTCTTCTTGCCTGATAATGCAGAGCAGCTGGGACGGCCAGAGCATTGAGTGTTGCTGCATGTCTCTGTTTGGCTCCCCTGACAGGAGCTTGGAAATGCTGTCTTTGAGCCCACGTTGGCTCAAGGTGATCAGGACTTCCAGAGGTCTGTGGCCGCTCTTTGAGTTGACATTCTTGCTGCAGTTAGCCACGATGGACGCAATCAAGATTGTCTATACCACAGCCCAGGGAGCGTCCTTCCTGTAAGATGCAGTTTCAGTGTTTCCACAGTGATGCTTCCTACGCGTTTCCAGTCTGCAGGAAATGCAACACAGTTTTGAGCACTTTAAATGTTGGTCTGGTTCAATATGGAACCCTACCCTGAAAGAGAAACATATCCCTGAACTAGAAACCCTGACTATTTGAGACCTCCCTTGTCACCACTGCAACACTAATGCATGTAATTGCTTGTAAATGCCCCATGGCAAGTGGAGGAGACACTGCTTTCCATTAACTAGTCAGTGCTTCTCTTGTCTCATCCTCTTCTCCCACCCAGAGAGCTCCAAGCAGGAGCTGTAACTGTGTTGCCGAAGGGCCCAGCACAGTGGATCCAACATGCATGGAAAGCTAGCACACTGGTGGGACAGTGTGCTGGGAACACCATGCACGTACATTGCTTTCCAGAAAAACCCAGCTGAGATGTGGATACCCTAATGAGTCATCTAAATGAAAGTTACCAGCTGGCTGTCCCCTTTTGCTTCAGCGAGGGCCCTATGGACACTGCAGTTACCAAAAAAAGGCTGCACAAATGTGAAACAAGAACTGATAAGTGCTTGCAGTCCCCTTTAAGTATCTTCATCCTTCTCTTCTGTCCTTACTCTGCTGCTCTGCCTTTATTCCTACCATCCTTGCCTAGGAATATAAATAGGGGATATACTCCTAGGGCCAGGTTCTCTACCACTGTAAATAAGCACAGCTCTGCTGCTTTCCCCCTATGAGGCATTGCAAGCCTTCCTAATGCTTGGCTGTAGAAGTGCTGTCCTTAAACGCAGGAGTTAGTAGCTGTGCTAAAAACTAGTTAGTCCCTGGTAAAAGCATACATCGTGCAGCTCAGAAAAATCAGATCCAGGCTTTGTGAAAAGTGTTGGACTTTCTGCCACATTAGTGTCAGGCAGTGCCCTCTTTTGGGTGACACAGTGTTTACTTACTTCAGATCAGCCACATAAGAAGATGTGCAAAGTGATGGACAGTAGATAAGCTGGAGGAAGTAACACAGACAGTACTCCGTCATGGCTACAGAAGGTTTTGCTCTTTTCTAGGATATATTGATAACAACAGAATTATTCCTGTGCAATATTTCTTCATCGTGAGCCTGTTTTCTACTGGTTTTGACAGGCTTTAACTCAAGGTCCATGAGAGGAGGCCCTGTTCTAGTGTAAGGACGCTAGGCAGCTGCCAAGGGCAGCAGAGGCAAATAGCTATCCCTTTGGAGACAGAGAGCCCTGGACAGCCTGGCTAGTGCTGGGGGGACATACGTGAGGACACAGCTACTCATGGAAACAAGGATTCCCTCTCATACTTTCAGTGGCAGCCAGGGCAGTGAACCCAGCTCACCAAGCTCTGCCCTCTGCTTTTGATCTCTTCTGTAAGCCATGCCCATTTCCTGGCCATGACCGTCTTCCCTGGGCTGCCTCAAAGTCGGAACAAAGCTTTAGGCTGCAGGGATGCTCACTATCTTTTGCAAATGGCTCGAATTGCTGGAACCCACTGAGGGAGGATGGGGAGGCTCTGCAGTTTTGCTCCCTCTGGTCCTGGAAGCAGCATCAGTCCTGTCCACCCTTTGCGGACAGTACAGTAGGTGAGACAAGAAGTAGAGGCTCAGTGAAGGAGATTTCACAGCCATTTTATATTTTTTTTTATATATATATATATAAAAATATATATAAATAGCTCCACTCTTGCAGAGTAAAGTCAAAAACAGGCTGAGGAATGCTCCTTGTTATGTCTTCTGATCTCACCCTTCTCCTCCCATTTAGCCACCATTACTTTCTCTGTGAGGTCATGGTTCCCCCCTCCATGTTGGGAAATACTTGCTCCTCTCTCCAGTGGACTTCGACCAAGAGTTCATATTCCCATTGGGATGAAGGACACGTAGAGTCACAAGTGACTCCTTCTTAGTGTCCTATTTATCAGAGTCATGAAAAGAGGGGAGGAGAATCCTTCATTTCCCCATGGACAGCTACCCACAGAGCACAGTGTAGTTACTTGGTCTGGCCAGAGATTTTACTTGCATGTTTTTTCCACACAGAGCTGAGAAGCAACAGGGCAGCAGGTAAAATGGGAGTCATGGCTCGCAAGGTAGACATACTCTGCTACAGATGCATGATTCAGGATCCCTCACTTCTTTGCTTTGTCAGGTTGAAGGCCACACTTCAAAGGCAGGTAGGGGCTGAAATGGCTATCTTGTACCAAGTTACTTAGATGCCTAAATGCTTTTTTTTGAACAGTTCTTGGACTGCTGTTTTGACCTGTTCTAAGGACTTCTTGTGACCGTGCAGGCTTATTTATCCTCTAGGCATTAGGCAGTCCAATTTAAGTTGTTAAGGTGTGTTCCTCCTCAACTTTATTTATTCCCATGAATAGGTGACCCAGGGCAACACATTACAGCTAAGCTGTTGCCAAGTTTCCATGGTAGTATAAAATCTTTCTTTTTTGGTATGTGTTGCACTTTAGAAACACTGAATTGGCTTGACTTTCCAGGGGTTCACAAATCTGTGAAATGTCTCTCTGATCCTGTAGGCATAATCACTTAGGCAAGATATAAGCATGAGCTGGTGCTTCAATGGCTTCCATTTGTTGTAACATCCCATGAGATTTAAAGGATATTTTTTTTTTTACAGCTTGTCATTAGAAATGAGCTTAAACTAAAATCCACAGCTCAAGCACTACATTGTGCTTGGCAGGAGTTCAAAGATAATGTGTTGATCCTGAATCACTCCACTCAACTTTGGATCAAACTTGCATCCAGTGCCACAAGGTTGTTTGTGTTTCCTTTCTAAGATCTGAGCACTGAGGGCAGCAGAGGAGGGAGTTCTCAGGGTTTCAGCGCTTCATGTCCAGCCATACAAGCCCTGGCAGATGTGGCTGATTGGTGTTGCTGGCTGCTTTCATCCATCAAGCAGCACAAATGGGAAATGCAACTGGAAGATGCATTTCAGTGTCTGAAATAGCCACTGTGAGCTGCATGTACTGGGCAGGACAGACCCAGGCTGGGGTCTGGAGCACTGTGAAGGGTACACAAAGAAACTAAGCTAGCAGTGTGACTGCAAAAGCAGAGATTGACCAACAATAAACTCCAAAATAACAAGTCACTATCTGCTCCTAGATGCAGAGGATATTTCAGCCCAGCCTCTAGTCCGAATCTTTCTTTTGGCTGCCTGAACTCTGCTTTCACAGAGCGTTTCGGTGCACATAGACACCAAAGTGGTCCCTTTTTGCTGACCTTTGCTGATGCCTGGCAGTTTTTGACTCTAAAACCTCTATATCAGGAATAACTCCCACCTCTGTACCCTTCACAAAGGATCTGTCTAGTTTACCCCTTTCCTGGAAGCATCCAAGGAGGCCAGGACAGGCTTGTGGGCAGAAACATTTCGTTTTGGGTTTATTCTCCCCAAACAGAGTTATCTCCAGGGCCAGCTTCCGAATGGCTCCACTGCTAGCCAAGACTTGAGGCTGTGACATGTCCATCCTGAAGCAGTGCTCTAGAAAGGATAGCATAGGATAGCATATTTCAGTTGGAAGGGACGGATCTGATGAATCACCCCTTTTCACTTAGAGGAAAATGTGTGATGCCTAGCCCTGATGGAGGCTAGCGGGGAGACTCTGGCTTGGCAATGTCAGTGTTCACATGTGGCAAGCACGGATGGGAGTATTAACATTTTGCAGTTGCAGTACTTTATATCCCCCCACTTCCCCAGGCATATATATTAGGATGTCTGCTGATGCTGAGACCATCTGGCTCACCTCCCTAGGCTATCAGAAGCAGTATAGTCATTGCCTCACCTAGCAGCCATGGCCCCAGGGAGCCCCTCCCTTCAGGATACACTCATGGGTCACAGGGTGAACGTTCCTGTGATACAGGAGTGTCACAGGAAGGTATCCACTCTGGCCAGGAAGGGCGAGGGAAAGGGTTGAACCAAGGGAGCTCCAGCTGGCTTGGGGAGTCAAGGCTGACTGTCTAAAGAGGGAAGATGTCCCCAGCCTCCTGTCCCTCTGCCCTCTCCCAACTCCTGTCACTCCTGCTCGTCCTACCCAGGCAGCTCTAGGAACATGTGTCCAGCCAGACCAGACTGGGGACTGTGGGGTAAGCACTGGGGTAGGAGTGGGGATGTCAGGCAGACGCTCTTTGTAAAGACGCTGCCAGTCTTGATCAGAGGAGGATGGTGCATGCCATTGCCCCGAGGTATCGGAAGCCATCTCTGCTCCATTTACAGGACTCAAGCGCCTGAGTTCCCCGGGGTGGCTGTCCTCTTACCATCAGTGCTCCAGTTTTGGACTCAGTTTATAACCAGATGTTAGGCCGAATTTCTGTTGTAAAGGTAAAAACCACTGGCACTGAAGTGCCTTGGGCCGCGACCTTGCCATGGGCTTTGTGCAGGCAGACCGCGCACCTTGCTCACAGCAGCGGAGGGCTCGGTCACCGGCCCGAGCTACCCCCGAAAGGGTGTCCCCGCTTAGCCCTCCACAAGCCGCCTGCCTCCCCTCACTGCCCCCTCCACACCTGCCTTGTCTGCTTGCTATGCCAGCCTGGCTCTCCCCGCTCTGTCTCCTGCTTCACCCAGCTCCCAGCCGGCTGCCTCCAGCTCAGGTTGTGGGCTCTTCCAGCAGCGCCAGGGCCTCTAGGGACAGAAGACAGGGAGAGTGGGCACAGTGCCGCTGTATGCTAGGTCACTGTGTGCCCGCTCCCTCCCCATCACAAGTTAAAGAGTTGCCTCCTTCCCTAGAAAGGGCCTGCTGTCCAAGGACAGAGCTTCTCCACGGCCCTTAGAGAGCAAGGAGGTGTTAGACCTGTCTGGGGAGAGCACCAGCCCCGTGAGCATGTGGGGGAGGAGCATTTTTTGTGCTCAAAAATGGACGTGTTCTTGATTGCTCGACTGCTTTGGGGATTGATAATCTGGCTGCCGTTATTGCAAACCTTGGCATGTTTCAGGCTGTCCTCTCCTACAGACTGACAGGCTGCAAACTGCCAGGGAGCCTGGGAAAACTGAGTCTAAAAGGGGCACACTGACTGCCCAAGACAGACACCTCCTACCCTGTACTGAGGCAGCAGGGACCAAGCCTCCCCCCATGTCTCCCAGCCATGACAAGAGGAGGAGAAAGAGGACAGCACCTTACAGGATGGGTTATACCCAGCCTTCATACCACTCTGATCCATGGGTGACCCTTGGGGACACAGCCACCTGCATTTGGGAGGAGGGACTGAACCCACCATGTTTGTGGTTCCTCTAGTTGCAGGCATTAGCCTCTGAGTTGAAGGCGGGTTTCACAGAAGCGATGCAGGAGCTGTCGCGAATCCAGCATGGCGAGTACGCCCTGGAGGAGAAGGTCAAGAGCTGCCGCTGTGCCATGGAAGAGAAGGTGGCCGAGATGAAGAATTCCCTCAACACGTTCAAGGTAGGAGTGTGCTCTGTCGGGGGGCTGCATACCTGCCATGTTAGCTCTGGTGGCATGGGGCAGCATTCCCCTGCCTCCATCGACCCTTCCTGCCTGTGAAGAAAAAGAGCCGGCAGTTGTTTCAGATGTATCTGGTGCACTTCTTTTGGCTTTGTGTCTCCCCTGACTACTCCAACCCAAACATAACCCATGCCTTGGCCTGTTTAGCCTTCTCGATGGGCCATGAGGCAGTGCTGTGAGCCATCCTGGGTACAAGCAACCCTTGCTCTGGGCTGCACACGCAGTGGGCATACGGCCTATTCACAGGCTGCAGCTGGGCCACTATGCCATACCTCTCCCTGGGTCAGGTCTTCTGCATTTCTTGCAGGAACCAGCACCACTAGGGAGCAGGGCATTCGTACAAAACCTTTTGAAGTTGCATTCCCACGTGGCTGGGAGGAAGCACTGCCTGGTTTGATCTGGCCCAAGAGGGTAAAGACAAAGGACAAGAGAGCGAGCCTAGCAAGAAGGCTTGATGTATGCTTTAAACCTGCCAGCGTCTCCAAGCAGAAACTGGATGACTGCCTGTGAGGAGGCAGGCAGAGAAATTTTTTTTATGGTAAATTTTCCCCATGGGATTTTGCTGAGTCAATAATACCTTGTGAAGTTAAAGAGGGCTGCTTACAGGACCCTCTGACAGGGAGAGACAGATGGCACCATGCAAAAGCAGCCCTATGGTCCCAGATGAGCAAGGGAGACAACAAGAAGTGTAAGGGCACATGGCAGAGGTCTCAAAACAACCAGAGGCAGGGTTATCCAGGATATTGTTATGGGGGGAAAGGGGTTTTAAAATTCAGATACAAGGAATTACGCAAGCAACAGGAGGGGCAAAGGCTGTTCTTCCTCTGTCTCATGCCCATGTTGACTGTCCGAACACTGAGCTCCCAGTGAAGCCACCTCCTTGCTTGGGGAAAATCCCTCTCCTTCGATTTACAAGAAACTCTTGAGTCTCTCTCCTCCATCCTGCTGCTCATGTTGATGAAATCTGCAGGAACTTCATCCATGAGAGCTCTATGTATGAGTAAGGTTTGGTTGAGATGGCCTGAGGGTTGCTGAGGGAAGATGTGCTGACAGGGATGTTACAGAGGGCCTCATTTCCTTAGGAAACCAGGCTAAAAGGCCTGATTGGCAAAAGCTTACATATGTGAGTGATCACACTGGGATTTGAAGTGCAACATGTGAATACATATGCTGGAGAACTGCAGAGGGAAATGTGCTTCCTCAGGCCCACCTCTAAATACCATTAAAGGCAGATGTCCTCCCAGTGCTTTCCACTGGTGGTGGATGAAACCCTGTGTCTCCATCTCCCACCAGTGCATTAACCATGTGACATTACGCTGGCTTGGGTGAATTGCCTGTAGTTGAATTAAGGATTGCCATGCTGTGCATGGCATGTATTACACGCACTGGACTTTCAAAGGAAGAGTGTCTAATTACAGAGCCAGTCTCCACAGCACTCCAAAGTATCTCTAGTGCACACCAGACAGCATTCAAGGCTGTGCTTTGTAAGGCTGATGGGCACCCTGGGAATCCTGTGGTTTTGCCTGTTTCTCAGGAGGAGCTCAGCGATGCAAAGTCAATGATTGAAGAAATCAGCGCCAAGCAGGAGGAAATGCAACAGAAAATTGAGCAGCTGCAGCAAGAGAAGCGGCGGGAATCACGGAAAGTGAAAGCTAAGTAAGGCCCAAACTCCAGGATTCCACAAGTGCTAATTAGCAGTGGTGTCTGTTTTGTTCACTTCTTTACAGCTTAGTTTCTTAATCCTTTTCTAGCTGGACATATATATCAATCTTGATTATTACTGAAAGTTCTAGCCTTCAGTTCACCCCAGGCTTTTAGACACATACCCCATAGAGCAAATACAGCAGAAAACGAACACCTAACTGGGGTTCCAACAGCAAAATAGCTCCAGCAGCCCTCAGGGAAACCAGGACCTGGTGAAACACATAGACCTGCTAGAGACATGTCGGGGCAGGAATGTTGTTGAAAGCCAGGAGCCTTCACCATTACAAGCTATTGCTAAGCCACCCCCGTTCAGACAATAGCACTTCAGTTTCACCCTTCCAAGTGTGCAGGACTCAGTGGCCTCCTCATGGTGCAGTTGTGCTCTGCTTTCCTGTCACCAGCCTTCTCTTCTCTGAGCAGAGCCATGCAGGAGCATGTTCGCACACTGCTGGGCCACACTGTTGCTGTGATGAAGCAGATGGTTCATCCACCTTGGCCCTGATTAGCCTCCTTCTGAAAACAGTTTTGATGATGGGTGTTACCGCTTGTTTTGATGCAAATGCTTTGCAGATCTAGGCTAGCCCCTTAGCTATTTAAGCTATTCAGTTAGATGAAAAATGCTCTGGAAAAGAATAGATCTGAAATAATCTTCTCCTATAACCAGTGCAAGTTACTTCCAGAGCATTGTTCATGAGCTGCATCAAAGCCAATTCCATCAAAGCCAACTTATTTCCTCATCTCTGCTGGAGTTGTCTTACTTCTAACTCTGTGGTTGTACTTTTACTGGTGTCTGCCACAACTGTAGTGTAGGAGCTTCACCTGTAGCATTCATACTTTCCAACTATCTCATTCTTTGTATTTGTACAGAAGAGCACAGAAAGATGATCATGGATCACAGACAGTGCCTACACCTCTCCAGGGCAGCCCATTTCGATCGATTAACCTCCCAGAACCTGTGCTGATCAATGAAGATTTTACAAGTCTTTTACACAACGTGACTTATGAAAAAGGTAGGAAGTAGAATAGGCAAATGCAGTGCCTTCCTCAGGAAAAAAAAATCCAGAAAAATGTGGCTAGGGTAATAGGAATCCAAGTTTTCCTCAGGTGGCAGCAGCACAAAAAAAGGACAGGGGTGCTCCCCTCGGCAGCGCTGCTCCTGGGTCTATGCACGTACCTTGGTACAGTGTCTCAGGACAGCAACCTCGGTGCTGGCCTGGGTTCAGGAGGTGCTGCACTGTGAACATGGTCCCAAAAGCCATTGCTTGCCTCCTCCAAGGAAAGGGAAGCAGGCTGGATCTTCTTCCCTATAATGCTAGTGGCGCAGGAGACAAGGAGCCCCTGATAGAAACACTACAACCTTTGGATTTGTTTCTGTGTCAGGGAACAGGGCACAGAAAGGAGGATCACAGGGTCCGGGCTGACAGAGAACACCTGGTGTCATTAAGAAGGGGCCATACCAGTGGTTGATTTGACAAGGGGACATATATATGCACAATGCTACTAGTGTCACTGCTCCCTGCATATACATACTGCTAGGAGAATCACTGCCCCTTGATAGCTGCAGAAGCTCCTACCCAATGGTGTTAGGGTTATACTTTGACCAGGAAATCACTGTCAACTGCCAAACAGTTGTGAAGGTTGGAATCAAAGAAAAGGTGATGGACCAGAGCCTTTTTTCTGTATTTAACTTTGGGGGTCTAAACTGGTCTATCACCCTCTTGGTGTTCAGATAGGAAGACACTAAAAACATATACATTTAAAATGTCAGCAGGGGCAGAGATTGGATGAAAACCGTGTGCTGTTTTCTACTCTGTTTGGCTCAGAAACCATCCGGTCATGGCCCCCCTCTGCCCTACTCTGAGGTGGTATGTTAGCCCGCTCCCTCACATCCCTCTTGCACACCCACTTCTCTCACCCACTTCTCCCATTGCCCCTTTCTTTCCAGTTCACCCCTCCACTCTTCATTAAGCTGCTTTCTACCCAAAATGGCAGCCATGTCTCTGTGTCAGGCCTCCATCCTCTTGTTCTGCCTGCTTAGGTGCCTTCTATTCAACAAGCATCTACCGAGCAAGGACAAGCCAAGACTTCACTGCAATCATACAACACCAAGCACAACAGTGACCCCCACATTAGCCTGCCTGCAGGTGCTGCAACAAAGACAACAACAAGAGCCACAACACTAAAGATCCTCCTTAGGGGATCTAACAGGGATGTTTCCATAATAAAAATGTAAAAGGAGGATCTAACCATACTGATCCCCCTAACTGGAAGATCTAACCATACTGGCTGGGCTTGGCAGGAGGAGGTCTGCTGTCTTCTCTTGTAAAGTTTCCCTTTGTTCTTCAACAGTGTCTGACACCAGGATCATGCCAATGGGAGAAGGAAGTGTGAAAGTTGTAGCAGGTCCAGGTAGGAAAATATCAAACTGTCAAAAAAAAGTAGGACAATGATTCAATTAGAGTGGTTGCTTTACTGGGAATGCATTTCACAGGAATGTCTTTCACTTTTCTGTGTACATTCATTTTCATACTTGCAGTTGAGATATGAGGGCAAACCTGCATCCCTGAAGTGCCAAATACCTGACAGACAATACTTGGCAGGAAAAGCCTTTCTGCAGCTGCTTTCGCAGGTTCTAAGTGCCTTTGCAGAAAGGAAGAATTGAGGCTTACTGATACAGCAAAGACTAATGAGGGCGCCATTTTGCCACTTGGGAAGAGATGGTTTTTGCAGTGACTAAACACCAGTAGAACTGGTGAGCTGTTTATCTGCCCACCAGCTTCCAGATTCCTTGTAGACATGTCTGAATAGTAATAGAGGAGTTTTTCTGGCAAAAATAAAACTTGGTCAGAACTAAGAGAAGGATATAGAAAGGGGACACTAAGGATTCTGGACAGCAAAAGGACACATGAAAACAACCATTAGACATTTGCACCGTTCACTAGAAACACTCACTTCTAGACGGCTCTTTTGCTTGAAAAGAAGAGAGAACAAAAACTACAGAAAATGCTTCATTGCAACCCAAATTCAAAGTATTTGCAATTCCAGACCAACAGCTCTAAAGCACCTGCACCCTCCCCTACCTTCTCTGTGATTTACTAGCCTCAGACTAGCAGTCCTGCTGCTATGTATAATCACATCATACTAACAAAAATTTTAAAATCCATGACATGTTACATCCATTGAGAATGACACTTAAATCCAAATTTTGATAATACTTTATGTTTCTACAGTACCTGCCAGTGTTGTATTACCAAGTCTTAAAGCGTCCCAAAGCCCCGAAGTGCAACCATTCTTGGAATACGTTTTTTCTTTTCTAATGTGCACCAAATTTAGGAACTTATTTGGCCTGAAAATAAATGCTGGAAGAGTGAAAACCTTGTTCTGCCAAAGCGCTTGCCAACTGCACTTCTGTTGGGCTACAGCCCTTGTGAAGCACAGAGAATGCTTCAAACTCTCCTTCCAGTACTTCAAATGTATGATAATGCAGGTTAGCTGCCTGCTGTAGCATAACCTGTCAACCGAAGTCTCAAGATCCATATGGCTGTTTGTCATTGCAGGAGCAACTATAGAGACAGATGACAGCCTCAAGCCTTCCTTGACAACGGAGGGGCAGCCAAAAGCGCATCTGCCGTCAACAGTATGGAAGCAGCCCAAAGACACCAAGGACTGGGGAGATGAATACATTTCCAAAGAGCAACCAGAGAGAGGGAAAGATGTGGGCCAAAGCAGATACAGCTCAGCAGACAACATTATATGTGAACCCTCTTTGGCTGGTAAGGACAGAGTGGGAAACTCTGGCTAGAGAGGCTCAAAGCTGCATTCATATCTGGTGTGAGCTGGTTGGTAATCAGCTTCTACAGAGGGAGACACACAAGCCAGTTTCTCCTCTTAGGGGGGGATGTCTCATGGCCTCAGTAGCCAAGATTTCTGGCCTTTTTGTTTGCTGGTCTGTGCCATTGACAGAATCGTTCTGCACCCAGGACATGCATTCTCCTTTCCAAGACCTGGCAGTTCAGAGTACTGATGGGGTTGTGACAGTGTAGTTGCTTAATCAGGTGAAAAATACTTCTCATTCTGTAGGAAACTGGATGCGAATCTTTGGTATGAGTTGTTTTGCCTTTGATTGCTTGTTTTGCTATTGTTAGAAAAAAATGGTATTCGTAGGGGAAAACACATTTCCTTCGGAGCTTTCTTAGCAAACAGTGGCTGGGGCATGCTGTAACATCAGGCTAGAATTTTATATTTTGGGGAAAGTAAACACACAAAGACAAGATACTGGTGTCACTTTTCTACAGTTTCTCCTTTAATGATTTAATGTCAGATCATCAGTCTAACTGGCTGTCCTTGAGGTCAGCATTTCCTTATTTTTAAACTTTATCTTCTGGAAGCCAAAAGGCAGAACATCGCTTTGGAGCTGCTGGAGTCAGAAAGGAAATATGTCATTAACCTTTCCCTAATCCTGAAGATCAAGGCGACATTGCAAGGGCCAGATGTGAAAAGAAGCACCAAAGAGAGAAGGTATTTGATTTTAGTGTGCTCTCTTGGGGCGTTTCCTCCAGTCAATATTCTTTCTGCATCATCCTCTCTCCCACTTTTCTTTCATCCACACAGAGATCTTTGAACACTTAGAGCTTATTTCTAGTTGAAAATTGGAGGCACTGGAAGGCTTTTGCATTGGTTAAAGACTTTCCTGCCTGTCCTTGCATCTTGTCCACCTTGCATCCCAAACTGTTTCACTACTACGGCACTTCAGTCTCCTACTCTTCTTTCGCATGCCACCTGCCTGGGTGGGAACAAAGCGTTGTACATTCACTGCCTGCTTCTCCCAGTCCACAGCTCCAGCTCTAGAAACTGCTAGTGGCTGCCATCCATCAGATATTGATATATAAAGATATACACATCTGTATATATCAGACATATATGTACAGATATACACAGATACAAGACCAATAGGACTGACCCAGCTTAGCAGTTAAACCCAGCTCTTTGCAGAGGCCCCGTGGCAGCTATCTTAGTTCCCAGGATGGGATAGTTCCTACAGCTCTCCCCATTCACTCAGCTTTGGCCTGGGAGTTCGCAGCCTGTAAGCACATTTGGGTAGCCCAGTCCTTGCTAGCTCTCTCTTTTTTGTCTCTTTCCACTGTCCCTAGGGAGTCCCACATCCACAGAGTCACTTGACAGAAATCCAGTGTGGGACATGTGGTATATGGGCTGACGTGGACTCATTTAAGCAGTTACACAACACACACAGTTCAAACTGAAGCATGATAGTGCAAAGTGAGTTTTTATTTTTACTATTTTTCCCTGGGCCCTTTCCATCTGGAAAAATATTTCAATATTTGATATCTTCACTCTGATTCTGGATTAAATCAGCAGAAAATGACAGAAAGGCAGTAGCACATTTTGACCAGCTCTGCATCAAAGGGCTGGCTTGTTAAAGGGCCTGACAAATGAGACAACATACAAAGCTGAGGAGCTCTCTTCCAAGCTCAGGAGGGATGGCTCAGGACCATGGTCCTGCTTCATTAGCCACAGGCCTCAGCCTCAGCCACAGCCTCAGGCTTTTTAGTTCAGCATATTCTTGTCAGCTACACAATGCACTGGGGAGTCAGCCTAAGAAACCTTCAAAACACTGTAGTAATACCCTACCGGAGAGGGTACCTGCATGTACATAGCAGCCGAAACAGGGCCTCCTTGTGCTGTCAGGACTCCAATAAAAGTAGTTAATAATACCCCTGTTTAAAGCAAGCCTGTGCTGACCACCTGTGAATGCACACTTCAGCAGTACGTGCTTAGGGCTGAGTTTCTGCTCTGTGTAACCAGTCTGATATCATCTCCCTTCAGTTTCTTCCCCAACTCTTTGCGGTACCTGGTCCAGCAGCATGTCGATTTACTTCACGCCCTACAGGAGCGAGTTCTGAGCTGGCCACGACAAGGGATCCTAGGAGACATCTTCCTGAAGTTAACAAATGATGAGGTATGTTACAGACCTCTCTGGACTCCTCTGTTGGGATTCATGATGTTGTGCTGATGGCTCACAGGTGGGAGAGATACTGTGCAGCAGAGGGTCTGTGCTGTGAAGCTGTGGCTATGGAAAGGCCTTTCGGCCAGCCTCCTTTGAGCAGAGTCCTGGTGCATGGTAACCCCTGTATTGTAGTACTTGGTTGGTCCGGGAGCCCACATGCCAGACCCACCTGGAGGCATGCAGCTATATAGCACAAGCCCTATAATAAATGCACGAGATGTAGACTGTTGCAGGAGCCATACATGAGCCATGACAGCTTGGACACATGTATTCACAGTGAGGGTGTAAAAAGAGCATGTTTCTTATGCTCCTCTTCCCCAATATACTTTGCTCAGAGTTATGACAAGTGGGTGGGCAGGCCCCTTATCCTGTATGGTTTGTAGCCCCAGGTAAAACAGCATCTTCTCAGGGTGAAGGTCTGCTCAATGCTGGTGAGCAGTGAGACCTCTCCTGGAAGGATATGTAAAAACTCATCTGATGCTTTATACATTTTAAGAGTCTTAAATAAGAAAAGCTTCTTCCTCCTCAGCCTCTCTACTCCTTCCAACTGCTATAAAGCTTTAGATACCGTGCTCAACACCTGAACACAATTTATTAAACAGTCTTTCTTGAGAAGACAGGCTGAGAGAGCTGGGGTTGTTCAGCCTGGAGAAGAGAAGGCTCCAGGCAGACCTTATAGCAGCCTTCCAGTATCTGAAGGGGACCTACAAGAAGCTGGAGAGGGACTTTTTACAAGGGCATGTAGCGATAGGATCAGGGCCAATGGCTTTAAACTGGAAGAGGGGAGATTTAGATGAGATCTCAGAAAGAAATTTTTCACTATGAGGGTGGTGAGACACTGGCCCAGGTTGCCCAGGAACGCTGTTGAGGCCCCATCCCTTGAAGTATTCAAGACCAGGTGGGATGGAGCTTTGAGCAACCTGTTCTAGTGGGAGGTGTTCCTGCCCATGGCAGGGGGTTGGAACTAAATGATCTTTAAGGTCCTTTCCAACCTGAACCACCCTGAAAGCTTCACAGTTAGCAGCTCTGCTCACTGATGAGCTCCCAGGGGTGATGATGGAGAATCAACACTTTCCTGTTCTGGCTGGCTCTATGACCAAAAATCTCTCTTAAGTTTCTTTGTTATTTTCTTTTTTCCATTTGTAAGAATAATTTTCTGGACTACTATGTTGCTTACCTGCGGGACCTGCCAGAATGCATCTCTCTGATCCACGTGGTGATCCTGAAGGAGGTAAACTTCCTGCCTGCTTCACAGACGTGTAATGGCAACATGCAAGCCTGGATCTTTTCCTATTATGCCTGCCCACGATAGGACTCTTCTCTGCCAATCCACTTGTTCTGTTACCAAATGCCAGTTTCCGTGGCATGCACCTAGACGAGGCAGCCTTAATGCATTCATCAATGTGTGTAACCCAAGCTGTATTTCTGTTGCGACATGAAATAATATCTCAGATCAAACCTCCCAGAAAGCTTGCCTATGCACATGTTATCCAGACCTGTCCCAGGCAAACAGTGGCTCCTGGAAAATGGAGAACTTATCCAAACAGGGAGACCAAGAGTGAGGCTCTAAGTGCTTTAGAGAGAAAACAGTAGTGTTCAGCTTCAGGTACTTGGTCTCACACCCTTGATTCTTGGTTTAAACTATGAAAGTTAAATATAAAGGTAGTTTTAAAGTGCCATAACTAAACCACACTAGCTCGCTTCCAAGACATTTTAACTTAGAAGTAAATCTCATCTTGTTCAATTCATTCGGGCCCAAACTAAGAACTTAATTCTGAACAACAGCATCAACCTGGGGTTTTAGTGAAACTTAACTGGTGCATCCCTACTTAATTAGGCTGAGTGTCCCTCCTAGATAATCCTCAAACTAAGGAATTTCATCCTCAGGACTAGTATTGGTGGTGGAAGGAGTTGCATATATCCCTTCCAGAAGCAAGATGAAGACTGGTGTACTGTCACCGCAACTGCCACTTGACTGGCATGCTCCTGTGAACAGTTTTAAGTACTTACAGCATAACTACTCATTAAACCCCAGAACCATTTGGAAGCAGACATGTTCTATGGGTGGGAGAGACTCTGAAGTTGCTTTCTCTATTTCAGGTAGAAGAAGAAATCAAGTCTGATCTCTACATTTTGTTCTTCCATATAGTCCAGCGAATCCCTGAATACCTTATTCATCTACAGGTAGGGCCCCAGGATGGAACCTGTCTTGTTGAACTCTTATCACAACATGTGGCTTTTAACTCAGAGCTAGTATTCAGGCCTGTAGTGCTTCTGGCTAACCCAGTGGGCTCTGAAAAAAACCTTTGAAAGGGAAAGCCAGCTGAGAATGGCTTAATTTTCATCATTTTCACCTGAAGCTTGCTTCTATTTGGCAGTTTCTCCATTTGGCCTGACAGAACTAACTTTTGTCCCCTGAGAAGCCAAAAGCTCTGCTGCTCTGGGAGAACAGGAGGCCAGAGGTGGAGCATATCTACTGTGAGCTCCAACCTAACTCCTGTAACAGAACTGGCCTCTTTGCTGAGTGGTCCACATGCCTGTTAGTTGAGAGACTCAGAGGGCTAGAGGCTCCTAGGGCCCAACAACCTTTCCTACACAGAGCTTTCTGATAAAAAGAGTTCTCGTTCTCAGGAGGGTTAGCTGAATTGTACTGAAACATTTCAGACAAGGCAAATGACACAGAAAGCAAGCCCTATAAAAACAAGAGATTGGTTTATTTATCCAATGCTAAACTCAAACGGTGCATCACCCACACATTCCATGACTACATTTACAGCGGTTACTTGTGTATTTGCACTGGAGCAGTAGGAGGCAGGCCCCACCCAAGTCATTCAGAAATTGATGCTACCTAGAAAAGCTCCCACAGTGCTGTGCTATGGACGCTCCAGAGCACTAATCCATGGTCCCAATAGCACCTTCTCCCCAGAAGGGCTTAGGACACCCTCCAAACAGCCTGCTCTCCTCTGTGCCCCAGAATGTCCTGAAGTTCACGGAGCAAGAGCATCCTGACTATTACCTGCTGCTGGTGTGTGTGCAGCGCCTCCGGGTTTTCATCTCACACTATAGCCTCCTCTTCCAATGCAACGAAGACCTGCTTATACAGAAGAGGAAAAAGCTGAAGAAGTAAGCACAACATCAGCACTTTCTCTCTATCACCAGGGAAAGGGAGGTGTGGGGGAAGCCTGGAAACAGGGGCTTTAGGTCCAGGCAAGATCAACAGGCACATTGCTCTGTTGAAATAAAACAAATCCCTTTGCATATGAATACTGGAGAAGGCCCACTATTGGCATTTGTCCTCCAAACTGAGGTCAGATTTGGGGTGGGCCCTTGTGTCTAACTCCGAAAGTGAAAGGAAAATCAGTTTAATCCTTCTACACATAGCAGCCACGTGTTTCGTGGGAACGTTTGATTCCTTAAAATGACAGCAAAGTCACTCTCCAGTGGGAGAACACATGGGGACTGTTTTGGCAGCTTGGGACCCTGGTGAGTGCCAGGTCTGTTGCCTGAAGCCCTCATAGGCTAAGACTGTGAAAGAATAGTGTTATCTTATTTTACTGGGGGAGTGGGGTGGGAGAAACAAAAGCCTCCAATAATGTGTTTGAGATGAAATGTGATGGAAATGGCCCTGAATATAGATTCTCAAGTTGTGGTTCAGAAAAGTTCCTTGAAATCAAGCCTTTACTAAAATAAAAATCTGGTTGCCTTTGCTCCTTGTGATGATTCACTGGGGGAGCAGGACAAGACCAAACTTCAAGGAAAGCTTCCACATATGGAGGGTGGTAAAGGGCTGGAGCACACTGCTGGGGAGGGACTGCTATCAGGAGAGGCATTAAGAACAGGACAGAAAGCAGGACGCCCTGCTGACTGGGACAGACTAAGTGGAACAGGTCTTTCCTTGGGGTGGGAAGAAGTGAATGGGAATATTAAGGTCCCTCCCAGCCCTGTTTTCTGTGATTCTACATGCTCGTGCTCATTCCCTGCCTTATTTCTTAGCACGACGATGGATTTCTCCTCCCTCAGGTCATCCCTGGTGAAGCTGTACAAAGGTCTCACCTCTCAGTGTACAAGCCAAGAGGTTTCTCCAACACCCAGTGCAACATCTATTCGGGACAGCGGGATCCACTCTGAAGAGACAATACAGTCGTTCCCACCAGCACCCTCCTCTGGCACGACAACCCCGTAAGCCTATTGTCCTAGTAGAAGGCTTTCAAAGTAGGCTGAAAACTCTCTCCTCACACATACTATGCCAGTGACACTAGGCAGTTACAGACTGCTATTTCCAAGACTACTCCCTGTATACGTGTAGAGAAATGAAGGGCTGGCTCCTTCCTGCTATCCACTACCATGTGGCTTACAAGCAGGAAACATTTCAGAGCTCTACCCAGGGCTGTCAATGCTCTTGCTAGCTGTCTTAACAGTGTACCAGGGAGGACATTTATTGGTGTAGGCCTGGCAGCAGTGTGCATAGTAACACTCCACAATATTCACTGTCAACATTACAAGAGCTAGGAAACATGACCAAGGTCTCAGGCAAGCCAAAAAAGTACTTTTCCACACAACTGAATGATGGGACTGTCACAGATCCAAGACAAATGGGTTCAAAAAGACACAAGACTAATTCGAGACAGGGCTGCTGGTAGCACCTGGCAAAATCTTTTGCCATTTCTAGCCTACTGATAGGTGCCAACTGAGATGATGATGAGAGAAGTGCACTAGACTTGCCTTCTTTCTTATGTCAGCAATTTGTGGCTGTTATGCTACCTTACATCATTTGACACTGACAGCAATGACAAGCAGCTTGGCTTCACCATACTGAGTCCCCCCCTCAAGTGGCAGTGTTATTAGATCAATCTCTAGCTTCCTTCTCACCAGACTACCCAAGCCAATCTCCCTCCCTTCATAGACGCGATGCACAAGGTCCCCATCTTTGTAGTCTCAGATGGCACCTCCCCAGTTTCCCCACGTTCATCCTGAACTGAGGAGCCAACATGGGTCCAGGTGGGGCCTCATCAGCACTGAACAGAAGGGGGAAAAATAACTCTCCAGGCTTGGCTGGCCATGCAGCTCCTAATACAACTCAGGTCAGGGTTTGCCTTGTCTGCCACGAGAGCATGCCTTCAGCTCATCCTTACCCTGGCATTGGCTATAACCCCAAGTTCATACCAAGGCTGCTGCTCAACCCAAATCTCCCAGCCTGGTCTGATGCATGGGGTTGTCTTGCCCCAGGTGCAGACCTCTGCACATCTTGAACATCACAAGGTTCGCCCACTCCATTCATTATGTCCCAGAAGATGACAGTGGGGCTTTCCTGACTAGTGGTCATTAAAGGTTGTGGATGTACAGACCCTGCACCTAATACCGCATCCAATGCAGTACTCTCTGCTGACTTACCTGGAACACATGGAGGGTAGGAGCCCTCCAAGTACTCCTGACGCACTTCTGGGGACAGAGTCACCCTACCCAAGAGAGGAACCTTGTCCAGGGGAACCCTGTCCACCTGAAAAGTCAATCAAACCACAGCCCCTACGTTACAGAAAGAGAAGAAAAGAAAAAATCCAAAATGCAGATAAACAAGAGAGAGATGGAGCAGTTGGGTTCTCATCTCAGTTTCTATTCATTTCATGGTGTAGAGCACAAAAGTCAGCCAAACCTGGATAAGCAGTTCTACCCCTGCAAATTTGCTCCTGCTAACCCAGCCAGGCAATTTCAATTAGTGGCAGCTCTGTTACTCTTTTCCAAGATATGAAAATACCATTTCGCCTTAAAAGCAAGAGAATGGGGCTAGGGAAGTGAAGGGGGAGGGGGGCTTGTTGTGCTGTCTCTTGGTCATCTTTTAGTATTCCACCTCCTTCTGTTTTTTTTTTTTTTTTTTGTTTGTTTGTTTGGTTTTTTTTTGGTGTTGTTGTTGTTTTGTTTCTTATTTTAAGGCATTTGATGCCCCAGATGAAGAAACCCCAGCCAACCATGATGGAGAACATCCAGGCTGTAAAGCCCCCTGACTGGGAAATGGAAAGTAGAAAACATGAGAGGCCAGAGAACATCCTTGCATCCTCTCAGCTCACAGAGCAGGAACTCAAGGCTCTGACAGCCCCCTTACAATCCATCCCTGAAATGGAGTATGAAGCACCACCAGCTGATGCAGTGGGAAACCCTGAGAGAGCCATCAGGACCTCTGTGGAGCTGCTGCAGGATGCGAGGAACTTTGTGCCAAGCTACGAAGAGTTTGACTACCCTGGGGAGGTTTTCACCCTGCCAGGCCCCTATGAAGATGATGCTTTCCAAAACCTCGCTCTCTTTGAGAATTGCTCCCCAGCCTCTTCTGAGTCCAGCTTAGACATTTGCTTTCTTAGGCCTGTTAACTTCACATCAGAACCAGAGAGGACAGATCATGCCTTACAGCCATTGCCTAAGAGCTGCACTCCTGTAAGCAGCAGTACTTACAAGCGTGAGATGTTCCACAGCAAAGGCAAGCAGCTGAGCAGGTCTCTGAAGGAGCTGCCGAGGAGCGCTGAAGGTGTGAGCACCAGACTCTACAGCACACGGAGCAGCAGTGGGAGCCGGCTGCAGCAGAAACAGGAGAGGAATGTCCAGCCTCACATGATCTCAGCCTCATCTCGAAGCTCCCAAAGGAGCTACTTCCCCCCCGCAAGAGGAGCGGGTGAAAAACAGAGCTTCTTGGAAGTAAGGAGGCTTAAATAGGAAGAGAGAAAAAAAAAAAAGCACATGGTGGTGCAGAAGCAGCAGCAGCAGCAGGAGAAAGAAATGAGATACAGTTAGGGCAGAACAAGCTAAAATAGCTTCCAAGTCCACACATTCAAAGTCCTCATCTGCATGTACGTGCCCAAGGGAGGGAGAAGACATCTCCTTTTCACACACACGTCTTTCCCAGGGGCAAGCACAGGCTTGAGGCACGCAGCTGGCTGAGCGACAGCTAGAACACCCTTGAGACAAGCTAGCCACTCACCTCTCTCTAGCTGTCACTAAGCTTCTCCCACAAGTAAATGTTATATCTGATCAGGGTCACTAAGCATAAAGCTGTTTGAAATTAGTGCTGTGGTGGCACCCAGTTAAAAAGGTGCCTTTCCACCTGCTGTGAGGAGTCCTGAGTTAAGAAAACCAATGGATTTAGTATCAGATCCTCAGCCAGTGTAAATCAGCATGACTTGGCTGAACTCAGCCCATTTACACCAGCAAGGATCTGGTCTATGGATTTTGTTTCACCTGTGTTTGTTGCACAGATCGTAAAGCCATGCTAAAGTCTGTGTGAAAAATAAACCAGAGCCCAGCAATTACATCCCTCAGACAACCACTGTCATGGCAGGCGGCACTCTAGCCTTTCAGGGACACCAGGTCTTGCAGGAACGATGCTTCTGTAGTCTGCAGTGTCTGTTTGATATGTATCAGTGCAAAGCCTGAGTCAGCTTTGAGCTGTCACAGTCAGGGGGGAAAATGCTCTTCACACTTCCTGGGGAAGAGGCCAAGGGTGCTGTGAGGGGCTTCACTAGTTGTCTCAGTGCTGCCTGGAGAAACACCCTCCTCTTAAAATAAGGCAAGATGCTGGTGAGGTTGTAGATGCAGGGGATGATAGGAGGAAGGCTCTAACAGCCTGACTGAAAAGGCAGCAAGGAAACCTTGAAAGAAAAGAGAAAGAAGTGAGTGAGCAAGGTGGTGGACAGCTGAGCAGGGGAGATGAGGCAGAGGGAGAAGAGCCATGGGGACACAGGCCCCCCATAAACAGGAGCCTGTGAGTTCTTTGGCACTCACCTGCACAGAGCTATGGCTCGCAGCAGGGTGCAGATGTGGAGCTAGTCCAGAACTGCAGGACATCTTCTCCCCTACAGAGCAAAGGAGACTACCGTGGCAGTGGTGGGGAGAACTGGAGAAAAGGGTCTTGTCCAGGGCCTCGCTAGGAGGAGCTCAGCACTATCTTGAAAGGGGGAGAGATTTTTTTAGTGGCACATTTACCACAAGGTGTGTGTGCTAATGAAGTCTTCTGCCCCACAGATATAAAACCAGGCAGCAACAGAGCCAACAGAAGTCTTTCACACCGTATCAGCTCAAGAAGCCTGAAGCCTTACTGCCCTAGGGTAAACAGAGCTCCTGAGCAAGGAAGGGGTGGGAAGTTCCTTCAGCTCCCCATGCTGGCTTACTCCCTCATTGGCAAAAGGGGCTAGTAAGCTCCCCCTAAACAAAAAGCTTAGCAAGGAAAGCTCCAGTGCCCTCTAACAGTGCTTATCTCTCTACTCCTCTGCCACTGCTGCTGAGACAGCAACAAGCAAAGTTGCAGAGGCACCAGTGCTGCCGAGTCCTGGGTGACCTGTTGTCTCCCAGCCTTGCCAGCACCTCCTCACACACCAGATCCTTCCTAGCACAGAGAGAGAGAGAGAGAAGGTGACAAGGATGTGAGGTTGCAAATGCTGGTTAAATTGTCTTTTCCCTTTTAGGAGCTCCATGCAGAAGACAACACCAGGTTCTGCCAGAAGGATGACAATGAGCAAACATCCTTCAGCGACCACAACCCACGGCACGAGCCCAAGGGGGGTTTCCGGAGCTCCTTCCGCAAGCTCTTCAAAAAGAAATAAGCAGCCCCAAGAAAGGCAGGCCACAGCCTAAGCGCGACAGTGCTTCCCCAGGTCCCTGAGGGTGGAGACAGACAAGCGAGGCCCCAAGATGCCCCCTGACTAACACAGTAGGTGGAGGGGTGGGGGAGAGGAGACTGTCACAACTGCCTTACAAATGCATCCTGCTCTTCCTAGCACAGGGCAGGGCCAGGCTGTGGGTTGAAGTGGAGCTCAGCCAGCAGGTCCAATAAGCACAGGAACTTGCTAGCTTTCACCCCTGCCTGACTTA
This sequence comes from Limosa lapponica baueri, assembly GCA_002844005.1. Lineage (NCBI taxonomy): Eukaryota > Metazoa > Chordata > Aves > Charadriiformes > Scolopacidae > Limosa > Limosa lapponica. The sequence continues at coordinate 259,266 of KZ506056.1, forward strand.
ACTTTCCTTGGAGTTTTGGAAAGCTTTGGTCAAACCCCACTATCTTCTCCTCCCCCTCATCCCCCAACGCTGTTTGATTTGCCATACATCTTTGCTCTTTCGAATTCAAGACAGGTCTAATTTGGGGTCACCCACAACAGAGGGGTTACCTTAGTAGCCTTGGCATCCTGGCCAGAAGTCTGAAGTTCCCCTCTTTCCTGCACTTTCCAAAAGAAAAAACACCATCAAAGATGTCTTCCAGGAGGCCAGCTTGCATTATGCTGCTGGTGTGAGAAGGTCCAATAAGCATCAGCTGAAGCACCTGGCCTTTGTACTGCTTTAATCAGCAGCATCCTTTCTTTTTGGACTTCTATCAGTCCCCAAAATTGTCCTTCACCTTTTTTGCGGCATGCTGTTTCTTGAATTGCCTCCTGCTGTATGAATCTCTGCTCCTGCTGTCGGAATTGCCCGTGTCTCCAGGCAGGTGATGCAGGCTGAGCTCAGGGCCTGCCACAAGAAACAGAGACTCTTCTCCGCCCTGTCCCCACTGTGGATCGATGCAGACACTGACACAGTCAACCAGTGTCCTGGCTCCTTGTCTGTAACGCAGCTGAACTACTCTCTGCTAACTCTGGCCTGAAACCACCTTACATCATGTGCAGCACCCTGCTTCGAAGCAGTTCCTCTAGCTAAAATTAGGACACCAGGGCAGGAAAGTCAATGGTGCCCCACATTCAAAGTCACAAGCCCACCTTCTTGTGCGAGGATACTTTTTCTCCCACAACAATGCCAGACACACGCCATCCTCGTCACTAGTCTCTGCAGAAGACTGTAGCTTTGTGTGTGGAGAGAAACACAGCACTCTGGAGTGATAACCATGTCACACCCCAGCAGCAAGAGCACTGTTGGCACAGGGCTGTGGTGTCAGCTGGAGGTGGGGCATGCCGAGGGCAGCTTCAAGAGGACACGTGGTTTTATCAGCCTTTTTAGCAGGGTTGGGACATTAGTCTGTCATAAAGAACAGCTTCACCTGAAGAGGTTGTGAACTGCCTCCGGGGGACCAACAGCAATGTCTCGGGGGACATGTGCAAGGCTGTGAGGTCAGGGGCTTGGGACTCCAACACCACAGAAGGGTGACTGAATCTGGTGCCAAGAGAAGGGCGCCCATCGCGCTACCTGGCTCTCCTCTCAGCAGCAGCAGTACAGGAAGGGCAGGCTCCTTGGCTGTGGTGGCGAACACCCACTGCAGATGCAGGGCCTATAGCTGCCCCACAATGTCCACTGACCTGCACCGACCATCTGCTTCTCCTCCTCTGGTGGAGGCAAAGAGGTGTGTGTGAAAAGGGTTATCCACCTAAGGCAGAAAAGTCCATCCTTTATCTCAATTACAGTTTTCCCAACATTTCAAGAAAGTGACCAAGCAAAACCCCAGAGAATAAAATGTTTTAGCCGATGCCTGCCCCATAGATCTCAATGGACCCAAAAATTCACTACTTCTCCTTACAAAAAGGAAAAAAGCATCATCCTTCCCCCCACCCCAGCTTTTGGAAACTATTCTGGGAATTATTTTTTTTTAATCTAGGGTTTCTAATGACAAAAAACCTTCCATCTCTTTCCTCTCCTTCACATCCTCATTAAATTACAAATTCCCTGGCCCTTCCCAGTCAGGGCTGCTCCATCCTGACCAGCCACTGCATCACAAAGACACTTCCTAGGACTTTGCAGCTTTCAGTCAGACAGGGCAGGGCCAGCAGAGAAATACATATGAAGAGCCAGATACTTGTAACTAAAGCATCAGCAAAGCCTGTTTGTTCTGCAAAGGAATCAGCCATAGACAGAACTATTTGTTTGTCTGTGGGACCAGAGTTATAGCAATACGGATGAGTTCCCACTGTAACGCACTGATGCTGTCAAGGGCTCTGATGCTTGTGTCTTTGGTTTCATATATAACTACACTTCCTCATAGAATGAACTTGCTCCTCACACCTGCCGGGCAGACGCCAGGACAGAAACAGAACATAGGGGAACACCTACCCACTGACATTTCCTGGGTGAGGAAACCCTTCCAAAGGGGCAGACCCTTGCTTGTAAAATGCACGTGGATTTTAGCTTCTATTTTAGTGATCTAAGGCATGGTCAGAATTGATGGTTATTTCTTTCTGTTCCTGTATGAGTTCTTACTTCCCGGCTTATACTTGTCATTTGAGACGTCCTTGTACCTGCTCAGAATCTGCAAATGGGAATAAAATGAATGAATGATGCTCAGCACTGTACAGAAACACACAATTCTTGCAGGATCCAATCCAACTTCACCTTTAGTATATGTGTGTGCTCTGGATTTTTTTTTCCTGTGCCAAATAAATGTTGATTTTAAATAACACTGTCGTCTCCTTTGACTGAATCAGCCACAAGGTTGCATTCATTAAATGAAGAAACACGTTTCTCAGGTCCCTTTCTGAGGCAACTTTACCTACAAAATCCCCTTTCCCTGCACGTACAGGCACGCAAGAAGACTGTTTACATACAGCTGGTTCCAAAACCCTGACCCAGCACTCAGCTAACTCACTCTCTAGGCTTCTGGTCAAGGTCCTGTTTGTTGGTGCAGCTCACTGTGACATTTCTTCAGCTGCTTCCTCCAGCTCCTTTACGCCTTCTGCTGCTTCTGTTACAGACACATGAGCTTTCACAAAAATATCCTATGAGCCTCCTCCACTGACAATCACACCACTGTAATTTCAACTATCCAACTCTGTAAGAGATCTTAATATTTTGCTGTATATCACAAATACCAAATTTAATTCCAGTTCTGACTATCAACACCATCCTACCTTTGCCACATTCTCAGCAGGTCCGAAACAGCGACACCACAATCAGGGACGCTCACACCTCGCCATGCCACGCGGCACCTGCAAGCACGCGGAGCATTCCTCCTGCTGCTCTGCAGCTCCCGGCAGCATTGTGTCACTTGAGGACAGTGGTCTCAGAGATCAGAGTATGCCAGCAGGGTTTTGAATCAACAGCCCAAATGGAGTTTTACTCCTGTGCACATCTACTAAGGGGTTTTCTCCTCAAATCCCCTTCAATTATAGGGATGCAGACCGTGTCTATAGGTTAGCTGCTGGGGAACTGCCAGTGCCTGAGACAGCCCCAACAGGACACACTCTCATTGTGGCTGTGACTCTTCTAGATCGCCTCTCCATGGCTACGCTCCCTGCTTGTCAGCCACCCTGGACTCTCCCCTGATCATGGGTAACTTTGACTTTCAGTGCTGGTCAAACATATGCTCTCACCACTTCATTCCTCGAAGCTGAGGCTTAGCAGCTGAGGCTACTTACAAGTTTATATCATTTAGCCACTTTCTTTCTGCAGAGTTGCAATGTATCCTGGCTTCCTCAACAAGTTCTTGAAGAGTATTTTCATCTGTATTACAAGTATAAATATTCCTCAGTAAGGGCAAAAACCACTGTCCTGGTTTGAGCGACACAGGATTAAATTCTCTTTCAGTAATTTTACTTTTCAGCAAGGTCTCTTCTACTTTTTAAGGGAAAACTGCACTTTTAGAAGACCCTAGTGTCTGAATTATGACAATCTTTACTTTATAGCCAGCTGTGGTTTGTGGGTTTCAAGGTCTCAGTGTTTTTGAGCCTTGCCAGGTGCAGGGGTGAGGAGGAGCGAGACCCGGGCACTTGACCCAGAGTGCCAACAGGATTATTCCATACCATGAACAGCACATTCAACATAAATTGGAAAGTCTGCTGGGGAGTTCTCTCTCCCCCTCGATGGCTGCCACCCTGAGAACTCCCTGCCCCGGTGCCGGAGCCCTGAGCCCTTCCCTTCCTCCTGAAGCCGCAGCGCTCGCAGGGTCCCACAGGGGCTGTCCCTGCGGGGAGGGCACGGCTTCTGCTGGGAATGGGCTGGGTACAATCCCTGCCTATTTTAGATTGGTATTGGGCTCAATACTGGTTCTTTAGTATTATTAATGTTAATTATTTAGTCTTATTCTATATTCTATTAAATCTGTTTATATTTCAACCCTCAGGTCTCCTTGTTTTTTTCAGATTCCCCTTCCCAGGTGCGGAGGGGTCACTGGGTCTACACGACAAAAAACAGTTGCAGGTTCTTCAAACCGTACCAACCACTGCAACAGGTTCCAAAGAATCCAGTTGCTTTTTCCAAACTCTATGCTGATTTGTTAGGGCCTAAATTTGCTCGTGCCTAAATAGGAGAGGAGCTGGGGCAGGGGTAGTACTGTCTTTGGCTGCTGTTTGGTTTTGTGGGGTGATTAGATGGAGGAGGCTACCATGAATATTAATCAGTTTCTACTTGCAAGTGTTTTTTCTTTATTCACTCTGTTCTTTGAAAGCAGATCTTTTGCCTATTGCCAGATACAAGATACTAAACATGATGTCCCTTTACTTACTGTGATGTGATTCAACAAGGAGACGAGATGTAGCCTCTACCTAAAAATTGCCTATCTAAAAAATTCACACATTAAAATTAAAGAGACAGCATTGACCCATGAACTGCAGATACTTTGACACAGTAAGTTGTAATGGAAAGCTGCAGAGCTGGAGTAACACTTACCATGAATAATCCTGTGGCGGAGAACACCACAGTTAAATGATGCTATTTTGTGTCCCCTACTGTATGTACACCTTGCTTACTTGTCTTCTGCTCTATACGGTTTCTGTGCTCACAAGCAACTGTGTCTTTAGTATTTTTACTATCCTGAGCAAAATCTACATCCGTAGCAGACTCATGATTGTCCTTAATGTAAAGCACACAGTATTTAAATGTAAGGAAGCCAGTCTCAGACAAGGACTTTCAGAGTATCTTACATATTCAAAAGTGTACACTTCTGGGATACGTAAGGCTTTTTTTTTTATTATTATTATTATTATTAGAACATATCTTGCAATGCCAAAAGATAACAGCCACTATTAAATTTTCACTTAAATGCAATCTGAATACCACTGAAGACACAGCATACAAGTATCACCTACAGACAGTTACATACAAAGGTCATCATATCTGCCAGCTACATCTACCCCTTCTCTTTCTCCGTTTTTTTTTTTTTTACAACTGGACTGACACAGCTTTTAACATTCACTCATTTTGGCAAGTATCCATGCCATCAAACAAAGGCCAATGTACACACATACTGGAACAAACTTACCAGAACCTAAAATTTCTTCTTTTCACAAACAAAAAAAGGCTTATTCCAAAGTAGATTTGAACAAATTTCTCCAAAGCAATTCCAGTAACACGCAGCCCTGATTGTCTACCTTTGGCTTCCCTTCTTTTTAAAAATATTAGATGTTCTTTGCTAAAAGGCACATTTGGCAGCTACTAAAACTGTCATGCATCTGGCATGATATGGTTTTTTATTTTACTTTATTTTTCCCTTTCAATTTTTCAGCCATCTGGTACAGGAGTTCACATTCGCTGGCTAGAAAGTAAAAAAAAAAAGTGACTTACTCTTTACTTTGTTTGCCTTGTAATGCTGCAGCAGTTGGCTACTCAATGCACTATTTTCCACTGAAGGCAAAAGGGAAATTTGCTCACTGTTAACAGAAAAATGCACTTAAGGATGGTGTTTTTTTTTTTAATGGAAAATAAGGCATGGCATTTACAAATTAAGTTAAAATAGCTTTTGTTTTTACAACTATATTGGGCCACAGATTTCTCTCCTTAATGAAGAAGAGCCAAAAGGGCTTCAGCCCATGCATCCTCTGGGTTTTGAAATGACAATTCAACAACTGAAAAACAGTATTTTGATGTGGGGGGGACAACCCATTAGAATTTGCAAACTTTTTAGCATCATCTTAAAACAGTTTTTTTGACAAGTCTCTCCTTGCTGGCTGGGAAACGGCAGCGAGGAACATGTCAAGGAGGGACTTTGACGTACTGCAGCAAATTGCATTGCTCACAGCAGCAAAGCACTAAGAAACATTATGTTTAACTTTCACAGAATTTGTGAGACAAACATTCATGAACGAGGGGCTCTTTCTAGTTTTGAGCTTAAATTTCAGCGATGCTAGAAATACAAGTGTAGAGGCTGCCTCTAAAATGCCACACTAGGTTGAGACAACAGCCACAAAGAAGGTAACTCAGGCTTATTATAACGCGCTGGCGTTGCACGTAGCCTGCTGCGAGGCAGATTTGTTCCAGCACCTCTTCAAGCTGAAAAGAAACTTCCTTGTAGGTAACAAAATAAAATCTTCTCCCTGAAGCACGATAATCTACTACCTTCAATAGCGATACCTCCAGTGAAATCACCAAGCTGGAATCAGACCCAGTTCAACAGAAAGTCTAATTTAAGATACACACAAAAGAAAAATAATTAAAAATCCCACGATGTCAATTTAAATCTTGAATGATCTGAGACAGACCTCTCCACCCCTGATTTAAGAGGGGCATATTAGGGAAACAGGTTAGCCCACACCGGAGATGGCTTCTTGAGGATGGTATTGATCCTGAAGTAGGATGATGTTCTCCAGTAGCAGAGTTATTGAAAAACTTTGCCTGAGCTGCTGAACGTCATGACAACAGCATGTATCTTGGGGTCACCTGGCAGCACGACAGCTGCCTTTCCAAACAGCATGCTGAACAGATGTAAATGCATGGCACTTGCAAAATCATAGAATAGTTTGGGTTGGAAGGGACCTTTAAAAGCCATCTATAGTCCAACCCCCCTGCCATGAGGAGGGACGTCTTCAACTAGGTCAGGTTCCTCAGAGCCCAATCCAACCTGACCTTGAGTGTTTCTGGGGCTGGGGAATCTACCACCTCTCCAGGCAACCTGGGCCAGTGTCTCATCACCTTCATTGTAAAAAATTTCTTCCTTATCTAGTCTAAATCTTCCTTCTTTCAGTTTAAAACTGTTACCCCTTGTTCTATCACAACAGGCCTTACTGAAAAATTTGTCCCCATATTTCTTATAAGCCCCCTTTAAGTATTGAAGGGCCGCAATAAGGTCTCCCTGGAGTCTCCTCAACAAACAGCTGGGGCTAAACACCCCCAGATCTCTCAGCCTGTCTTCAAAGGAGAGGTGCTTAGCCCTCGGATCATCTTTGTGGCCTCCTCTGGACCTGCTCCAACAGGTCCATGTCCTTCTTATGTTGGGGGCCCCAGAGCTGGACGCAGTACTCCACGTGGGGTGTCACCAGGGCAGGGCAGAGGGGCCGAATCCCCTCCCTGCTGGCCACGCTGCTTTTGACGCAGCCCAGGATGTGGTTGGCTTTCTGGGTTGTGAACGCACATTGCCAGCTCATGTTCACCAGTTCTCCCAAGTCCTTCTCGGCAGAGCTGCTCTCCATCCCCCAGCCTGTATTGACACCAGGGGTTGCCCCGATCCAGGTGCAGGATCTTGCACTTGGAATCCTTCCAAATTCCCAGAGGGCTTTTCTGAGCTAACACACAATCATGACACTCTGGAAGAAAATGAACAAACCCAGGTTATGCTCCTCTGTTGCACTAGACAACTATAAAGAAGAAACCTTGATGTATAACAGCACAAATTGTTAAAGTTCACCTGTTCACCTGTAAGTTCACCTATAAAGTTCTGCTGAACTCTGTAATGCTGACTGCAGTTTGCAGCTGTTTAGGCTGATTTTTTTGCTGTTGGTTTTTTTTTCCATCAGCACTGTAGAGTAGTAGAGCAACTCACCTAGCCTCCAAACAAACATGTTTCATTGTCCATCATCCCAGGCCACGCCAGACCATCCAGCGTAATTTTACCAAGGAAACAGCATCATTAAAATGATTTCGTTTTCTATGTGAGAAGCATTGTCAGTAATGTAAACAAGGTCCAAATAAGAAGTAATTCCAGACTAAATAATTAACCAAATAAACATGCATAAGACAAACCAGTGCCTTAGCAGTTATACTCAAAACTTCTATTCTAAACGCAACAGGTTTGATTCTCATCCTGACCTTCCTGTTTGCAGCTGAGACAACACCATGATTTGTGTGCTGTATGACTAACCCATTCTGTTGAGCTCCAAAGCATGTTTTAGATAGGTTCTTGCACGGTGACCGTTATTACCTGTTGTCCAAGTACCTCACCAGTAAAGGACTTTTATCCTCAACCACAAAGATGCGAAACAGCTTTCCCAATTTCACAAAGGGAAACAGATCTACCGACATTTAAGAAACCTGCTGATTAGCAGGGTCTATGTGAGGTCTCTCCTTCTAGCTGAGCAACCTAACCACTGGATCATTCCTTCTGCCTAGTCTGCCTTGACTGCAAAACAGCAAGAGCGTACAGAAGGTCAGAAATTCTAAATTTAAGGAGCTTTCCCTGGGAATCTGCTGCTGAGCTAATAATTTAGATGACACTGCCAACAGTACGCCTATCACGGTGTTTATATCCAAAGAACCGATAACCTAAATATGCATCCTGTAGCTTCAGGGTTTTTACAAAGCTCCCATACAATGTTCTCCTCTGAAGCCAAGGTTTACAGATCTTCACTTTTTCTTCTTTTGCCAGGAAAATATTTCAAAACAAAGTTGTTGAAGACATCAAAGAAGGAATAGAACTGACAAATTTCAACATCTGACTATGATGAAAACTGTTGTTCTTGTTCATGAAATCAGAGCACTTTCTGAAATGTAATGACCACCCTAGAGGACCAAGGGGCACTGATCAATGGCAGTGCAAAAAGCATTAAAAATAGTGATTTCCACCATCATTCAACTAACACCATCTCTAACGACACAGCTTTCCAAGGCGCTGAAATGTATTCTTCTTCCAAAGAGGAAATGTTATATGATTTTACTTTGTCTCATGAGCCATATTAACTGAAGATGAGATACTTTACACCTCATACACATATTGTACTGGAGATTATAGAGCTTCTTCTCTTCAGTAACTGCCATGCATTACTGTCACAGTATGGTCTAGAGTTGAAGAGCAGTACACAGGTTTATGGATAATCCATGTCATGATACTCATACCAGTACATGTGTATTTTGGACACAGAAAGCTACTGCAAAGGTTAATACAAGTTTGAATTTTTCTAACAAGTGTCATACAGCAGGTGTGAGAAATTTTATAACATATAATAATTCACCTTGGGAGTAACCCAGCTTCTCAGATATTACTAAATTATTACTTTGTAATACATGCCAAAACCAATTTATCTTTAGACTCTTATTACTAAAATACATACACTGAACTAGGAAAAATACGTACCACAACATGTGCTTTTATCCCCTTCAGTGCTTAGCTGAAAAACTGAGTTGTACATCTGTCTGTGTAATAATTTAACGTATGTCAGCCAAACATATCTGTATCTTTATTTCAATTAAATTAAAAACAATCTGCAAGTATATTTATGCAACCTTCACTATATACACATGATTTATGCAACTGCAAGGCAATTCTATGTATGCTGATTAATCTATCGTTAGTAAAACATGACAATAGCTATGGAAGTTTACCAGTGAGTGCTCCTTTTCACAAGTGCCTGTTTTCATGGCATGACTGAAAAAGAATAGCTACTAGCCATGAAATGGATTATCAGTAAACCTTAAAAAGAATGTGACATAACCAAGCAGAGATTAACAGTCTCCTACATGTACTAGTATATTCACTTCGGATGATAGTGCTGCTTTAAAAAAAAAAAAAACTTGCTGTCCTCTTAATGATGTAAGACTTTCATCTCCTCTATCTAAAGAAAGCAATAATTAGACATTATGCTTCCTGGCAAAAATTTATTTTTAAACTGGCACCATAATATTTCAGAAAATAATAATAAAGTACCTCTTTGGTGAAGCCTAGGTACCCCCTACCACTCATTGTAACAACTTGTAAACAGGACTGCAATACAGTGCTTGGCCTTAATCCTAGCTCAGTTAGGTACCACAGATCTTCCTCACAGTCCTTCTCATAATTTTAGGAAGGTATTTTAAAGCAGGGAGTAAAGAAAAAATTAAGGAGGATATAAAGTTCCCTGTTTGAGATTTTTAAAAAGTGCATAATGTTTTCATTCCATAAACTGTGCCATTGTAAGGAACTGATGGATACCAGACTCTTTTCTTTCCTGTACTGGACATTATTGATCATTACACAAACACAGTCTCCGCTCATTGGCCAAAGAAGTCCCTCAAGTCTGTTTTCTGGTACAATCAGTTGTCCAACTACTTTAGAACAATGTCCTGCATACTAAAACAAGAATAGCAAGTTAACCGGTTTTTCCACTAGAATGTCTGTTTTTCCAATCCCATCTCTGTACACTGCATTTCCAATCTATTGGAGAGTTTTTAGTGTTTGGCATACACATCCCAACTCCTTGGCACCACCAGGTTCAGTGCATCCATTGCCAGCAATAGACGTAGCACCAGGAAAACGCGACTCCCAGCGCAAGGGATAGTTCAGGAGGAATGGGCATTCTCCAGCAACGGTGGTCCGTCTCGATGCATCGATGGGTGTGTGTGCTCCCTTTTGTAAGTTTTTGGAGGAAGCTTTGGGATATGTTGAGAAGTGCTTTGTCGTGGAGGAACAGGTGGTCCAGCAACAGAATGGAGGTCCACATCTTGTGGTATCAAAGGTGGTGACGGAAGATGCCTCCGTGCTACATGTGGAGAAGGTGTCTGAGGGGGAGTAAATGGTGATGGACTGTTTGGGAAAAAGGTGTTACCAAGTTCGCTTTTTCTCCCCAGTGGTGGAGGTTGGAGGTGTAGTGGTGAGCTAGAGAAAACATCTGGAGTTCGCACAGGTTCTCGTGGTGGTAACACAGGAGGGCTTTCAGGGGGGTCAGAGATGCAGGTCCGGTCAGGTACCGAGTACCTTGGCGAATACACTTTAGAGGTTGGTTGCCTAGGAGGGATTGCTGGTGGGCTGTCCAGGTGCGCAGAAGTAATCTGAGGTACACAAACATTTCATTCAATAAAGTTTTAGAGTAGTAGTAAAGAACAGGACCCTGCTGTGAAATGGAAGCAGAGCTCCTGCCCTGCAGATCGCTCTTATCCACTTAAAAAGGAGGCCCAGCAAGCAGGTGCAGAATGAAGATGGGGAGTAAGGAAGCAAAAGGGAGTGGTGGTGCCTGAAAAACATGTTTTTCAGAGTGATGCAGACAGAAAAGACAGAGACTGGATATGCAGGGGGAGAGCAGGGGTTTTTCAATACATGAGTTAATAGCCAAGGATGGAAGGAACAAAGATGCACAGAGAGGGACAAAGGCAAGGCAAGGAATGGTCAAAGCAACAACTTCCATGCTAGTCCCAGGTCTGCTTGCTGAGTAGGTCTGGACATTTTCCATCACCTCCCCAGTAACAAGCACTTGAGGTGGGTAATAACACCAGATATTTCTCCAAGAAGGTTAGGAAAAGGGAGAGGCAAATGAGGCTTAACAGGGAAAAAAATAAACTATGCTCAGAAGATGGAATTAAGTAGTCATAATTATTGAAGTAAACAGTTCCCAAGCTGCAGAGCACAGTGACAGGGTAATGGATCCCCAACACCCTACCACGTATAGGACGTTTTCAATTGCATTTTGATAGGAAGGTGATGTGTTGAACTCTGTTGGCTAGCAGCAGAGTCCCCTGCAGTCTGCAAACAGCAACTTCGGGTAGAGCCATACACGAGCCCTCTTCAAAGACATCCATGCTCTAAAGTAATTTTGAGTGGGATTTTCAAATCCACCCAATTCTCTGAAGTCACAAACCAGCTCCCACTGAAATCAAGAGACATTTGACACTGTCTGCAACAAAGGCTGTGTCAGATCCTAAATGCAAAAGGAAAATGCAGCAATGGCTTAAGCAGGCAGGAGCAGGACAGGTAATCAAGCAGGCAAAGAAAGCACTGAGCACCACAGCATCAGTGTCAAATATTCTAATGAACCTTTTCAGAGGACTGAGTACCTCACTTCCCATCATTACTATTCTTCAGTTCTTTACCCCCACTCATACACTCCAAAATGATACTCTTGGACAGTTATCATCAATGGAAACATCTGCCTGAAGCCTCAGGTTCTTACAGGCAATATGAGGGCCTGAGCATAGTGAAACAGTAGATAAGACGTTTCTAACCCTAAGTTTAGTTTCCCTCTGCTTTCATTTGTTTGGGATCAGGACATAAAGAGGCAGAGCTGCGAAGGCTTGAAATACATGGCTGCTTGCTCTTTTACATACAGTTCCTCTTTACTTTTCTATCATACCCTGCCCTCTGCTCCTAGAAAAAATGCCCTTTTTTCTCTTTACTTACTTTTGATGGGGAGGATTCAGCTGGGGCAGACTCTGGTCTTCTTCGTGGAGGAACTGGAGGGGGAACATGAGCTTCATCTGAATTTTTGGTAAAGTTTATGGAAGACACAGAAGCAGATCCTAGTAGACATAAAAAAAGAATCCTGATAATGATGGAACTTTTGTTCGACTCAGTATATTTTCTTTATTGCTTCCAAAAAAAGTGTCACAAATAACAAAGTAATCGCTCATAAAAAGCAGAATGAATCAAGAAGGCGTTAAAGAAAGACAATGAAACAACACTCTAACTTGCAGCTTCCAGACAAACTGCTTTTCTGTGCTGCAATCATCTCTGTGGTCATCAGTCTGTGCACATGCTTAAGTAATCCTCAAAACCAAAACCACACCACAAAGTTGTTCTTGTATCACAGCAGCACTAAAACAATATCACAAACCTGCAGTCGATGGGCCAACCCAACAGTGAAGAAATATCTTCTTCTGAAGAGGCATTCCAGAGACCTCGCTCGGACACTCAGCAAAGTCATTGCTCTGCTGAGCAACTTCTGCTTTTAGCAAGTCATTTGACCTCCCTGTGGCAACCAGCTGAACACAGGACTAACCTTGTACTTACTTTGAAAGCCCTCACATATGACAGGAGGCTACGTCCACTATAAATTACTGAAATCACATAATAAAATACAAGATTTCTAGTTTGTTGGTGAAGGCAGAAGAAAAATAAGCGTGGATGAGTTCTGATAGATTTAAAGCAGGGAAATACTGATTTTAAGTTGTGCAGGAAAACCATCCATGTGCATGAAAACCAATTCAGAATGATGGACAGCAGAATAAGGCTCACAAAACATTAATTTTTATTCTCACCATCAACCAGATACTCACTGAATCCATTCGCCACATATACTTAAATGAATAAAACACACTGAAAGCTTTTACTGCCGCAAGTAGACAAAAGCAACTATTTCTATAGTCACTTTCGAAGACCTAAACATGATTTCACACACACATTCTTAGCAGACTATCTATTAGCACCTACTTGCATGAAATGGACTTGAAGGATCCGAGTCAAACACACTGCAGGCATCTGTGTTACTCGAAGTCGCAGAAGCAGGGGGAGGGGTCAAAGGTGTTCGGGGAGAGTTTGGTGCAGATGCTGTAGTTTCAGTCTCAGTCTCTGGGATGCGGCTGTAACTAATTTTCCTTGGCTCCTGTTGCAGTGGTGTAGGATGTCTCATGGTACCTGGCCTTGGATTAGAGGGACGGACACCTGGAGACTTGAGAGGATAGCTGTATTTTTTGGGCTGAAATGACAAAAAAGAGAGTATCAAACAAAATCAAAAGCCCACAAAATCACCTAAATGTAGTTTTGTATTTATGAAGTTAGAGATCTAAAATGACTTCTGCTATCTGTGAAAGACAAATGTAAGCATTTAAAAATATAAAAATACATTGAATACTAACAAATCTTGGTGGAGGCTTGACATTTCGTGGCTCTATCTCTAGTGACTTGTTGAACAGATAATCTGTAAATTCTGTCTCCATGCTGTTTCCCATTGGATTCAGGTTTTCAAAAAACCTCTGAAATACAAGAAGGTAGAAAACTTGTCAGCTAATACTGTTTGTTTCTACTGCACAAATGATCCCAACTGTTCCAGAGAAGAGAGAAAATGCTGGAGTCAGAAGCAATGATAAATTTTTAAGTTATTAAATCTATATACTGCCAGCCCTTTGCTGGGCATTGCTACTGCTATGCTTTGCATGAAAAACAACCGTGCAAGTACCCTAAATACTTTCTGCAGTGCAAAAATCAGACCAGGTTAGCTCAAACACATACTTCAGAAGAAGCTGTACGGAGTCTATTTTTACACTGATGCAGGGAAGACTGCTCTCAAAACGCGTTCTGTCAGACCCTGGGGAAAACAAGTAGCAGAAGAAAGTCTTGCAGAATCTCTTAAGATAACCTGTCCTATGTTTCTCTGAAAGTATATAGCTCAAAAGATATTTAAAAAAAAAAAGAAAAGGAAGAAAGGAAAGCAAACAAAGAGAGGACTGCCTAGAGAACACCACAGGCCAAGGAGAACAAATACCATGAGAAAGAAAAATGTATCATCACCACCAACACATGACGTAAACACAGTACTACCAGGTAAGCCTGGAACCATAAAGGCAGTGTAACAGATGAGGAAAAAGACAACTGAGCTTACTGGACAAATAAACAGAGTGAAGGACAGTGAGAATCTGGTAGTTTTTGTTCCCGTTTAACATTGATCAGTAAGAAGATCTACCTACCTAGCTGGGGCAAAAAAACCCCAAACCCCACCAACCTGCAAGCATTGAGCTTTCTGCCCTTTCTTACAATGAGACCTGAGAGATATTTTATGACAGGCCTTCTGTTCGCCTCTGATTCAGTCTGATTGAATCTATGTGAATTCAGTCTATCCTTATGGTCTATCAGCTGACAAGAGTCACCACAAAAGTAGCTCAGTGCATGGACTCGAGGAAATAACGCCACTTACCCTGATATCAAATTCCACCCTCAAACAATAAGGCTGGTTCTGGTACTGCTGTATCTCTCCTGTTATTTCAGCTACCTTTCTCCTCTTGCTGAAGTTTATAAGTTCTTTCCCATGTCGCTTTAGAAATTCAGGGTTGCCTTCTTCTGTTTTCAGAATGTTAGTTAAGTAAATCCCTAAAGAGCACATAAAAGAGGTTCTCAATATATAGTACAAAATAAGGAGGAAGTCACATGACTGCAATACAAAGAATTCTTAAATAATTTGTGCACTCGAATTATTTAGAAAAATTCTCTGTTAGGGTCAATAAGAGAATCGTACCTCATTTTCAAATAAGGGCAACAATTCAAATATTTTAATATGCCTTTTTCAGAAAGCTGCCTTTTTTGCATCAAAATCTCAGAGTCTATGCATCTTTCTACTGTTTAGGAAGCTCACACAACTGAACGCTACTAGCATTTTGCAAAACAAGAGTACACTGAACTCAAGTGCTTTCTCTTAACTGTTCTGCCTCAATTCAGCTCTACTCCATTAGAGACCCCAGCTAAGCTCCAAAAATTTTATTTTCAGGTTTTATTCTTCTGTTCTACTCTCCACTCATGGCTTCATAATTGCATCAAATCATTTGAAGACTAGAAAGAAAAGAGTGCCCTCAAGTCCACAGATAATATGTCTGTAACTGTCATTATGACTCTTCTAAGTATAACTTGAGAGAAATAACTGAAGCTATTCATGTGTGATCCTGCTAACCCCTACTCATCTCTGAAGCAGGACAGAAGGTTTCTTAGTTGATCTTATCTTTCTTTGCAGAGCTCTGGAGTATATCTTTCCCCGATTTGTAAAAGGCCAAAAAAGCCATCAACACTATTTTCTTTCAGTTTTGGCCTGAAGTCTATGCTGGACAAGTGCAATGTCCAGAATTGGAACTAGTCTGCAGCAAACATCCGAGCAGCTTGCGAAAGAACAGGAATGCCATGTGCTTAACTTCATAATTTGTTTAACACAAGAAATTCCAAGCAATTTACTTGAAAGAACTGTTACGATTAACGATAAAGAAGAGGCTTCCTTCCCAAACTCTTTTTATAGAAAGAAGACTTTTTAATAGAAATAAGACTCCAGTTATAGGAAATTACAAAAATTAAAACTCTAGCTTTATTTCTTGGAATTCTTGATGGGAAGGGGGTCCTTCTTTCTCTACTAGTCAATGGCAATAATTATTTCTAATGTACCTGCCTTCCATTTAAGGCATTTATGGTCACAACACCAAACCACATTCAAAGTAAAAATGAGTAAATATGTAAATGAGATATCACAGATATACTTATTTTTACTGCAAATAACATCTGCAATTAATAGTCACTTTAATTTTTCTTTCACATAGATTAATGTTTGGGCACCTGAAATTCAAACCCAACTGTCCTGTTAAAATTGACTTCTCACTATTGTTCATACTCTTGTTTAGTGCCCTAGCTCAATACTTTCCAAATGTTTATGCACGATACAGCTCATTCAAACCAAATGTACTTACCAAAAAAAGGCACACAAGGAGGATTAATGGACCTGAGTTTTGCCAAGTACTTCTTATAATGATCCTCACTCAGCTCATAAGCTTCTTCTAAAATCTTCTTCTGGCGACTCGGAATTTGCTAAAGAAAGAGAGATGGAACAGGTTGTTTGGAAAGAGAGGGTAGAGGTGTAGCCCAGCAACAACACTGACAGTAATGGTCTCCCACTGATATTTAAGTCAGTGACCAGGAGGACAGTGTCCCACCATCTCAGGATTTTGCCAGCTTTTTCTTAAGTGAGGATGAGGACTGATTTCTTGCTTCTGAAACCAAGAAAGAAAAAGCCTAAATCCTCTCTATTACACTCCGATTGATTCATTTGTTGGGGGATTTACCTTCCTTGCTCCTTCTTTGAAGGACATGCTTACTGAAAAAACAGGCTTTTGGTGTAGCTAAGGTGCATTGCATTACCCTTCCATACCAAAAATGGAAAACATTTTGCTGTACCTCAAATGTGTGATCCAACCTATACACTGCTGCGGAGTTCATAGCACTGACAATCTCAAGGACACCATTAAAGTTGTTTAGCTCTTGAAAAACTTGCAGGATCTCAATTATCCGGCTCACTACAATTACTCTTTCCTCTAGGTTTTCTGTTTCTACAATGCATCTAAAAGCACAAGAACATTTGATTTTGTATCAAAGCATTTGATTAGTTTTCCAAAATCAAATATTAAGTAGTAACACAAACAAATATGAAATGTTTATTAAATTACTTGACACGTTTTTGAAAATGTTTAGAGAATAAACATTTGATAATATTCTAAGAATAAAAAGCTGAGACCATTATGGTAAAATTCTTGCAGGCACCAGTTGTAGCATCTAAACACAACTTGAAACTGGAATTCTCCCAAAACAGAATTTTTCATGGTATACTTCTGAATGGACTGTGTATGTCCAGAAATGGAGTAGGTACAGATTCAGAGAAATCACTTACTTTTCAAACCACAAAGTCAGGTTAGTTGTATGTCTTATCATTTTGAGAAGGTTGGGAGAATTAATTTCCTTATCTTCCTTTGTCCACACACTTCCAACTAGTTCAGATGGCTGCACAGCTCTAGAAAAGTAGATGCATGTAGCAAATAATGTAATTAAATTTCCAGTGAATTTGCAATTAGTATTTGGAAATAAATTCTTAGATATTGCTTGTCTTCTATAATGTTAGGCCCCTCACATGACTGACTGAGTGGTATTTCTATGCTTCTTTTTTAGTGTGTAAATATTTCTTAATTTATTAACCACCTCTGTTCATCTAAATGAAGAATGAAGTCTACATCTCATTCACCATAATAAAATGTGAGCTTCCAACGCCTGAACAACCTCTCTCAGACAGGTGGTGAGATCTGACATGGTCCATTATTTGCTTCACAGACTAGGATATGAAGAAAACTGATTTATTTATGTTCATGCTTCTCAAGGGTTGATCTACTCAGAAAATATCAAGAGAAACCTGCAGCACAATGCAATTAAAAGGATGCATCCGTCACATGTACTGCATGTTAACTTTGGAAGGATAAGACAAATACTGTTATTTAGATTTTTTTTCTGAAAAAACAGCAATTAATAAACAGCACTGGTAAAGTCCCTTGACCTACCGTGGGGCTTCACAGCAGGGGCCCGCAGAAACAATTTCATGCTGGAGAACATTTTGGTTTGTATCATGTGCTTTTCAATGGAGGAAAGTTACCTGTAAAAATCTGACTCAAGTAAAGTGAGCTGCCGAGCAATTTCTATTGGATGCAAAGTGAGCAAGTCAAAAGTCTCTGTGTGTCCTGGTTTGCTTATGTGCCATTCAATTGCCGGGGGTGGGCTCTCAAAAGTAATGTTGTGACTTGGCCCAATGGCTTGTGCCTGCTTTTTCCGGTTGATTATCTTTGTGATCGATTCAACCCATTTCTTCATCGCTTTGCCTGGCACACAGAGAGAAAATTACTATTTAGTTACTCTTAATACTGTTTTTCCAAAGAGGTCAGTATAATTTAAAAATCTTTGGATTTAAACCCAAAACCTACTAAATTAAAGCAACCATATGTTCTTTAGAAGTGCATAAGCACTATTCTCACACAAGTCTCGAAGCATTCAAACATACAAAGCAGAATTCCTCAACAGCCAATGCTGAGCATGCCAAATTTTTCCAAGCAAAATTCAGAACACCCAAATCGGGCTCCTGCTCCAAACCAGTTGTTTGCCTCTCTTTTCTGGCTTTACAATGAGTTTAAAGAACTAACCTTCTTTTGCCCAAAATGCACTTCTGTAAACACCCTGAACTTAACACTTCGGGCAAGAGGACATGCTTGCCTCAGGTAACAGAGAAGGGGAAAAGAGGAAACAGAGAGAAGCTTCTCCTGCTATTGCACCTAATGTCAAAGCTCAGAATAAAACCCAAAGGCCAAATGCCTGCTTAGCTCCACACCGTAAGTATTTATTTCATGCATAAAATGGCAAGTCCATTGAAAATACACCTCGCATTAAACTAGCTGGCTCATTTCCCCCCTCTTTTTAATTGCTAAATAACCATTAAATACTTCTCTAACATATTATTTTCCTACAAACTACTCCTGTAGTTGTCTCAGTTTTTCTTAGAAGGGAACAGGAAAGATCTGTACAATCACAACTGAAAGGTGTCCTACAGGTCTAATACACACTGTGAAAGAGCTGGAAAACCCTTGCTTCAAAGAAATAGTGGTTTCCACCATCCAACTTTTACAAAAATTACCTCTGTGTATAGTTTAAGAGGACAATCAAAACAATTATTCTGTCCTGATCATTACTCAGTTCTTATTATTTTGCATTATTTCAGTACTTTTATAACAAAACCAATACTTATTTATCAGGATGTAAATACCATTCATTCTTCTGAACAGGAGCCAGACTTTGAATAATAGTGTTGTTTGTTGGGTTTTTTTTAATTGAGGTTTACTTTTTGTTCTTTATGAAGTATTTAA
The DNA here is from genome assembly GCA_002844005.1 of Limosa lapponica baueri. Lineage (NCBI taxonomy): Eukaryota > Metazoa > Chordata > Aves > Charadriiformes > Scolopacidae > Limosa > Limosa lapponica. Next base: position 278,469 of record KZ506056.1, read on the forward strand.
TAAGCAGTCAGTCCTGTTTTTCCTTATCTGCTCAGTGAAAGGAAAAGTGATCACATTCCATACCTTTCAAAAGGGATGCTTTATGATAAGTGTCAGCACTTAAGAAACCGTAAGTACCTCTTACTGTTCCAATGAATTCCTCCAAACGTTGCAGAAGATCAGCATCTCTTTCAAAGTCATAGAAGTGGTGTTCTACCCAGTGTCGACATACATTTAATACTCTGCAAAAGTAAATGATACGTAAGCACTCTACAATACAGTCTGTCTTCATGCCTAGCATTTCAAGGCTTTTAGTAGGCAAGGGCTCACAGGAATATCAGAATCAGTAAACCAAATGCAATTATTCTACTGTCGGCATTTCACCAGGAATCAGCTATAAGCATTTTTCTACTTTAAATTTAAAGAAGTCAGAGTACTGCTATTGTTCATGGAAAGAACATGATCTAAAATGTTCTCTGCTTTGTGGCACACTTATGCTGTATAGCCTTGTAGAAACATGGATCAAAACAAACAGTGAGTGTAAGAAACTGATTTGCACACTAATAGTCTAAAATTCAGAACAAGCTTTTCCCAAGGCTTTTCATACTATGAATGCAAATTCCCAACAGGTTCTCAAGTAACAAGGTCAAAAAGGCTGACTGCTCACACACGCTTTCTATCAAAGCATCTATGGGAAAGGCTGCTGGTATCACAAAGAGTCACTGCATCCAAAAGATGCTACTTCAAAAGACTTAAAGGAAGTCAGTTTAGCTCACATTGATGCAATACTCACCGTAGCTGCACAGGCTGAATGTACTCTTTCCTAAATCTTTTTAACTCTGCACTAAGAGGCTGGTCTCCGTTCTCCATAGCAATACGATCAGCTTCTGTTGGCTCAGGCTCTGGAATTTCAAATCTAGCACAGAAATGGGTATAAGCACTAGACTCCTGTTCCACTGATCTTGCTCACAGCATGCATGAATAAATTGTTGATTCAAGATAGCTCAAAGTTCAGAACATTTTCACATCAGAATCTTACGTCTTGGTAAGCACATAAGAAGATTTGCTAAATTCAATAATAATACAGATTTCAAAGACAAAAACCATAGGATGCTGGAAGTTACTGGAGCCTACCTGAACAATCCTAAAGCTTCTGGATGTAACTTGCACATTTTACATCCTTGAACTTTGCAATTTTTAAAGAAGTGTTTGGAGTGAATCAAAACCAACAGGAAAACAAAACTCTACTCCAAGCAAAAATTTTTTAAAAAATTTGCACTTTGTATGAACAGTATTTTTAACAGTGGCATACCTTTCTATTAGCAGACTCAGCAACTCTTGAGGTTTACAGAAGGATCTATATGTTGTGAGAAAAGTCCGAACAAAGTTGGGATCTAAGACAAAGAATAATTTTATGCTCATGTCAGGAATTATCTGATTTTTAAAAAACTTTAAAATAACTTCAAGTATCCTTTAAAATTAAGGATACAGGGCTATCAATTGCAGAGGAGATGATGTAAGCTAAAATTACTTTTGGTAACAATTCAGAACCTCTTAAAATAGCAATACAAAGCAGAATTTAAAAACAATTCTTATTCTGTTGAAAATTCAAGACAATGACTTTTTCTTCAATTATTAAAAGACTGGATTCTTCTTAAACAACTTGGAAAATAATAAATAGATTTTTTTTTTTTAAGAGCCATCTAGTAAACAACTTTGTTTTTGACAATGATCAAGACAAGATAATTCAAGAAACACAGCCAGTAACTTTGCATTGGACAGAAATGGCCTCTTCGAGGAGGAAATGCTTTCCCGAAACTGGTATTGCTCTGCTTAAGGCAGGCTAGATATTTTTTCAGCTAACTGACAGCTATACTTTAAGGCTATATTTATTTCACTTCAAGAAAATCAACAGATTTCTATTAAATTTACTAATTACATATCAGTTCATTTAAAATATTCAAATGCATTTGTAAAAGAAGCAAGTATTCAAAACAGAACACCAAAGTGTCTTCCTTAATTACAAAAGCAAAACCATTTGTTTTCAGGTATGAGGAAAGGCAGTGACAGCACGCTGGCACTGCACAGAGCTGACTACAGACAAGGTTAACATTGTTATCACTAAACAAAATTAATGAGTGGGTTGCAATGCCTTTGCATATTAAATCCATATACAGATTTTAAAAACAAACCCCAACTGGTCATTTTTCTAACACAGAGTGGCTAAAGAGGAGCACACAGGACTTGAGGGAGGAGTTCCTGTAAGCTGTAATGAAGAAAAAAACGCCTGCATTATTTCACCTAACACTATATTAAGTTGTTGGAGTTGTTTCCTGGAATATGAGTTTTTAAGAGCTTTTTTAAAATCCTCCATAACCATTTACAAGCATCTTGTCCATTTGAACAAACATTCTGCCTTTCTCAGACCCTACTAAGCTCTTCATCTGGGCAACGATGTACTGCAATGTGTTGTACAGATTAACCATGCATCATGTAACACAGCATTTCCTTGCATTTCTGTTGCACACTAGTTCCCATTTCTTAAAATCTTGGCTGGTCTGCTTTACCATCTCTATGTCCTTCATTACTCCATTTTTCTTATCATAACGCCTCTCCCACCTCTCCTTGAAACTGTACAGTCTAAAATCCTTTTCAAAGACAAAACTCCAAATCCTTTTGCACGAAGAATGTCATCCCTGTCCCCATCATCCTCATCATGAAAACATACAATTTTTGTTGTCCTAAAAAATAAGTACAGAAGTAAGCACAGTAACCCATATTTTCACAGCTGGCATTCTGTACACACCATTCACACTAAAAAGATTTTGTCTACATGAAGAAGAAAGCCTTCAGAGCAATTAACATTTTCAGATCCCTGCAAGCTCTGAGTCATAGCTACTGTTACTTATAGGTAGGGTCAGTGTTTAAATCCACAATATGTATTGAATTTCAAATAAAGTAGATCAGAAAACCAAATCCAACCTTGTTATCTTACCAGCAAAATCTGTAACTCAAAATAGTGTACACTATATGAGCAAGTATTAAAAAAAAATATGGACAACACTAGTTAGTCAGGATGTCTGCTCATGTGATAATTCTCTCTTCAATACAGCCAATTTGAAAGCTAAAAAAGAACAATAACTTGCTCTGCAAGGATTTATAAATAATCACTCTTGAATTCCTTAAGAAAGGAAACGGACACTATGATGACGCACAAGCACTGTTAACATATCAAAGCTTTAAAAATAGAAGAGCACTGCCCTACAGATAAAAAAAAAATTGACATGACTTTCAAATCTTGGTACCACCTAGCCCAGCTGCTCTTAAATAAGGAGGAGATAATGAGTGCAGAAACACATTAAAACAAGTAAACCCCACCAGAATATGCAAATAGGGTCAGAACCTGAATTTCTAATTGAAGGGCAGTTTCTCTCATGTCAAAATATATGGAAAGCTGTTTGTGCAGAGGAGATGTCTCCCTGTTTTGCTGCTGCAGGCTGGTTTGGACAGTCTGTGGCACCGTGTGGCCAGGTGCCCATCAGGGCTGTCCCTCTGCCCTGGATGCCTCCTACCCCCACGGCACCGCTTCGTTAGAGCTAGGCTACCCACTGTCCCTGTTCCCCAGCGAAGTATTTCAGCTGATAAGCTGGCTTGTGCATTGTCAGGGAGGTGAGGGAGGAAAATAAAAGGTCCAACACCCCTATCTGCCAACAAGATGGACTGCGTGGATTTTCACAGACGACAAAAAAGTTGAGACCTGATTTGACTGCCATCTGAGAACAGCCCACGTACTCCTCCCTATGCAACTAATTAAACTGCTCTTCAACTACATGCAACAAATTGGTACCACCTCTGCAATTATACCTGTAACTATTACTTGTAGTATTTGACCTACAAAGATAAAAAACTAGTGAAGTCACAGCTATGGTAAATACTGTCTTTTGACTGTCAGCTTGTGGGCTGCCATAGCCAGTCACACCATAACTGAGAAAAGTCACCTCAGAAAAATAAGAGCTTGCTATTCTGGCACATGAATATAAAGTCAGTAAATTCTTTTAAGATTACAATCCTATGCGGGACAAGAAAAGCAATTCTACAGTCCGGAGCTCTTTGGCTAGATATCAGCAGAGTACTCATCTTCCCAAGTCTGCAAGCAAAACAGAAGCCTCTGCCTCAGCTGGGAGGTGTGCGAAAGAAGAGCTAAAGGGTCACTGTGGAAAGTTGTTGCCCTACTCACTGCATCTCACAAAATGCCACAAAACACTGAATTATTTACATAGTAAATGGACCTCGTTTCCTGTACAATAGAGCATTTTTGGCTGAGTCACTGTATCTCTATTTCTTTGTTCCCCTGGAAAAGACAGCACAGAACGGTTAAAACGACGACATTTTTCCTCATAGAAAACCAATTATAAAACAGAAGATATAGAATGAGAAATAAGGGTGTTGAGAAGTGATGTGCAACCTAGCAATTCGGCATCAGGTCCACGTATGTTGCACTAAGATCTTTAAGGCTACGAAGACAGGCTAAATATATCAAAAGACAACCATTTTTATTCTTTTGGTCAAGGTCTTTCAGCCTGTCTCATAATACCCACGTTCTCAGTTTCATCATACAATAGTTTGGTCAATGTCACAGACACCTACAGCTCTAAGCTTCAAGCAGCCTACTTAAAGCTTTGTTAAATAGGGGCAGGGATGACTGGATGAAGGTGGATCTAATCAATTGATCTGAATTCTTCCTTCATGTCCTATGTGCTAGAAAGGCCAAAAAGACATGCAGATGCAAAAAAACCCATCACAGGAGACATACTTCAACAGCCACATGTTCTTTAAAAACAGCCCTTTCTGGTTTCTGGAACTGGAGAATGTAGTTTGCAGCTCCCTGGACAGAGAGGACAAGCGGGGAGCGCTGCCAGCACCTGGGGCGATGCCGAGGCTACAGCACCAAAGCCCCAGCGTGTATGGAAAGAGCAATGCTCAACGGCGCACAAGTTAGCCAAAGCAAAGGAAACGTTCACAAGGGCACTAGAGAAGTATTATCTTTTCTAATTCTCTGCCAAATACAATGCTAGCTTTAAAAAAAAAAAAAAAAAAAAAGCTGAATTGTTTTATTTTAACTTCCAAAACCATAAAATCATGTCATAAATCATGCCTGCAAAATTCAAAGCCAAGAGCTAAAACTTTATAAATTTACAACAAAACAAAGGCAGGCACAAAACAGCTCTGGTAGAAACTGCCAGCACGATACTGCACTTGGGGTCCTAACATGCGTTAGGAAAGCTCGACTGGATGAAATGTGAAGAAGAGCAATAAAAGTAATGGAGTAAACAGAGGTATTTACAAGCATTTTAAAAATAAATAGAAGTACTAAACTACACTAATTATATTCTGCTTACTGCCCACTTCTTCCAAACAAATATTTGTGGGTATCCAGAACTGAGCTGCAGAAGAAAAATTTAGGATAATCAGAGTGTAAAAAGTAAAAAAAAAAAAAAAAAAACCACCAAAAAATCTACAGTTGTACATGAGAAGCACTAATACCAAGATGGATGAAGTTTTAGAATAATTGACATACGGGTAGAATCAAAAAATAACAAAAAAAATCCAAACCCAAACCCCAAGCCCATGCTTTTCAGCACGCCTTATGAAAATCCCAGGAAATCATCAAGGAAAACTCCACACACTGAGGTTGGAGTGGCTGATCACACAAATGATCACACATATCTTCAACACAAACAGAAACCTCAAGTCAAAAGTCCTTAAATCAAATCCCCACTGAAATTCTGATTCTGAAGACGAAGTTCTGAGGCCAAATTATGCAAGTGTCTGCTTCTAGCAAGCCGGTCTTTGGTCTTTTCATCACACACCAGCACAGACACAGGTGACAGCTGTCAGTACAACCCCTAACTGAGAACACCGGGCCCATAATTCTGTCCTGGGATGGTGGCGCTCCATGTGCCACCCAGCTTTGGCAGTCTCAAGAGAAAGCCATTATTGTAGCCTGGGGCATACGGCAAAAAGTATTGTCTGGAGCTCAATTCCTGTGGCCCCCGCCCCTCCTCCCGTGCAGGAGAGTATCCGTACGCACAGGCATACCCCACTACATCCAGCTCAACAGGATTCACACTTTCAACTGCTACAGCAGTGCGTATTTAGAGCTCGAAATGCACGTTAGAATATGTGCACCGCAAAGCATATTCGCTTTCTACACACTTTATATTTGGCTGCAAGTATTTAACACAGAAAGAAAAGCATGAAGTAGTCACCACCTTGGGTTTTGGTGATATAATGAAGTGCCTCACCTGCATACATGTGGTAAGTCAGCCTCTCGATGAGCTTGACAACAGTTCCTGCCTTGATGATGGGGATTCCAGATTTGGGCTGCATGTTTTCTTCAAACACAATATTCTCTTCCGAGTCGGGTTCTGCAAATCTATAAAGCTCAGGATTTGGAAATCTCATCTGCTCCTCTTTTTCTTCCTGCAGCATTGTTACATCCAACATCCTTTCCAGCGTGCTTCTATATTGCAAAGATATCAATGCTGCCATCCAGTTGTTTTTATCTTCAGCTGATTTAGCAGCAAAAATAACACTGTTCTCATCTTTTAAGATGATTTCAAAAGCATGTCTGTACTCATTAGTGTCGTCTTTATCATTGATTTGTACCTTTCGCATGAAGAACTTTTCTTTTAGACGATATTCTGCATTGCTAGCACCAGGAAGTCTTGGCTGGCCGTGATTTGACTTACAGCAAATCATCAAGCCATCGAACAGAAATATGTGTCTCTCGTGCTTAGCTCCTACGCGTGTAAGTGTTCCTTCCATGATGAACTCATTACAGCATTGTCCAATGTCCTTACCCTCCCAACCATCAATATTTTTCTGGATTTCATTCATTTTCTTAATTGCTAGCTGTTTCCCCTTCATCTGCTGAGTATAGAATCGGCATGCAGATTCACTTCAGTGAAGGATGGGAGAAAGGCAGCCTATTAGTATACGTGTATTTAAAAAACACAACCACCACTAACAGCAAAAACACAAGATCATCTTTCCAAGTGATGAGAATTCCACTGAGAACGCAATTTCAGCATTTAGTATCAGCACCATTGGAAGCCTTGGCTAATGTTTCTCTTAAGCACTTCATCTGATAAATTTTCTACTTATCTTGTATGCAATAAATGCTTTACCTAAACACAGGCAACCAGAAGTAGGCAAGCCTTTTAGTGCTTCTGAGCCTAACAAACCACACATTTCCATGACTGACACACAATTTTAAACTGCATTAATTTGAAAGAAGTATATGCAGAGAAAATAAGCTCTTAAATACATTCATGGCCGAGCCTAAAGATTACACTTTGCAGCACAGAACTTCTTTGGCAAAGAAAATATTGAAACAATTTTAAGAACAAAAGCAAAGTTTTAACATGTCTAAGTAACTATGCAAATATTAGTATTCAAATCAAACAGCAGAGAGCATAACCCAAGAATTTGCTACAACAGTGTTAACTACGTACTAGTTATCTATGCATTTATTTCTATTATCCAGTGGTAATTTTAACTGGCCGTTACACAAAAAAATTCTTGAGATTAAGTAGTTTCAAATTCAAGAACACTCCCTTCTTATCACCAGAAATGTACTTTTACAATATTTTTAGGTAGACATTTTATTATATGAGCATAATTGACCCACAAGTGCCATAACTTTCTACTTACCAGTGAATTCTCAGAACGTCTTAACTACCAGTATGCAAGGACACATAGAAATTAGAACGGGTTTAAAACAATAACAAATTATCTTGGCTTTGATGTCACTTCCTCTGAAAAAGCAGGCTTGTCACAAACTATTTTGTTCATTGTTTACTAAAAGAGGAAACTGGGAGCCCTGGATTTATAGCAAAGCATTAAGAGCAGAAAGCAGGAAAAAATGGAAACATGTTTACCTAAGCCTTCGTTTTGCAAGACTTTTGGAGCATATCCGTTCCATACTGCTTTGAAGATTTAGCAGGGCAGTTATTGCTTGCTTTAAGCACTCCTTATCATCTTCATCCTCACTTTTTTCTTCCAATTGCTGTGAACATTGAAAGTAAAATACAAAAACTGTTACAAGCATTTTGGTACGTGCAAATCCGGAAGTTTGACCTAGGAAGAAGAAATCCAACCATCTGCTGCTTTCGCATGCTCCTACTTGTTATTAATGAAACAACCAGGCGTGTTACTGACACAGGCGAGAGAGACAACTGTCCGCTAAGAGCTTAATCTCAGTAAAACGAGAGCAGCAGTCACTAGTCTCCGGACACAGACACGCTTGGGAACACATTATTTACCCCAAAACTAGCTTGATATACTTTACATCTCCAAAAAAGAACCCAGTAGAGGTGTTAAACAGTAGACTGCAAGAAGGGCTGTCACTTCACTAACAACAGTCTAATCAATATCTCAGGTTGGAAGGGACCTTGGAGATTATTTTATCCACCCTCCAGCTCATCTGCAGAGCCAACAGGTTGCCTAGTGCCATATTGAGTTTTGAATTGCTCTCAGGGTGGAGGCCGCAACCCTTCTGGACGATCTGTTCCAGTGTCTAAAATCCTTCATGGTGAATTTTGTTTTTCCTAGTAGCATATCAGGATTTCCCTTATGACTTTTCATACTGGCATATGTGGAAGTACTATGCAGCTGCAAGAAGTATTTCTGTCTTCCACACCCCATCACACAAAGACAGCAGGAAGATCTCCCCTCCTGCTTAGCCTCCTTTTCTCCAGAACAAATAAGCCCACATCCCCAACTTTTCCTTCATCACATGCTCCATTCCTCATGTCATCTTGACGAGCCCTTCCAGTGGGCTTGTTTCAGTATACTGGTGTCAACAGGAAGCCAAGCTGGATGTGATTCTCCTGATGCAGCCTTGCCAGTACTGAACAGCTAGGCACTACCACTGCCCTCAACCTGATGGCTACACGCTTTCTAATGCAGCAATACGGGCCTTCGTTGCTGCAAGGGTGTTCTGCTGACTTGTGTTCAGCTTATTATTCACCAGGACTCTGATTTTTTTTATGAAAAAAAAAAAACAAAGAAGAAAAGCAATAACCAGAGTGACGGTGGGAAAGGTAAATGTTCTTCCTTCATGGAGGGGTTGCTTGGCTGTTCATCAGAAAACAAGAGGGCATCTAACCATGGCCAGCCTGTAAAAACAGGGTACGTAAGTCCCTGTCTGAGCATACAGCTACATTAACACCTTCATAAACTAACTCAACTTTTCTTAAAGGATAAAAAAATATAATAAAGTTATAAACTAAAACTGGATAAGAAGGGTTAATATTTTGTGCCTACTTAACAATGCGCCAGATAAGCTTTATAAAACAGTATCTGCCATGTTTTTATCCTAAAACGTTTAAGATTTTCATCTTAAATATTTGTGTAAGCTTTAACATGCTTCACACTATAGTCGGTGAAAAAATTGTTGACTACATCCATGACTTGATGTTGACTACATCCATGACTTGATGATGACGACTTAAACATAAAATCAAGAAAAAAATTATTTATACAATTATTAAAAGACAAGTGTTTCAGACTATTACGATGAAGAACTGGCTCCAAACAGTTGAAAGATTTGTTTTGACAGAGGCAGTAAAAGTGAAGCAACAGGCTGGCATGGACCAGAATAACAAGACACCCTTGGAAACTGTTGCTTCCAGTGTGAAATACAAGTACTGTCCTCAAAACCCAACTGAATATAACATTCATATTTGATGTTTGAATGTGTCATAGAATAGCAATAGACCAGAGTTAACCATTCAGTGCAACAGATGTCAATGCCAGACTACTTTATTTGTGTTTTCAGCCTAAGGCTGACCACAAGATTCATTCTAGGCAGCTTTGGTTCACATAGTGTCATCTGTAATACTCTTGACCTAAGCAGCGTTAACCATGAGTCCCTACTCATGCCACAACCATTGAAATAGGACTGACAATGAAATAGGACCACAACAGGCACTACTTCACAAAAGGTCTCACAGAGAATACATCACTCCAAGAAGGAACAGTCTACCCTCATCATATTCCTCTAAAGCATTTGACACTATCCCACATGACATCCTGGTCTCTAAATTGTGGAGAGGTAGGGATTTGACGGATGGACCACTTGGTGGATAAGGAACTGGCTAGATGGTTGCACTCAAAAGGTTGTGGTCAAAGGCTCAATGTCCAAGAGGAAACCAGTGATGAGTTATGTTCCACAGGGGTCAGTACTGGGACTGGTGCTGTTTAACATCTTTTTCAGTGACATGGACACTGGGATTGAGTACACCCCCAGCAAGTTTGCTGATGACATCAAGCTGTATAGTGCTATCGACACACTAGAGGGGAGCAATGCCATCCAGAGGAACCTAGACAGGCTGGAGAGGTGGGTCCATGCCAACCTCATGAAGTTCAACAAGGCCAAGTGCAAAGTCCTGCACCTGGGTCACAGCAATCCCAGGCACAAATAGAGGTTGTTGTTCAGCCTGGAGAAGAGAAGGCTCCAGGCAGACCTTATAGCAGCTTTCCAGTATCTGAAGGAGGCCTACAAGAAAGCTGGAGAGGAACTTTTTACAAGGGCATGTAGTGATAGGATGAGGGGTAAAGGCTTCAAGCTGGAAGAGGGTAGATTTAGATTAAATATTAGGAAGAAATTTTTCACTCTGAGGGTGGTGAGAGACTGGAACAGGTTTCCCAGAGAAGCTGTGGCTGCCCCATCCCTGGAGGGGTTCGAGGCCAGGTTGGAGGGGACTTTGAGCAACCTGATCTGGTGGGAGGTGTCCCTGCCCATGGCAGGGGGTTGGAACTGAATGGTCTTTAAGGTGCCTTCCAACCTAAACCATTTAACACAGAGGTTTCATCTTCCCTTGAGTTGTGCAGATCATCTAGATTTAGAGAGGACTTCAGACAAGTAGGGCAGGTACTGGCACCACTGGCAGAAGTCTTGAAAGAAAGCTAAGAAAAACATGTAACTACCTCTAAGATTTTGTATCTTTCCTGCACAAGAGTTTAAAGGAAGCTCTTTTCCTTGCGTGCTGCCTCTTTGACAACTTCCATCAAAAGAGTTTGGCTGGATATCCTATCATCTCTGGCTAGCTGCCCTTCAACAATGGACAACACTGTTTTAGCCTAGTCTCCTTGAAAGCAAGCATAAAAAGATCCCACAACAGTCTGTCATTTGCTTGTAAGGATACCACAGAAGACAGGGTAAGGAGCAAAGGAAACATAAAACACGGCACAAAAATTGAGGAAAATTAGGCTCAACGTGCAAGAAAAGTCCAAAAGCAAAATAGATGTCTGTATACAGTGTGGGAGAGAAAGCAATGCTTTAATACTAACATTTTCCCATCAGGATCCATTGGAAGTAACCCATATTTCCAACAGTATATATAACTAAATCAAAGTCCAGTGAGTATAATTATGATCCAGGTTTAACATTCAGAAAGTAGTGTGTAGAACTGTGCGTCTTCTTGAGTGTCAGACCAACATAAATGGCAAATCAGACATTGCTGTGAACTGTGAAGACACTTTTCTGCACACAGAAAAGGCATTTGAAAGTTTATACTCAAGCACTGTATAATTACCATGAATTGCTATCAAAAAACAGTCTTAGTCAGAACCAAGCATAAATTAAAGCAATGACTTTTATCTTACACCACCCTCAGACAGTCTGGAAGAAGAGGTTAAGGAAAGTGAAATGGCATCACCGGAAAGACATCCAAGTTTCTCTGCAAATCCCACCGATTCTTCTATAGCTGTGCAGTGCCCCCTAATGAACAAATCAGGTAGATGCTAAATAAAAGTGTGGTGGTTTTTTGGTTTTGTTTTGTTTAAGATCGAGTGTCCTGCAAACAAAGAGCTGCAGATTTCCAACTGTCAGTAGTATTATAGACATAGCATTTTTTTTAAATCTTACGAGAAAAATATTGGTTTATAAAGATTGTAATGAATCACAATACTACAGGTGGAGTATCCTGGCCATTCAAGGAAAACAAACTTGGAAAACAGACTGCTAAGGAAAGTTTCTAATTAAAAAAGTACGTTCTAGGTCGCGAGCTCTGAAAAGACATCAAGAACTGGAAGACAAGGTATTTTGTTCTACCTGTTGCATAACACAAGGATTAGATATTTATAAAACCAGGAAATTCCAAACAGATAGAAAAGAAATGCTCCTTATGCAGTGCAAAATTAAACCATGGTAGTCCTTCTCTTATGCTGCCAGGGAAGCGCCTATCTAGAAAGACAATGACAGAAGATCCATTTATACTTATGATGGGAATATGCAGATATAACAATTCTAGTAGGTGTCACAATAGATATAAAATCTTGTACTTCAGGTCTTACATCACAATCTAGACTTCTTTTTTCCTAGAAGGTTATTCTAAATCTAACCACTCACATTTGTGAACTGCAGGTTCCCCAGTTCATCTGGGAGGAGAGATCATAAATCAGCTGCTGTGCAGAAAAGACACAATAGCATATGGGAGTCAGGGAAATCACAACTGGATTTGCTTAACTTAACTCAGGATAGCTTGACTGTAGGTACTAATGATACTTACTGCCCCTCAAAACATTAATCAAAGAAGCTTAGTGCATAAGTGGTCCCGTGTTACAAGGGAAGCTGCACACTGCAGTACTCAGAACAACGAGCTCAAACTAGTGCTGCTTCAGAGAAACCTCTTTTATGTAATTTCTTCAGACACCCTGAAGCCAACAGTGAGGCAAAACACTTGCACAGCTGGCAAAGCAAGTCTGATCTGCAGTGTGACCTCGCTGTCTGCTCTGCAGGGAAATGCAGAGCATGCAGAGAGAAGTTAACATTCACAAGAACTTAAAGTGCTCTGGCACCAGTTACTCCAGCTTTTACTCTTACACCTCACCACTTTCTTACATATGTTTCTGAGAATGAGGTACCTACCAAAAGACAATCCTGAAACAGGCTATTTTAATGATCAAGAATAAAAATGAAGTGGGTTTCCCCTCTGACAAACGCAGGAAGGCAGGTCTGCTGGCACTGTGCCATAAAATAATCCTGGAAGTTGGCTCAATAGCATTGAGCTGTTCGAGAGCTCTTTTTGACTTTTTGCAACTCCTCCAAGTAACAAAAAACTGAGCCCAAAGCAGCGGTATGCTGGTGAAAAGGTGCTCTCATAACCAGAGACTTTAATTTTTAGAAAGCATCAGTATATCAGCTGGAACAGCAACCGAGACAACTGCAGGGAACACTATATATACACTTCTGGAAAAGGCTAGCAGTCTAAAATGCACTTCACACTTGAAGCTTAAAGGAAACTCCATGTGCCATATTCCTGGATGGACATACACAGCTTTAATAGACTGGAATTTCAAAAGTCATTTTGTTTTCATATAAACTCGGACAATCTTGAGCACAGTGCAGTAAAAATATGCATCCATTTATATAACTGTTTATTTAGAATTACATTGCAGCAGGAGTGTTATTTACATTAAGAGTGGAAAAGAACTTAATATATATTATTACTGAAGTAACGGTAAAAACTTTTTCGCCACTTAATTTTAACTATGCCTTTTCAGTTTAATTTTAAAAAGTTATATTGAATCACATAATCTTACATAAGCATGTCAAATATCAAACCTCAGGTATCAGGTAATTAGTTACAAAAAGCCTCCAGCGTTCTCTTGGAAGTATGTTTTAAAAGAGAAAGAAGCTAAAAAGCCCTCATCTCTTATTTCAAATTAAGTTTTAACTCATATAATATAAAATACAGTCAGCTGATTAGGAAGCACACTGGACAAGTAAAGTATTAAAACAGAGGCAAATAAGCAGCATTTCAACTTTTAGTACAAGCTTTCCAGTTTTTTGACAGCTTGACTACGTGACTTAAAATAGATCTCAAAGATATGTGGAAAATTTAAGTACATCAAACTTCACCCGAGCCCCCCCAAAAGTGAAACCATTTGGACTAAAGAAACATAAGAATGTAAGGAATTGCTACTTTGATTACTTGAGGTGGATGCTCTTATTTGGGAAGGAGGGGGGGAATGAAACTAAAATAAATCTGTTTCAGAAATAAGTTACACTGCTCTGAAGGAAGTGCCATTTTTCAAATTAGGACGGACTCTGAGGAAAAGCCAGGAAAAGCTATTCAGAAATATATACCACATCGAAGTCTCTCAGTTGATGGTTCACCATTTAACAAGTTTCTTGTGTGGCCGATTTGCTGCTAGCATTCCCATGAACAGGAATACCCCGTCCGAAGGCTGTATTTCAGAACAGGTCTGCTCGAGTGATGCTGCCAGCCTGCTGGGTACAGCAGCAGGCACAGCTGGTGGCTGCTCAAGAGGAAAGAGTGCATTTTTGCTCTCAGTTTCTGTAACTGGGAAGGGATTCATGTACGTGAGCAATTCTCATTGAGCTTACACAATCAACATATCCTTCATCAAGGAACAGATATAAAAGCAAAGCCTTGTTTTCAAATAAGTACCTTGATGTTCTCATAAAACCATTTCCTAAATATTCAGACTTTTTGTAAGCTGCTAGCTGCCATACATGCATTTTATATGCCCAGATTCCTTTACTAGGGCAATCGCTACTTTGCTTACAGGAGGCCTTGTCTTCTCAGTGTATGGAAAACCCAAATGCGGCTGCATTCTTCAAAAATATGGGTTTGGGTTTTTTTTCACATATGCTGATGTCTCTTCCACAGCAGATTCATTACCTTTCTGCAACAAACGTACAAGTTCATACAGATCCTTCCAGAGCCTTCACGCTCTGAAATTCTCTTCTTTCTTACTGTCACTTTGGTTTGTCTCATCATTATCAGTAGACCTGCAGAATACATTAGAAATTTAAAATTCATAATTAAGTTGATACCATTTAGATAGATCAGTATTTGAAATATCACAAAATATTTACCTATGTGCTTCCACACTTGTAATTGAGGTCTTCCATTTTCTTCCCCCAAATTTTCCATCACAGTAAAGACAATTCAATTTGAAAACATCTTCCTTTTCTCATTTGTAATTCCAACGTGGATTAAAATCCACTTCCACTCCTTCGACACAAGTCAAGTCTAATCTTTGCCACCCAAGTTTGCAAGGCTGTAAGTTCAACTGGATGGCACCTCTACGTTTGGATAGAAATGTATGAATTTTTGAGTGCTATGTAAGATGAATTCACTATTTCAGAGATCATTCTGGGACGCAACAGTAGAACCCTGCTGATTTTAAAGAGGAACCCTGTTGATTAAGGAAAAAACAGCAGAGGAAATGAGGGATGACAGCAGAATCCCATCTGTAGACCAAGTCTACAGAAACCATGAATGCAGCTTGTTATTTGTGTTTGTTATTTCCTACATATTTCCATTGATTTCCAATGAAAATATCGAAGAATTGACAGAAAACATAGACCTCCAGCAAAGAGAGAAAGCATGGTGGTAGTGGGACTGAATCCACAGCTCCATGTCCAGAAATATTTCCACAGAAGAAATCAAGTATATGAAAGTCTCAACCATAGTGCTACCTCTCTCCGAGGATCTCCCTTTTATACAGAAAGTTACAGAAACAGAGTAAGGAGAAGAGAACAGGGAGATATACCACTCCTATTAAGACACTATACAGCAATACAAGTATATCAGGGACCACATCATGACTGCCACAGTCAAAAACTGTCATCCTATAGGAGTTGAAAATCTCAGCTACAATAAGCTTCATAGAATCATAGAATGGTTCGGGTTGGAAGGAACCTTAAAGATCATCGAGTTCCAAGCCCCCTGCCATGGGCAGGGACACCTCCTGCTAGATCAGGCTGCTCAAAGTCCCACCGAGCCTGGCCTTGAACACCTCCAGGGATGGGACAGCCACAGCTTCTCTGGACAACCTGGGCCAGGATCTCACCACCCAAGAGTAAAGAATTTCATCATAATACCTAATCTAAATCTTCTCTCTTTCACTTTAAAACCATTACCATTCATCCTATCGCTACCTTCCCTGATGAAGTCCCTCCCCAGCTTTCCTGGAGCCCCTTCAGGTACTGGAAGGGGCTCTAAGGTCTGTCACTACATACCCTTGTAAAAAGTCCCTCTCCAGCTTCTTGTAGGTCCCCTTCAGACACTGGAAGGCTGCTATAAGGTCTCCTTGGAGCCTTCTCTTCTCCAGGCTAACTCCAACTCTCTCAGCCTGTCCTCACAGGTGAGGGCTCCAGCCCTCTGATCCTCTTCATGGCCCTCCGCTGCACCCGTTCCAACAGGTCCATGTCCTTCCTGTGCTGAGGATTCCAGAGCTGGACACAGTACTCCAAGTGGGGTCTCACAAGAGCAGAGTAGAGGGGTAGAATCACCTCCCTCGCCCTGCTGGCCACATTTCTTTTGACGCAACCCAGGATACGGTCGGTCTTCTGCGCTGTGAGCGCACACTGCCGGCTCATGTTGATCTTCTCATCCACCAACACCCCCAAGTCCTTCTCCTCAGGGCTGCTCTCAACCCATTCTCTGCCCAACCTGTATTTGTGCTTGGTATTGCCGCGACCCAGGTGCAGGACTTTGCACTTGGCCTGCTTGAACTTCATGAGGTCGGCACGGGCCCACCTCTCAAGTCTGTCCAGCATGTTGACCGCGCCACGTAGCTTGGTGTCATTGGCAAACTTGCGGAGGGTGCACTCAATCCCACTGACCATGTCTCCTGACAAAGATGTTAAATAGCACCAGGCCCAGTACTGACCCCTGAGGAACACCACTTGTCACTGGTTTCCACTTAGGCACTGAGCCATTGACCGCAACCCTTTGAGTGC
>KZ506056.1:304590-319510 GCA_002844005.1 Limosa lapponica baueri
GGGCATGGCATAGATGGTATGGAATAAGGGGTGGATAATGTCCTGGTTCTGGTGGGGACAGGGTTAATTCTCCCCAGGCTCTAGCAGGGACACAGGTATTCCATCCCATGGGAGCCATGCCCAGGGGCAGCTGGAGCTGGCCAGGGGAGGGGGCAGGAAGTCACCATCCAGGAGCAAGTGGTGGTATCTGGTTATACATTCCTCCTTCAGAGTTATTGTTGTTTTCTTGTTCCCTTTGCTGTTTCTGTTAAACTGCCTTTGTCTCAATCCACGAGGGCAGGGGAGTCTGGTCCGAGAGCGCGGCTGCCCTGTGGTTCTTTGTTGCTGTCTGAGGCCAAACCACTTCTATTTACCCAAATAAAGGAAAGAGTATTACATATGCACAGAAACGTACAGCATCTGAAACTGTGCCCAATTAAATTTAAGTCTTGTAAACTTCTTTCTTCAATAATTCAAGATCCTAAATAACTGCACAATTTGTAATACCCCACCTTTCACTTAAGAGTCCACATTTAGAAAAGCCCATTCATATTATCTGCAAATTTGCAGAAAAGCACACTCTCATACGAAGTTGCTATTTCCTATACTTAGTTTCTTATATAAATGTTTGGGGACTTTCAGATTGGTTGAAGGAAAACCGAGCCCTTAGTTATACACTAATTTTTCAACAACGTTACAGCAAGTAGCTTCAGTTAAATATGAAGTATGCATCTGTACATTCCTGGTGCCCTGCCAAACTTCAGGAGGGCTTTGTTTCTAAACAGGATACCCATCAGTGCATAGAAATTTACTTTTTTGGTAGTCTGCATAAGTTAGAAAGTAACTTGAGATGCATTTTTAACAGATAACTTCAAAGTGTGCAAGATTACACAACATAGCTCAAAGAAAAACGCTAACCCCTTTATCCTTAAGTATACCTATATTCAAGAGAAATAAAATATTTTTTCCACATACTACTTTGCCAACTTTTTGTCTCTTCATACCACGACATAGTTTTCATAGCATTTTTAATTTGATTATTCATAGATATGCCTGCAATTACTAAATCAGGTCTCTTACTGTACAAAAGAATTCAATATAATCTTGCATCTGTGAAACTGTTGGGATTACATAGCTAAAAATTTCACCAATACCCTTCCATAGCAAATACTCTTGTGTCAGGCCATTTTGAAGTATAATCAAGCTGGAATCTGTTTGAAGATTCCAGTTATAAGAAAGAAAACTTTATTGTTAGCAGAGACTACTTGAGGGAGGGATTCATATGCTGTTTGCACATGTATGTACAAATTAACAGATGAAGTTACTACCATGACAGCTAAAATCTCTCTATGTGCTGTTACCCATCACTATTGCATGTATCACATCTGACAGACCACAGCAACTGGTGTCTCACTAAAATGTATGGTGAGCAACACAGTGGGAAGAAAGCCTGGAAGGTTGTCATACACAGAATAAAACCCAACCCAAGCATGCTAGATTTACACAGGGTAGAGGGTGGGTGTATGTAGAGCATGAATGAGAAAACACAAGAATTTTACATAAAGCATAGGTCAGGAGCTGCAAAAGGACTGATAACCTTCTGGAGTTGAACTTAGCTTAGGCTCCAGTTTGCCCTAAAAAGCACAAACATGAGCTGCTCCCTATTTCTGTAAGCACACATGCCCTCCTTCCCCCATTAAAATCACCAATGCCAAGAAACAATGCAGGATGCCTGTTTGTCAGATTACATTAATCCTTTGTGCTTTGTGTTTTACCTAAGACAGTACCATGTTCACGTGGAAGTATGCAAAGCCACTAGGTACTGCATTTTGAGGCTGTGTGATAAGAGCAGAGAAACTTTATGTCTGTACGGGTCTGTCATACAAAATGCAGACAAGCTGTATCACACCTTCCTTCCAATGGACTGTCAGGAAAGAAAATGCTTAATATGTTAAAGGTGTCTGAAAGGTCAGATCAAACCCATGAGCTACACGAACAGATCGAGCATACGTTCCAAATTTCAAAAAAGGCATGTTATACAAGATGAGGTACGTGCCAAAGCTGTATGCGTAGGTTTAAATCAGTAAAAATGGTGTTAAAGCTGTAGACACTTAGACACAAAGATGACGTAACTTCTAGGTTATCCCAAGACAACCAGAAAAAACATTCAAGAAAAACACACCCACAGTTCTTCAAAAGAGCAGATTTTTTTTTTTCTTCTGATCCAAATTTCCCCAAGTAATTAAGTCTGGAACAGTGTATCCCTTATGAGTTTCTGTTAAGTTCAAACGAAGATTCTACTTTAAAGTTTTGCTGAAAATGCTCTAAAGATTTTTTTCAATGCTAACTGATAAATGCCCCAGAAAAACATTCTATAGCTATTCTCTTTACGCGTGTATGTTACAGAATCTTCACTGTTACCCTACTGCTGTGAGGTCTCATTACAAAAAGCCAAAGAAGTGTATATATGAACTACACCTTCCCTTCGAAGGAAGGATATCACCTTTACAACCACCATGAGATGTGCGCTGAAAGAATACTGAAGCCTTTATGAAAATAAAATGAAGTTTAAAGAGAAATCTTACAGTGATTTTAAATTTACAAAGTAACAGCTTGAGAAATCCTTGGACATTTTCTGTTATACATCTATTTCCCATCTCTTACCACTGCTGAAACAATCATTCCAAGAATATGAGCACCTAGATCTGTATTGCTTTCTAAATTAATAGTAACTTCATTATTCAGCACAAATCATTAGCTGCTGTAAAACTTCCATGAAATTACAAGCTGATACTCAGTTAGAGCATGCACCAGAGCATATAACCTGCTTTTCTTTCATCATAGCAGTTTTATTACTCACATTCTAGCAAAAGTTTTACACCTCACTGAGCACACAAAGCTCTGGTATCCAGCACTGAGAATTACAAAAGAAAAAAACCCATCAGATCGACACAATGTTCTTACTTTTAGCAGTTCAAAATAATGAAGACAGTGGTAAACAGGGGCAAGGAGCAGCCGGGGTAGAACATACTGAACAGCTTCTTTAAAGCCTTCACCTATTGACTAGAAACAAAGTAAGTTTCAGTCTTAAAACAATAAATGTATTGAAGCAACAATATAATGTAATTAAAACAGTAATAACAATAATAAGGCTTACTTAAAAGAAAGTTACCTGTAAATAAAATGCTGCTCCTGGCTTTGACAATTGACTTAGAAAATGATCATGAAAACCAGGTCGCAAAATATCTTGTGCATATGATTCATATGGATCAAAAGCTAGTTCCTAAGAAGAAATACAGAATAATTTTACAAAATTGATTTAATATCCAAACTTTTATATTTCTTAAAGAAAATACACACGCTACATAGAATCTTGGAGTAGTTGAGGTTGGAAGGGACCTTTAAAGGTCATCAGGTTGCTCAGAGCCCCATCCAACCTGATCCATAGGACTGACTTTTCTGCATAGTTTTTCCAAAACATTTATAGAGAAGAATCAATACTTTTATGTGCACAGCCTCATTGAGTAATTCAGTCTGGAAGAAAACTCTGGAGGTCAACTGGAATGCATATTCCTTGTACTTTGAACACACCACCTTTGAAAATAAACCAGCTCTCCTGAGCCCTTTCTACCCTCAAGGCAGCCACCAATGTGATCCTGCCTCCCAAGCTAAGTCTACTCCCAAAACCCAGAGTCTTCAGTCTGCTTATCTCCTGTGCATTTCTCAGGACATTAAACTCCATCATCTCTACCACCTGCAGCCAAACTTGCCACTAGCTACAATATTCCTTTCTCATGAACAAGGAAGAACTGGCAGAAGTCAAGTGCAACGCCCTTCTTAGATAGCCCACCAGCACGTGCCACAAAAATCTGTCCCCAGTGCCCTGCAGAAGTTTTTGACCCTCAGTATGTTGTCCACCCAGCAGACGTCAGGAACATTGTTCTCCCAAGAGAACCAGGGCCTGCAATAAGGAGATGACTTCTACTTGTTTATAGAAGGTTTTGGCCACTTGTCGACTGGGGCAGCTTTTGCAGAAGCTTGACCACAACATGCACTTTAGTGGCCGCCTCCTCTGATCCTTAAGCATTCAACCAGGTCATCATTCACTCCATAACAGAGCTCCACGTATTTGAGCTGATCTTTTGTTAAGCCTCCTGGGCCTTGTCTTCCCCACCTGTCCTTCTTGAGCACCTGTATTCATTTATACAGCTCTCCATCATGCAACCCTTCCTGCCATGTTGCTAATTCCACATGACAGCTCTGCAACTGTGCACAGGCTCCCAGATCCTCCTATCTGTACATGAGTACATGCACCCTAAGGAAAGAGACACTTCAGATGAGCCTTTGGTCATCCCACCTTCTCAGGAGGAAGGTGCAAGAGCATTTGTTGTCATGCTTTCTGTTATGCACATCCCCTTCTCCTCTCAATTCTTCAATCTGCAAGCTTTGGTCTCCATCTACTAACGAGCCTAGTTCAAAAGCCTTCCTCACCAGCTTAGCAAGCCTGTTGGCAAAGAAGGCCTTGTTCCACTTTGTCTTTTCATGGCAATCCTGATCTACAGCCAATTTACAGGATACCTCCCTTCCTGTCAAAGTCTAGTCACAGGTGTTGTTGAGTTCCCCTCCCACCTCCCCTGCAATGCTCTCTAAAGTTTAAACAGCCCTATAAGAATGAGATTTAGAGATTCAAAAGGTAAAAGCACTCTCAAAAATGGGCAGTTTATTCATCATGGTGGGGCTGGAAGAAGAGATCTCAACCTAAACAAAGGCAGCTAAGCGCAAGTCCTTAAAATATGTATGAATGGATAAAAAATCCCAAGTATTCGCTTACCTCTGCCATGTCTTCAAAACAGCTGCCTACTAGCGGATGAGGACTACCTTCATCTGTCATTTCAACTGTGTCTTCTATATGACCCAATAACTTCACACTAAGTTCATGAATGTCTGATATACGACTAAATATATTTTCCACATCCTACAAAACACAACAGAACCAGACAAAAATCAACAGGGAGTTGGACACAATTTCTAACAAGAAGAATATTACATGTAAAGCTACTGTTACAACATGAAAGTCAAGCACTTCCTTAAACAGAACAAAATTTTATAGTATGTTTATTATATACTTTCTGTATAACTTATATATAAGATCACTGAATTTATTTTTTAAATAATGGCTATATATATATGTCTAAATATACAAAAGTTTACAATGATTCAAACATGGCAAAGATCAAGAGCGACAAATCTTAAGTTGCAGGCCTGCAAATGCATATAGTAGATTGTGTGGCTTCTTCCCCACTTCCACAAAACCCGTGCTTCCCCATTAAGTGCTCCTTTACCATTTCCATTTCAGAACTCAAGACGAGTGCTTCCTCTACGTTGATATGTTAAATTGGACAACAGTTAAGTTTAGAAGTGTTCACCTAGATTTACAGATATTGTAGTAGGGTTTTTTTGTTTGTGGTCTGTACAATACTTACATGAGATGAAAATAGTTTCGAGTTGGAGGCATATGGCTCTCTAAAAACTCTGATAATGAGATTTAGTTCCCTTATATATTGTCGAACCTCTGCCATAAATGACTTCACTAGGTCATAATACGTTTGTTCCCCTGAGGTGGAGGGTTCCTCATCAGATAAAGTTAGTGCACTTAAATCTTCTACATCTTGATGGAACATATCCATTAATACCTAGGTAGCAAAGAGGGGAAATCCACAAAGTGAGAACACTTCTTTCCAAGATCTACCAGTAAGTTACCAGTAAAGGAAATCTATTATGCCCATCAAATCAGACTGTTCAGCAGTAAGATTAAAGTATTATCACTCTGCAATTGATTGAGAACTGCAAAAGCAATATTCATTGCTATGAATTTGCAAGTCATTATTGGCAGTGGCAATTTCTGAAGAATTCCCAGTCATTTAGAGCAATCCAGGCATCTCTCCAAGAATGTGGTCCTAAAATCGATTACAATTTTAAGAGGTCTATGAAGTATACAGACGCATTTAGCTGTATTCTATTACTCTGAGTTAGACATACATAATCTAAGTTTCTGAAGACAAAAAAAAAGGTGCATTTTGGCTTTTCAGCTTTAGCTTTAACAGGAAGTCACACACGATCGTGCTCAGAACCCTATAATCTATCTGCAATGAATACTGGCCTGCCCAGTCACTGTATGTGGCCTGGTTTCTCTGTCCTTAACTGAGTTCTTTTGTTAAAACACACCCTCGAGGAAGGGCATCAGCTTTAGAAAAGGTGGCAGTAACACTGCAGAACTACATAGACAAAAGGACCTCTAAAAGCTCTGACTATCAGAAGTTCCAATTCATACCTAAGCAAGGCTTACCAAACAGAAGCAATTAATATTCAAACTTCTCAAGAAAAGCAGATCACTGAACACTTCTCCCAAACATGGTATCTGAGCCTGGAGTCATTACAATGATTTAGCAAGTGGCAAACAGAGATCACACTTTGGGTTGTTTCCATGATACTTAATTTACCTTTAAGATGTTCTTTGAGTAAGTTAACTGCAAATTAGTAAAAGGCATCCCAATTTGACGTATCATTAGCAGAAAGAAAACCTAAAGAGGGTCCACCAACAATCTACAATGATGTAGCAAATCTTAACAACAAGCTAGCATAAGATGTAGTTCAACATGCAAGATGACTTTGTCCTGGGATAGACAGATGGGACAGTATTCATAAACAAATAGGCTGCCCAGAGCTACACCCCTTCCAGGAAGTCATGAAGTGCATCAAACAATACATGTGAACTTCAAAATAAATGAGAACTTCAGTGCTGCCTGCCAGCCTCCCTTCCAAACAGATGGAGGTGAAGCCATGGCAACCTACGCCTGTTACTGCAGAGACTGACATGACTACTGTCCATCGCTAAGAAGACTGAGGAAAAGACTGCAGGATCGAAGCCGTAAATACCCCTCTGTGAACCACAGGAGGGAAGGCCAACACAGTAAGCATGAACTAGAGTTTTAAAAGGGCAGAAAACAGAATGAAAAAGTGTTTTTCAAAATAATTATAAAACTGGAGATCAAGAATTAAACTTCTGAATGAGCCACAACAAACATGACATTTACTCTGGTATATACAGTAGAAGTCTTCTTTCTTTAAATCATGTTACAGGCGCTTCTCCAGAAGACATGTCAGTTAACCAAGCTGTTGACTACTGACATTAGACAAATGAAGTTCAAGAGATGGTCTGGTAGGTTCAGACTTGAATACTGGAAGAAACACACGTACCTAGAACAGTCATTCTTCACCCAGGTCTTCACCCTAACACTCCTCAAAAATATACAGGGGTAGTGAGGAGGGAAATGGGAACACAGCAGGTTCTTTCTCCTAGTGAGTCAAAGGTCCCTGCTACACACCCTGGTATTAAGCTTCTCTGAAAGCAGAACAATGGACATTTTGTATTAAGACTGACTTCTTCTGAAGCTCTAAGAATAGAAGGTAATTCATCTTTCAAAGTCAATGAATGTACATGAACTCAGGTTATAAAGGAGAATTCTAACTAATTCTGGGGAATGGGACATTACAGGGTCTCTACTGTAGAAAATTACATGGAATAATGCAGGTATTCAAGGAGGCCCCAACATTTGTAACTTTACTTCAAAGATGCAGTTCTAGCACATACTTGAGCTAGAATATTCCAGACTATATTCACATTCCTAGTACATATGTCACTACTATGAAATCCACAGAAACAAATAAAGTAACTATACCCCAGATATTGAATTTAGAGCAACCAGAAGGATGAGCAGATAGTAGAAGAAAACCAGCTTGCATTTTAATGGAGTTTGTTTTTCGTAGACAAGGCAAAATTTTCCAGATGGATGGATGGCACAAAAGCAAGCTTGAAAGTGCTTGAGAAAAAAAATGGCATACAGGGCCCAGAAACTGGTCTGGTTGCTTTGTTTCAAAAAAATAAAACCAAGCAGAACACATGTTATGGGTATGAACATCATATACTATGAAGCTTCTCAATGCAACTGGAAATAAAACACCTTGGGAGCACCTTCCAATGCCTTGTTCTGCTGAGGCAGTAAATCAACAGGCCTGCTTTAGAGCCTTTCAAAAGTTTCTTCTGCGGACATATCAAAGAGCTCCTCCCATGGAAGTTCCTAAATCGACTTCACCACAGCCCTTCTACTCAACGCCTTTCCTAGGATAGAAAGAAGCACGCAGCAACAGCACTTGTTCCTGTTATTATTCTATGACAAATATTCGAAAATACACCTTCAAACCCTGCCCTAATGACTCAGGCAGATATACCCAAAAGCAGGAATGACCAAGACTACTGTCCTGAGAAGTACTTGACTTTGAGACCTCACAAGATATCTTGAGAGAGTAAAGAAAGGTGAAGAAAGTATGATTAAAAAAAAGAAGCAAGCAGTAATGAAACAAAGGCATTCATTAAAACAGAGATGATCCCAACCAAAGATATTAACATAGAACAAGCCAAAATATTGAAGAGAGGTGATAAATCTGAAAACACATCAGCAAGATTAGAGATTCTTGTCCCATCCCTTAAAGGATTAACTTCAAGCTTTGTTTTTTAAACAATGGAAAAACTTGAGATGCTAATGAGATGGCCACAGAAGCTAGAATGCAAAGGCACCTGAAAGACAGACAGAGGACCTTGCTCTATCACTGCTGGAAAGAAAGGAGATTCTGGTCTGAACCTAATGAATCTTCTAAAGCGACAAGAAAGACTACCTGCAGGGAAAAATATGGACTGCTAAGGAAGATTAGGCTGAGATGCTAATGCAGGTGCGTTTGCTTTGAAGTGCTGGATCATCAAAACACTACTTTTTACACACAATACGGTCTTATTTATTTCAGGATAACACCCAACCTAATTTTAGACTTATTTTTTCAAGCTACAAAATAAGGCTCCACTATTACAGCTTCAGAATGTTAAATTTTTAAGTTAGTGCTGCTTCACAATAATTTTTAAAGCATTCACACGTTGCTGAGATTAGGCATTGATATCAAAAGGAACAGGCACAACTATTAATAAGCACAAGCAACAGCTCTGTAAGCTCAATTAGCTTTTTTGGTAGCTTTGCTCTTTTACTGGAACCATGTTTTATGGCAGTAATTTCTTCTTTCAAAGGTACAATACCCCATGTACTCAATAAGAAATAGACATTGTACTCACAAAACTTAGCTAAAACTTCCTGTTTACATGAGAAACAAAAGTTAGGCTTACCTTATCAGCACACATTGCCACTTTAATATCTTGTTTTGTAATCTCATAATGTCTTATATTTCGCACATAATTCCCAACCAATTTTAAGATGTCTGCAGAAATGTATTCTAATACTGCCACTATGTAAACAGATACTTGGTGGTCAATTTTGTAGCCTAGAACTTCCTGAAAGGGAAAAAAAAAAAAAAATACACACCACGGTTACAACTGAAACCAGTAAGTTTAAGACCACACTCAATAAACATTCACCACATGCAGTCTACTTTAGAAATAGAAACAGAGTAGTCTGTAGGCCTAGAGAAGAAACAGTGTCACTGTAGATGCTGATCTATTAACTGTAGAAGTGACAACACCCAACAACTGTAACAAAAAACCTCACTTAAACATTTAGGGCTATTTCCAGAAGTTTCTTGAGTGTCTTCTTAACCATGCAAAATGAAACAAGAACAATCAAGTGCACAGCGAATGAGTTCTTGGCTTGTTCGTCCAGTACAGAATCAACTAATGTTTAAGTGTAAAAGAAATATATGCAATTAACTAAACTAGAACACTTAAAATAAAATTATGTAACAAACACAGATATTCCTATTCCTTTTTGTTTACATTTCAGGCAGCAAATAGACATTACATGAAACAAAGGTGTCAACTTCTAATTGCACTCTAAAAGTAAGATTACATTACTGCTTACCTTTAATAAGGGATGGATTTTTTCTACTGGGAGAGATAACGGATTTCTTCTTTTCCTCTTCTCAATAGCAGACTGGGCATCAGCTATTGCCCACTTATCAATAGGATGGGGAAAACTTTTTTGAACACGATCCTTAAAAAAACAGGACTAAAGGGTAAACGCACAATCTGAATGAGCTTAGCAATATTACTATATTATCAAATCACCTTTCATTACTTAACAAAGGAATGTTTGCTAGTATTAGTATTTCAGCTATGCATAAATTTTATCATTTTGGTACACACTGCTCACTACATTCATACAGCTGTATCAGAGTATCATTATCGTAGAATAATCTAATGCTCAAAGTTTGAGAAATGCCAGAATTAAGTTGCCATTGCGGGCACAATTTGCTCCCCTTGTGCACATGCCTGGTAATTCAGCATTTAAATACATCACTATATTTTATCCTAGCATTTTATTTGCTTTACAGAATGGTCATTGAATGAGATACAAGTTTTCTGTTTCACTTTTACTGATAAGCACACGGTCCAGATTTGTATACATGCAAACTCCTCTGATGATGACAATGAACATAATAGGAAAAGAGAATGTCCAGCAGCACCCCCGTATTTTCAAACAGTTTCATAGTCTACAGTTAGACCATATATGCTCCAGTTTATGTACTCCTTCCACCAGCCAGGGTGCCTAAGGACATCTGCACTCTCCTGTGCATTGAACAACCCTCCTGCTTGAACTCACTCACAGGTCTCTTGTGGTTCAAAAGCTTCACAGGTTTTGGTAGCTCTGGTGTTCAGAGATTCCACAAATCTAATTTCTCAGATAACATCACATTTTATTTTTACAGACTACAGTTCCCACTGACTATTTTGGTTGCAAGTGCTCACTTACGTAAATATGACCCCTGTTTGAACAACCATGAAATGAGGAAGATGAAGTTAATGCCCACTTACAAAGAGCTGGTACACAGGACAAGGTACACAAACAAAAGCTTTCTGACAAAAAACTGGGACAGAATACAATTCTATAAAGGTGGCACCCAACTTTCCAAAGTACAGGCTTTTCTTTTTCTCCCATCATCATAACACTTCTGCAAAAGGAAAGCAGAGATCCTAGCAAAGAAAAAAAAGTCTCATTCGCTATCTAATATCAAGTCACTCCACTAACATAGTCCAGCCTGCTGATTGAACAATGAAGGTGTCCTGGGGAAAAAATAAATGTGTATGATCATATCATTAAAGACAGCATCACCACGCATAAACACAAAGGAAGTAAATTGAGGTTGCTTGATCATCTGCAATTCTTGCATTTCTCACCCTGACTTCACAGCCATAACACACTTCACACTCATAACGCAACGCTGTGTGTCAAGTTTTTTGTTAGCATTGTTTAAAACACAGCGTTAGACAATCTTCCACAAACCTCTTGTCTCTTGAGCTGCCAGACCAGAATGATGTTGCAAAACAGGCCAGCAATTAAAGGGAGCACTGGGACACCATTAGAGGTGTCAGTGTTCAAAAGAGAAGAGGAAGGATGAAATTTGTGAATCTTGAGCTCAAAGACAGATATAATTTTATTTTTTGCTATTAGTCCACTTTCTTCAGAACGTGAGGAAGTTGCATCTTTTGTTACCTAACCTGGCACAGGCACAGCCCCCAAGTGCTGGAAACCAACGGGCACACTGCACATGGAGTTTGTAGCTGGGCATCAAAGTTTTGGTTAAGTGCTAACAGCTACCAAGATATTATTGGGCTTATAAATTCAACTCATTTAGCTTAATTAATTTGTTTCTCAGATGGAGCAACTCTTCTCAGATCAAGCCCTCTTCTCAAACATCAAGCTGCTTTTCTGAGCAACACAGGTTGTAGGTCTTTGAAAATTGAATTGTAAGAGGTTTCTATATAGAGGAAAGAAGTGTTCCTCAGCTCATTCTGAGAAAGTGAGTGAACTGGTTTTGTTCAAATTTCTGGGAGGGCAGGGAATATATCAGCCTAAATCACCACGCTGAGAAAGTGGCACAGAGCCCCAGACTAATCAGCTATAATTTGCGTTATCGGTGGGGGAAAAAAGGTCTTTTGAAAGGAACCAGTTTGCCTTATGTACACAAGTTACACTCACCATCTATTATACAGTAATACAGTTCAGAGATGGTTTTACTGTGCATTGAACAAAAAATTGATAGGGAAATCAGAAAAGTAACTCAGCAGGCTTTATGTCGAAGGTTCTGCTACATAAAGATACATAATTACTGCCTTCCTTTTTACATTGCGAAATTATTAATATCTTTTCATGCAACAGTTCAAATTATTACAGATTTGGAATATTTATTCTCTATACCTCTACATCCAGAAAACTTCTTGGTTGGGCTTGACACAACATATTTAACAACTGGAGAATTAACTCCTCCACATACTGTAACGCATCTTCAGTAGAGGAAAGTTTAGGATGAACTTGCACCTGAACCTATAGGAAATAGAAGAATTCAAGCTTTGAGTTTCACTCCTCCCCAAACCACACGTTTTACTTGCAAAAAAAGATGACAAAAGACTGAGCCAAACAGCTCAGAAAAATCAAACTCAAAACATTAAGGCACACCAGACGAACATGAGAGAAACACTCAGCTATACCTGATAGAAATACAGATCTCAAATGTTAAATGTACTCAAATCACTGTAAATGACTTTTAATATCAAGAAAACACCTAATTAATAACAGTGCTTAGCAGTGCAATTAGGAAAACTTTTTAAAAACCCTGCATATATTTATCTTTCTACCTTAGCTCTTAAACCACTCTTTGTACAAGACATTTTCAACATAGGGTTTTCTTTTTCTCCCTTTTACAACTCATTGTTCATCATGCAATCTATAATAAAGAAATACAGAACTTTCTTCACAGAGTGCACGCTACAGAAACAGCAATGTTTTCAGCAGTATTTAGCCTTCAAATTATTTGATCCATTCCCACCTAGCTCTCACTAAAATAAAATTGATTTAGAAGTTTGTTTCCATACTGATTTTTTAAAAAGACGTCAGCCTCTAGAGTAAAAAACACTTCAAAAAAAGACCACAATTTTGTCCTGGCATCAAGTGGCAGTTCAGAGGCTTTGAAAGTTTGGTCCCTGGATATTTACTTGTATGTCATAAGTGTCTGTAAATTCTCACTGGTTTAAATCCCACTAAGGCATGATCCTCCTTGCTCCTCCCATTATTTTTCCAGACAGTCATTTAACTTCTGAAGCAGATCTCCAGTACAGCTTTCCTTTGTGTTTCTGTAGTTCACAAAATAGCACAGTTCTAACCAGTTTAAGTTTCAGGTATGCAAAGCTCAGTGCTTCAGAGCCTAAACAGACAGGCAGTTTAGTCTCAATCCTACACTGATGGCAAATATTATGCCAGAACAAGCTGACTGCTAACTTTCGCAACACATCTTTCAAGCCCAAATTTCATCATTTTACCCTTCCACTGCATACAACTCAACATGCCTCCAGTTCTCTCAATCACTAACACAAGAGCTTAACCACCTTAAACCAAAACCCAACAATCTGTCTCATCCAAGTATTAAACCCATGTCTATATTCAAATAATGGTGCCATAATTATTTAATTTCACACCTGAGTTTTCATTCCTGTTTGGAGTTATAGCAAGAATTAAGTGTTATGAAGTTCAAACACACAACAGCCTCAAACAGAAATCCACTTGCCTGCTAAGGCACTCATTAGTTTGAAACCTTCATGTTTGGGCACAGCCCTGGTGCTCATTTAACTGCCGTTCAGATTTAAATATCATGAGTTTAGTTTCTTGCAGATTGCATACCCTTATGCAGCAGATCTTAAACAAAAAAGCAATGACTTCTGGAGATGTAAACTTAAAAGCACGCTGGCAAAAACAGAACCGGAGTACTTCTCTCCATTTGACTAGTTAAGACAACTATTTTGATTATGCCAACAGTTATATTTTCCCTAAAACTTCACCATGCACAGCTACAGAATATGCCTGTGGAGGTACCCTGGTGACAGCACACCTAGTACAGCCAAGCGTTACTTACAAATCAAACACTGACATCTGAAATACTGTACCAGCTTGGAACACCTTAACACCAGAAATCACAGACTTGCAGAAGTATTCTCATAAAGATCAGAGCTGATCTGAGCTGCCTGGAAGATGCTGCCTTTGATTTTTTTTTTTTTTTAAAGC
This sequence comes from Limosa lapponica baueri, assembly GCA_002844005.1. NCBI lineage: Eukaryota > Metazoa > Chordata > Aves > Charadriiformes > Scolopacidae > Limosa > Limosa lapponica. The sequence continues at coordinate 318,681 of KZ506056.1, forward strand.
AGAACTGGAAAAATTTGTGTTACATTCTCTCTACAGTATACTCTAGCACCTTGTATTTTGAGAAGTGTTAAATTACCAAGTCAATCCAACAGTAAAAATACAGAGCATGATAAACCCGAGTGATGAAGATCTCTATTTTCTCATCTGCTTAGAAAACAGACTGTAGACTTAAATAGTCTGGTCACAACTCTTTCGGTCTGTAACACAGAGTCTATAGGAAGAAGAACAAACAAATGAAAATACTAGATTAGGCCATGACCTGAAACAGAGTCAACAGCAACAACCTACTCCTAGTTTGGGAGATCAAGTTCCAAGCATTTATGTTTGCGAGGCAATTACATCACCCTTCTCAAAGGCCATCGTCTTCTGGCACTACCAAGCTCTACTGTAGTAGAATATCCACCTCGTCAGAGGAAAACATCATGAGGTGCCATTGACTTGCCAGAGTAGTTTATCTATATAGGTAGGTAGTAAATAAGCTTCATTGCTACTTAATTAAGATTTAGCATCATTTAGGATTTGAAGTCATGTAAGCAAAAGCAAGAAAACAACTAAACTAACAAGGAAAATTACAGGACAGCTTGGTGTACAATTTTCATAGAAACATGTAATTTTAGTATCTGCACTACTGCAGTACCCAAATGCTCAGACCAAGAATAAAACAGTGTTATCTGAGGGTACTCAAAGCAAGTCCCAAGAAGTCCATTATCTAAGACATGATGCAAGACTGGGAAAGATGAAAGATTTAGTAAGAGAAGACATGAAATGAGAACCCCTGTTGGCGTACACTGTCACGTGACTAGTTTAAAAAAAAAAAAAAAAAAAAAAAA